>VWZS01000915.1:2159857-2277992 GCA_013397075.1 Rhabdornis inornatus | reverse complement strand
TACAGGAAAGCGTGCTACAAAAATGGTAAGATTATGCTGTGCATCTTCAGTTTGCTGGATTTCTTCAACAGAGCAGCTCATTTTCTGTTTCACACACAGGAATCAGTTTATTTAGGTTTTAAATGGGCTCATACTATAGAATGTGAACAAGTTTATTTGAATGTTTGGATCTGAAGGCTTTCGAAAACTGAATGTGACATGGATGAGATCTTCTTTGCAATAGGAAGAAAATTATTAGGTATTACATAAATTTTGCACTATTAGGGTGAATTTCAATATGAAGAAAACCCTCATCCTCCAAAATTGTTACAGCAGAGTCAGACCTTCCCATTCTACTGTCATGGTTTCTTCTCTGTAGTTTCTGTGCTTCAGCCATTCTCTGTTAAAGCTTGGCTTTGTTTTTTAGGGTCCTCCATGTCCTAAAGCAAAGTACGTTTGTACACGTGTGCACATCTTCACTTTGGGAGGATTGTCAGGTTCTTTTCCTTACCTTGAAGAGATGACTTTATGTTCCAGGAAAGTTACTGGATTATGTACTGGGGTGTGTATATATATATATAGGCACATATTGAGTGTGTGGAGGTGTGAAAGCTCAGGATGTGGGATAGTCATGGTGAATACTTACAGGTCACAGATTCTGAATGAATAATCAAGGAAGTGATTCTCATGTTGTGAGAACTTTTTATTTGTGTGGTGAGATAGTTTGGGAAAAACTAGCTCAGTTTTCCTTGAAAGACAATGGGCTTAAGCTTTTGAAGGTTGAAAATTCTCTCAGCTTTTCTGTACAATTTGTATATTGCCATGTAAGTTACTTTCAAAGAAATAATCCTTCAAATGTATGTAGTTTTTAGTATTACTGCAGTGGTAAATCACAATGAGAGCAAATATGTCAGCTGAAGAGAAGAATCGTGTGTGTGAAGTGTTAAAATCTTTGTTTAAACAGTGAAGTCGCTTCTTAAATTTTGAAGGAATAACTTTCAAATATAAAATGTCTATTTTCAAAGCATGTTTGGTAACTAGCTGTTTTCTTTAATTGTATCCTTTGTGGAGATAGAAGTTCTGTTGTGAAATGTAGAGTATTTGATGATGATTGAGTTTACCAGCAGCTGTGATTACCTGTGAATGGCTGAGAGACTTATTACTGTGGGGAGACAAAGGGGAGGTAGCTTTAGTTGCAAGGTGGTTTAGCAGCAGTGGAAAAGGTGTGTTCTGGTTGCTTCACTTCTGTAGCCTTTCAGGAGGTGCCAGCAATGAGGAGGATCAGACATTTCAGCATCTGTTTACATGAAATAACTGGTTTTGAGCTTTATGGCAAACTGATTGCTGGTTGTAATTTAAGAAAAGAGGCAGAAGTAGGAACATTCTTTAACAAGAGTGGATTCTAGACCACAGAGAGGGCATTTTTAATCTCTGGGCAGTTTGGGAGAAAAGTGAATGACTTAAAACAGGGCTCTGTGATATTTTAGAGTAGCAGTTTTTGTTAAAACAGTTGTGGTTCTTGCTTAGGTTACTGTATCGCTTTACCCAAAAGTAACAGTTTACTTTTAATAATAGTAATAGTTTAGTATTTGCTGTTTCCGTCTTCATGGCAAGAATAGGGGAAGAACCACAGAGTTGGGACAAGTGTATCAGTACTTCATACCCGCTAGCTAGCACCAAAGGTGCTATGAAGGTTCTTTTAATTGCTAAGAATATCTACTGTATCATTATAAAACAGTCTTCATTCAGTGCTTGAGAGATAGTGAGGTGCTGTCTGGAAAGGCCCATTGTGGTTTTTGTCACAAATATAAATATCAACACCAGCCCACCTACAGGTCAGCTGGGTTCCCGTCTTTATCTTTCCTGTTAACTGCCTCGATGTTGATAGTTACAGGCTCCTTTCACTTACAGCCAGCCCTACTGTAGCATGCAGGGACACAGCCAGATGGGATTAGGGACCGCTGTCCTGGCATGTTCCACCGCACGTGGTGCTGACTGGAGAGCTGCTGGCAGGAGGGAGCAGGAACAGTCACACCTCGGTGATTGCCAGAGAGACTCAGAAATTCAGCCCCTGAATTGGCCTTATGGGAAAGGTTGCAAGGTCCATAACTTCTGAATTGTTTCACCTGCCTGTGGTCACTAATTTGTGGACAACAAAAGTAACGTGCTCTGTATCTCAGTTATCTCAGATCTCAGATCACTGTAATTTTATTTGTATAGTATGCATTCACCCATGACATGTTCCAAGGGGGAGGATAAGTCGGTGTCAAGTATTGGATTAGCAAACAAAATTAGCTGATGTCTTAAAAACACTAGACTATAAGGAAAACAGAGATTTCACAGGTATTTTATTGAGGTAAAACGTACAAATATAGCAAATCAAAATACAAAGACCTACAAAGAAGTTAATTTCTGATGTTAGAATATATCTTCACAATATTTTTGCCTTTCAGGGAAACTATATATATATGACGTGAAGTGATTATTTTAAGTCTTACAGAGTCATATCTTAATTTTGAAGGATTAAGTAATTTGCATGCTAAATTTTTTAAGTTAAAAAGACGTTTTTCCTTACACTGCTACTTGATTTACTAATAAAATGTTGTTCTTTGAGGATTTGATATAGAATTACTGATAGTTTGAAATTGTTGGTAGTTTGGTTGTGTTGCTCCCCTGTAATTGTATGCTCCTCTTTGCAGTCAGAGCATTTCTGCTCTCCTGGTAATTCCAGAATTATGTTTTTTAGCCAGTAATGCGATGTAGTGCTATTATACTTCTGTTTGAAGATGTAGCTTTATAGTAAGTTGATCACTATTAGCCTGGAAAAAATTAATCAGCAGAAAGGAATGTAAAAGAGAGAGCAATATGTTTTTACCTATTTTAAGCTTGGTAGACTGCTTTGAATAATTCTTGTCTTTCGGTTCTAGTTGTATGAACTCCTTTGCAAATTCCTGTGGTCTTTTAGAAGTATTTTTAAATGTATCTTTTGTTTGAGAGCTAACAGCTTGCTTTTAAAATTCTGTGTTAGAAAAAAGGTCCCTTTGAAATGGAGTATCAGATGAAAAGATTACCATCGGAAAGATTAGCAACTCAGAGGATTCTTTCTGTGATTGGTGACTGCCTTGATAATTTTGGTCCTGGGTGTGTGAATGTACAGAAGATCCTCAATGCCCGCTGCCCTCTGGTGAAATTTGCCCATCAGCCGACAGGATTCCAGTGTGATCTGTCAGTGAGTAACAGGTGAGACACAGTTTAAAAAAGTTTGCAGGGAATTCTGATGTATTTAAAGTGTTCTGAAAACCTGTAATATTAACTGGTTTAGTCTTCTCTTTTCCGTGTTCTTAACAAATGTGAATGTTGGCTCTGAAAGTAAAAAGGATATTTTTTGACTTCTAGAGGTTAGAGTTTGATGTCCTTAAGTTATCTTTCTCCGGCATAGGAAATACTTGCTAGCTGAGGCTGAGGACTCGAAAACCAGACTATGGAATAAGGTTGGCGTATAAAACTGGAAACAAGGCAGTCAGTGTTTGTTAGTCATTAGTTCCCTCGGCATATGCACAGCCTTTCATGATTGCTTTTCAGATTAAGCAGTTCCAGAACATTAATTTTTAGGGATTTGGCTTCTAGTTATTTTGGTGTCCTTTCCTTCTTCTTAAGGCCTGCTTACGCGTGTTTGCTGGGAAGTTCCTTCGGGGGAACTCGGGGATGCCGAGTATCGGGAAGGGGAGCGTGCGGCGTTTGGGCCGCTCGCAGCACTGCCCGCTAGGGGGCGCCGGCTGCCCAGGAATGCCCCTCAGGGCCCCTCGGTGACAGCCCGGCGCAGAAATGGCTGCGCTGTCCCTTCAGTGGCTGTGCTGTGCCGTGCTTTAATCAGAAACGACCCCTCACTCCAGTAAACAACCCTGACATAGCCGAAAAGGAGTTACTGACCCTTGTCACTGTTGTTGGGGAGTATAAAAATATGAGTGATTTCTTCAGCATACCAGTGACAGGGCCCAAGGGAATGGCCTGAAGTTGTGTCTGAGGAGATCTAGGTTGGATATTAGGAGAAGGTTTTTCAGAGAGTGGTTGAGCCCTGTTACAGGTTCTGCAGGGAAGCGATCACAGCACCAAACCTGACAGAGTTCAAGAAGCTTTGGGACAATGCTCTCAGCACATGGTGTGACTCTTGGGGCTGTCCTGTGCAGGGTCAGGAGTTGGACTTTGATCCTTGTGGGTCCCTTCCAACTCAGAATATTTTGTGATTCTGTGATACAAGTTGTAGTGCAGTTTTGTGATTTGTCTGCATCAGATACGATCAAATCAGATACACTCAGTTTTCTGAATTACCCAAAGTTCTGTTTCAGAATATGCAGGGGTTGTTAAGGCAATATTGAACAAGTTTCTTACAATAAAATTACTTCTCTATACGCCACCACAGTGAAAGTTAGCATGTAGTTCTGTACAAGCTTCCTTGTAACTCACTGCTGATAGTTTGGTTGGCTGGGACTGCATGTCTTGTCTTATTATCATTTGTACTTGAAACAAATCTCTCTGGACACCCTAAAGCACCTCACAGCTAAAATTTAGGAAGCCCAGGTGTTACAAAATTTTGACCTAGTAAATGCCCCCAAAAGGCTATGCTGAATTTTTAGAACAGCTTTTAGCACTTTAGGCTAAAACTGAACCAAAGCAAGTTTTGTTCTCATACTGTACTTCCATTATTTTTCCACTTTTTCTTGCCCTCCCATTTGTACAATACATGAATGGTTGGTTGTATGACAGTGTGATGAAGGAGATCAGAAACTGATCCATCTGAAAACCTTTATCCTTCCAGATTAGTTGTTTTTTTCAACTCAACTAAGCAGTGATCATTTGAAAATTGCAAAACTGACTTGTTTTGTGGATTTCATTGTGTCTCTGCACTTAGGTTGTTTTTCAGTGCAGATTTTATTACTTTTTAGATAAAAGCGGTAAAAGAAGTTCTAGTTGTATTTTACTATATGTTAGGATAGACATATCATCTAATGTACCTCAGAGGAAATTGTGGCTAAATTATGTTTTTTCACCTCAGTTCTGCATAGTTTGACTCTGCAGTACTTGATGGTGGTTTTTGTATTTTGGGGGTTTTTTCCTCCCACTGTGATGTGGAATAAAGAAACAGGAAACAGTGCAAATGCATATTATTTACCCAGAACTGTATCATTCTTCCTATGAAAAACTACCAGGTATTTAATCCTGGACAATTACAGGTATTCCAACCCAAACCATTCTACTATTCTGTGATTCTCTCCTATTTTTTAAAATGTGTAAAAGTTATTTTTTTTTTTATGGAGGTCCCTTTCTCTTATAATGAACAATGAACACTGCATCTGATACTTCATAATTCTCTCATCATTTACATGTCTTCCCATTTCTTCTTCAGCATTGCAGTAAGAAGTTCAGAACTCTTGTATATCTATGGCTGTCTTGACTCCCGTGTACGAGCATTAGTGTTCACTATACGATGTTGGGCCCGTGTTCATGGACTGACAAATAGTGCTCCTGGTACCTGGATTACAAACTTCTCCCTGACCATGATGGTCATGTTTTTTCTGCAGAGGAGATCGCCACCTATCATTCCAACCCTTGACCAACTTAAAGAACTGGCAGGTAAGCACAGCTATTTCTGTGGTTATTGCAGTTTATTGTTCCTTGCACATTTGTTTTATCTAAAGTGATAGATAAACCCAAGCAATTTCTTTAGTCTGTCAAATACTAATGAATATTACGTGTATTTTATGTTTAAGGGACTAGAATACACAAGTTTCACATGTATTTTTTTAGTGAAAATAATGGATCTTTAAAGGCAAAATAAATCCCTTTTCAGTACAATACTAATTCTATTTAGAGGGGTTAGACTTACTCTGTCCCTTAGATAATTAAATATAATTTTCTTGTTCAGTGCTCCTATACTGAATGTTTTTTTGGTTTGTTCTTTAGAAGACTTGCAGGGTCTTGAACGTTTCTGGAGTTTAAGGATTTTGTGCAGACTGATATGATATGTATTGTTATATAGCTACCAAATGCTTAAAAGAAAGGCTGTGTTTAGTCCTTCCAATTTGTAATATCCTTGAGACCATTCAGGCCTTTGCAAATAATTCTTGTATCTCCACAAACAAGCTGTCCTGGTGGTTTCTTACAAAGCATTCAGGGTGTGTTATCTTCAGTGAATCATATAAAAGCATAGAGAATGACACCCCAAGTTCTTGATTCCTTACTCATGTCTTCTGCTTACTGACATGATTCCTTGGAAGCTTTGAGTGTTTACAGTGGAGAAAAAGGTCTGTGTTCAGTTGCTTTAAAATAATTTTAAACATTTCCATCAGAATTCTGTAGAAATGTTTATGCATAAAACATGTATTCTGATATTTACAAGAGTGTTGCTAATTCATTGAAGTTTTTCAGAAAAAGACAGTGAACACTCTGAGTCTGATTTTTTTTAAACCCTCATGTAGGCAGTAACCTCAGAGAGCTGTGCTGTTAAGTGTGTAATACAGCCCTCTATGCAGAGATACCCTGCATAGAGGTAACAAACCCTGTTTGTTGCCTATAAGAAATATTTCCAGAAATATGAAGATGTCATTCATCTTAGTCCTGTAGGATTTTAACAATGTGCCATTTGCTCACGATGCTTTTACTTTGCTAATCTATAGACCTTTTTCTTTTAAATCTTTTGCCGCTTAAGTTGAATCTTTACCTGAAAGTTCACTTGTGAATTCTTAATTTGATTTATGTAATGTGGTAGCATTGATTTTGGTTTGTTTTCTGAATTTTATTAAATACAATGGCATTTTACTGTTTATTACTTCAAAATATGTCCACAATTTTTCTTTCAGATGAAAAAGACAAGCATATAATTGGAGGATATGATTGCTCGTTTGTTAGTGATTTAAGGAAGATTAAACCTACAAAAAATACAGAAACACTTGGTTGGTAGATCTTCATGAATTTTTTTAATGAGCATATTGGAAACAAACTTTTCCCTAATGTTACTGATGACTTTTGTTTTTCTTTCCCTTAGATGTATTGTTGGGTGAATTTTTTGAATATTTTGGAAACTTTGATTTCAGAAAGAATTCCATAAATCTTCGAAAGGTAAATGAATTTTAAAAGCTCATCATTATCAACTGAATCTCTCTGTCTGCTATTTGACAAACTACATATGCTAAGCAACAATTCCTGTCATCTTTAATTATATATAAAAAATACATTTATATGGAAGCGGAGTCCTTTCTGTGAAGGAAGAGTGTTTTTCTCCTGGAGCCCAGTAACTTACAATACCATTAAGAACATTTGCAGTGCCATTACTTGGATATGCTGGAAAGCAGAAACTGATGCAAAGCTAGTGTGATTTTACTGAAAAGCCCTGTAATAAAAGTGGCAGTTTTAAAAAGTCAAAGCTATTTTGCTTCTGTGGGAGGAAAACCTTTAAAATGTCATGATGTCTGTCATAGCAAAAGTCTGCCACAAACCCGTGAGCTGACAAGATTTGCATTTAAAGTTGAGAGTCCAGACCCAACCAGAGCCTGCACTAAAACTTACAGCTGAGTTCTGGGTTTGCTTTTGGCACTGCAGTTTGTGTCAGCCTATAGTAACTGCAATAGTAACTGTTACTATAGCATGATAATTCTGTGCTAGCACTTGGGTTTGCTTTATATGTTTAAGTCATCCTGTTGATCTGTGTGTGCATGCAGGTATAATAGAAGTACATGAAAATGTAACCTCCATAACTCACACCTGTTCCTGCTGGGCTGCTTCCAGAATGGGGTTTCAGTGCCACGTTGCTATGTGGACACTCATTTGTTCTATTTCCTATTTGGGCATTGTGGATCACTGGCTAAAGAGCTCTTTTTGCAGATATATCCTAGAAATTGATTTATTTACGTGAAGACATTCTGTTTGCTATTAAACCTGAAAAAGGCAAGCAAAAACATATTTGGAGCCTGAGCTAGTCAGGGAAGGTGTCTGTGCTGCTGCTGTTTTTTGACAGTGCTCTTGGCCCTGGGGCAGGAGTATGTAACATTTACATAGACACTTCCTGGATCAGCAGGAGCTGGTGGATTCCTGCTAGAGCTTGCAGCAGAAATGCTTGAAGAGGTTCTGCTGTACAGAACCAGTCAGCTAAGAAACACTAATAAGCACTGAGATGGAAGTGCATTTAAATATCGAAGTACATAGTTGTCAGCTATTTGTGTTGTACTATACCAGGTGCCTAACAGTGGACCATGACCTGAATAACTCTGTGCTTAAAAGACAGACCAAACTGAGAGGAATTTCAGCCAACCAAGCAATCTTGTTCAGTTACACCAGCACTATGAGCTCTCTGAACAGTGTGGGAGGAATGGTTTGAACAGTTTAAGTGCATGCAGTATTTTATCAAACTGGGCTATGCAGGTTAATGTGACACACTGATGCTGCCCATATGCTAGTGGAGATTAGGAGTAGGAGGTTACAGTAGGTGAGGTCTGAGGTTTGTTGGACAGCAAATGGGAGACTGGCCAAAAAGATAGGTTAAGCTGTAGTCGTGTGTTCTTTACCTTGAAGAAAATCTTAAGTTGAATGTGGCAAAGAAAACCACCACTGAGAGTATTCAGAGAACAGGAATCATAGTCAGGTTGACAGGAAAATTAACTTGATTAATAATGACTGAGTGTTTTGTAAAATGTTCTCTAATTGGTCAAAACACTTCTAATTCTAATGTAATAATTCAAGTGATTTGTTATTTGCTCAGCCTAACATATGCAACTTTGACTTTTTCTTTATGCTGTCTGCAGGGAAAGGAAGTAAATAAGCCTGAGTCGTCTCCTCTTTATATCTGGAATCCCTTTGAACAAGACCTTAATATCAGCAAGAATGTTAATCAGCCACAGCTGGAGAAATTTGTAGCTATGGCCAGAGAAAGTGCCTGGATTTTACAGAAGGAAGATAAAACTCAGCAAATTATCAATAAAGAACCTTGGGGACTGGCAGCTCTACTGATACCAGTTGGAAAAAGTAATTCCAGCAAGATGAAGAATAGGATGAAAGGAATAGGAAGTGAAACAATCAGAAGCCTCTTGGACTCTTTAAAGTTAAATAATGCAAACAGTCAACAAAAAGCAGTGGGAAAATGACTTTAAGCACAGAAAGACAGTAGCTAATATTCTGTTTTAGGAATTGAACGTGACAGTCCAAAGAACATAAGTTTTAATATTTCTATTACAGGGAATGGCGAATCAAGCAATCTCTGTTTTTCATCATGATGATTTGTGTACAGGTCTACTTTCTTTCCGTACATTTTTCTTCTCCTTACTCCTCACTTTTCCATCTGTTTTATGAATGAAGAGTATTCAAATGCAAGTTTTACAGATGCATTTTGGAACTAGTCTTCAGCTGGGCACTCTTCTGTAAAAAAGGCTGACAGGAGCAGTATGGGAAAAAGCCTTTGGGAATACTCTTGGCTAGGATACAAATGATATGCTAATTAAAAGCTCAAGAAACAACCACCTTTCCATGAAACCACAGTCTGAAAGAAGATAAATGTGTTGGAACCATTGTTTCCAATCCAGTCGTGTTTTGGAAGCCAGTAAAACCGAAATGTGTGTATCTATTTTTGCAATTGTTTTCCATTCATGTAGATAGTGCCAAGACAAAATAAAGAGAATGGAATTAGATAGTCAGGTGTGCGATTTCATAAAGCATTGCACCACCACAGCTCTCCAAGGATAGTGCCACGGTTTTGTGTTGGAAAAGTGGGTTTGCTCTTGTGTTTTCCACCTGATTTAAAATGTCTTTAGTTAACTCTCCTTTGTTTTCTCTACCCAGGACTGGTCTCCACCCACACTTGTTTCCTATTTTGCCTTCAGCTTCATTTTAAACCTGTATTTCAGGTTCAGGCAGGGGTTCTTGAATGCCCTTCTTGCTTCATCACTCTCCCCAAAGCTGCTGCCTACTAGGTGACATCAAAGCATTCCTGCAGAGGGATCTGTCCTATGCAGAGATCCAGAGAATCCTGTATTATGCTGGAGCCCTGTTCCCAGTCTTGCCTCGGTTTTCAGCATTCAGATATTCGGCAGAACAGTGACTGTCCCCCTTCCAAATCAGCTTGGCCAGCAGAGTCAATGCTTTTTATTGACTTGAAACATTGAGTGCTCATTGCACCTGCCACAAAAAGAAGCCTTTTGAGAGGAAGAGGAAGAGGGGAGGGAAAGAAGGAAATGGGAAATGGAGAGCAGGAAAATATCAAACTTTAGAAGTACATTAGTGAGTATTTCACCTGTCCAGTTTGAGAGCCACTCATGCATTAGACTAAATGGTAGCACTGTTAGCAATTCCGCAGAGTGTTTTCTTCATTCTTAACAGAAATTCTGTAAAGCAAATTACTATATTCAGAGATAATCATATAGCTGCAACATCAATTTTATGATTACTGTTTCATTTTCTGTACTTTTAGACTCTTTAATGTTGCACTGGTATACGGTCTTGTATAGACTTTTTTCTAGTGGTGTGATCTGAACAATCTGTAAGTGTGTTTTCTCTTTTCTCTCATACATTATTAATTGAAAATACTGTGGGCAATAATGCATACTTCCAAGTACTTGTAAAAACTGGGCAAGGAAAAGTATCTTCTAGCAGTTAGCAAACTAAAGGGTTAGACCTTCAGGTCAAATACATAATAGTTTATTTGGAGTTTAAAATAATACATATATGTGCCCATTTCTGATTCGTGAATGTTTTCTTAAATAATGACTCACATAGTCATTTTCTTGGTTGCTGAAATTAATTCTCATATTAACTTCTTCAGGATTGAGCCTTTATTTTGAAACTTAGTTTTCTACCTAAATCCTGGTATTGGAAATCTTTTTGGAGCTGATATGAAGTTTATTGTAACTTGTTATTGGTGCAAACACAAAGTCTTTGATAGCAAGTTTGACACATTCTGTAAGGAGCCTGCTGCTGCTTTAATCTTTACAGAACCTAGAGGTACATTGTCTGCAGTTTACCCAGGAATAGACTATGTAACTTTTTCAAGATTAGGGCAGTATTCGAGTACTTTTGAATTTTCTTTTTTATTAGATTAACCAAATGGGTAATAGTGTAATAATAAGAATATGGATTACCAGGGACAGAAGCATGCAGCAGAACTGTGGCAGTGTGTACCTAATTGCATTATATTCACAGTGGTCCACTGACAGAGGTAGGAAAGACTTCATATGAATGAACACATAGGTACAGGACACTTGCAGACAAATAACAGTGAATTTTATATTTTGATTATATGGTTGAGCCATGCTGAAGCACAAGCTTCTTTTGTAAATGGTTATAGATGTCCAATAATATTCCTTAAAAGGCAAGGCAGAACATGGTTACTGTACATGCAGCGCCTTTCAGCATCACTTTTCTGTTTAGACTGCCTGTCCCTTCTGGGAATAGTTCTGAACCCTTGTCATGGCTGCAGGCCAATTCCTGAAAAGAAGAGAAAGAAGCCAAAAGCAGTGTTGTAGCAGTGGAATGCACAGGTTATTTTTTCAGATATCTACAAGTCAAGGGAGCTGGTGACCAGGGAGCTGAAGCCTAGCGGCTGCAAGGATCAACTCTCATTGGTGATGTAAATAAGCTCAGCAGGTAGCTTTCCTAGAAGAGGCTGTAGCTGGAGGAGGTGGAGGGCTGACCATGAGCTTCCCTGAAGTATGAGTTATGTCTGGGGAAGAGCTGAATGAAACTGAAGCCACCTGTGGGAAGAGAACCAAGACTTGAGGGGGTGTATTTATGAAATCTAGAGAGATGGTATGGTTATCATTTCCTGAGGGCAGCAGTCTTATGTTGAAGATATTTAGAAACCGTCAATATGGTTCTGTCACTGAAAACAAGAGCTGGATGTATGTCAAGAAAGGACTATGATTACCATCTAGATTTGAGAGCTTATTCATATGCTTCAGAAACGTGTAAACAATGTCTCTGCAAGAGCAAGGCAGTAAGTTTTAGTTACTTCTCAAACTTGGTGCAGATCTGCTGTATTGTATGTGGTGGGGCTGTTTGGGAGGTCACAGGTAAGGAACACCAGTGAATTAAACAGAGTTTTGCCCCTCAGCCCCTTTCCCTTGCTGGAAATACTTTTTCGTGCAAGTCTCATATTATCTGGCTCTTAAATGGTTAGGGAAACTGAAAACATTCAGAAGTTCCTTGTCCTGAGAAAAGACACTTTGGGATATTAACTTCAAAGTTAACACTTGTTGCCAGGGATTTTTATTTTTATTTCCCTGGATGTTTGATGCTCACAAGTGTTGCATGAATAGGTTCTGCTGCAACTGCCACTGTTCCTCTATAACTTCCTGGGAATCTGCAGCCTTGGCCTACAGTTGACTCCTGGGTGAGCATCCTAATGCCATGCTTTTGAAGACGCAGTCACTAAACAGACTTCTTGCTACAGTTCCTGTCTTGGATTCTGTTCTTTAGACTTGGAATCACAGTATTTTTCAGGTTGGGAGAGAACTGAAACCTAGTCCAGTTGCCTTCTTTTGTGGTATCAGCTGTGAATTAGACCAGGACATTTTATTTAGTCAGGCCTTGAAAATCTCCAAGGATGGAGACTGCACAGCCAAGTTCTAGTGCTTGAGTGTTCCCATCACCGTGGTGGGCTGGGCTGAAATATGCTGCCCCATCATTGTCACTCTTAGTGGCTTTTTTTCTGATCCTGAAACATGCTCTCAACCAAAGTGCTGTCTACTACAAGTGTTCTAGCTGCTCCTTCATGTAGAAAGAGCCGAGTCTTCCCTTCTTTCCCTGTCTTTCCGGAGGAACTCGTATCATCCATCACAGTGCTCCCATCACATGCAAGCCCTCCAATCGCAGCTGTTATTCCCAGTGATGTAGTAACAGCACAAGGAGCTCTAGCTCCTCCTGCTTGTTTCCCAGGCTGCCACACATTTGTATCTGTACATTTTAGCTGGGTACCTCTTTATAAGGTTTTATTGTTCTCGAGGTCCCTTTTGTTCCTGTCACCACGTATCCTTCTCTCTCAATCCATGTCCACAAGCTGACTGGTAGCTGTGGGTTGTGGTTGTCCTCTTCATTGTTCTAGTTGATTGCTTTGATATGGCCACTGTGCATATCCAGCTTACAAAGTCCTCATGACACCCAAATCCTGTGTTAAAATTAATTTCTAGAAGGCTCTGCAGGAAAATAAGAGGCCTTGAGTACCAGACTGGTGTATTGCACTGGCAGAAAAGCCCCAGAAAATACAGCGCCACGCAGAGATGGTGACGCAGGTGCAGAATCACCTTAGGGCACAGTGTTGTGTCTCTGCAACCTTGTTGCTTCCACAAGTGCAGTAGTGTGGTACAGGATGCTGCTGCCCAGCAGAGCTTGTCCCACTTGGATCTGCCACGTTTGTGGTGCTGTGTCACTTCTAGGTGTAGAGCAGTCAGGCTGTCAGCCATAACCTTGCTGTACTCCATGCTTGTCCTGGGTCTCTGGTCATTGAGGAATTGTGTTTTTAGAACAGCAAGTCTTCCCTCATAGAAACAAATTTGCAAGTTCAATTTTTTTATACTCTCCAGAGGTGCAGGCTATGTTTTTGCGTAACAAAATTTTGTATCTTTGGAAAAATAAAAGGTAGACAAGGAACCTCTATTTAAATAATTTTGTAAACAAACTAGTTAAAGGTGGGTGGCATGTTCAGCTGAAGAAAGTTAAAGATTTCCAGCCTGTGCTGCTTTGGAGATATGATGAAACAACAATTAGGAAGCTTTTCAAAGTAAAGTCATGCTGTTCACTGGAAAGTTCTCTTCCAAATGCTTTCCCTTGCTTATCACAAAATTACCACCAAGTTTCTCTTCTAGTACTGAATTCTTCTAAACATCATGGGTAACTTGGGGTCAGTTTTTTTAAAACAAGGGTTAGGATTTATGTGAGGCTAACCTGTGCCTGGAGATAAAATCTCCTTCTCCATAAATCCTCTTAGTTGAAAGTCTTGATCCACTGCTTTTGCAGACCTGTTTCTCATACTTTCTTTAAGCAGAGGATTGGTTTGCTTTCTTTTGCAGGACCTCCCTGCTGCTTTTCACCCTTCGCATTGTCTTTTCATCACATCTGACCTGTAAAAAAATTGTAGTTCACTTCCCCTAGTACTTTGTGAAGCAGTAGTGAATACAGCTGAATTTAAGAAACAGATAGTTTTCAAAAGGCGGTTCTCACATTGCAATGTATTTTTTTTTTTTTTACTGCTTCATTTCTTGTGTGGACTGAATCTCCATGCTGCATTTCCCATGGCTCGAAGAGGGATCAGTTAGCTGGACTTGATGGGTCTCACCTTTGAACATGTATTTTTGGGAAATCTCTTCACTAAAGAGACTTGTTTAACACAGTCTGTTCTAGTAGAAAGCAGAAGTTCCCTGCAAATTTTTGAGAGGCGCTCTACAGTTCAGGATTTATTCTGTTTCCCATTGTTATGGAGAAAACCATGTTCGATTTGTTTCACAGAATGACTTCAGAGGTAGGTTTTTGTTCTCATGCTGAGCTTTCTTGTGTATACAGATTTGTAGTCAATGTAAACAGTGCAGCCCTGTACAGGAATTTTGAATGGAACAGCTCCCAGAATATGTCTTGTAGGTATTATGCTCGCAGCCCAACAGGGGAGGTAAAAGCCCCAGAAATTACTAAATCATAGCCTCTCATTTGTGGTGCCGACTCCATGAGATGGAACAACTTCCATAATTCTGTATTGCTTTATCTCATGTTGGACAGAGGAAAGACATTGCTTTCCTGCAGAGAAAAGGTAAACATGTTAGAAGTTGGATTGTTGGGGTAAAGAGCTGTAGTACTTACATTCTTTCTATCTGAAGTTTGATTTTCTAAAGCCCTTCTCTAGGAGCGATTTCTAGAGATTTTCAGGATGGGAGAACTGGGAGAATACACAGAGGCTTCGTTGTTCAGGCAATCGGATAAATGGTAGTTACTATTAGATTAATTATCAAAAGTAATTACATAGGGGATGATAACACATGTAACAATCCAGCAATATCAATTTTCTTATTGTTTTTTTGAACCAGTTTTCCTGCCTTAATTTTCTGTAGTCCAGTGGTGCACTACTTTTATAGAGGGATGGGATTTCCGGGAGCATACTGAATGGAAACTACAGTATCCAATGCATGGGAGGATGAGTACTTTAGCCATTGCAGTAGATAAAAAGAAGCATTACCAACTCCATAATGAAAGATAAGATTCAGAGACTTTTTTGCTCCAAAAGTAAAATATATAGAATTGTTCTGTGAATCTTTAGGTGATTCATAGTTCTTCCTTTTGAAAATTATCTTTGGACACCAATCAAAAGAGGTAATTTGCTGTAATTTCTTGATGTCTGAGCTTGCAAAGTAAGGTCTCATTTGAAATGACCATGATCTGTTTTTTTGAGACATTAAAGACCTTAGTGATTAGAGTTCTGCTCTAAAGCCCATGTTTAAGAGGGTTATCATTGCAGTTGGCTTATTGATCTGGAATATTGTAATTTTCAGTTATCTTAAGAATGCAAATGCTTACAGTTAGCAACAGACTTTAACACTTCTGCCACTTAGGCTGTTATGATTTTAGTCCTCACTGTAGACAGTATTTTCAATCTTTGAGCTGTGTTGCAGCAATTAATTTTACATTTCTTATGGGATAAGTAATAAAGTAAAACATATCCTCTTATTTGTTCAGAAAGTTACTGTTCCATTGTGCTGTTGAAATCTTTGATAAGTAAAGAATAACATATCTGGTGCTTTCCTTCCTCAGATGCAGGCAGAGATGACAGAAATGAGAATGCATTTCAAAGAGCAATGCTTTGGAAGGGCTGGTCTCTAAATGCCCTAGTCTACAGAGATCACCAGAGAAGTAAGAAAACAAACCCCTGAAAAAACCAATCTCGTTGTCAGCCAGTTTCAACTCACCCAACAAACATTTTTAACTTTGGGGATTTTCCAAACAGAACAAAGGTCAAACGAAATGCTGTCAAGTCATGGTTGGAGATGGAGCACTTCTTGCCTTCCAGAATCAGTTTATGATTAATAATTTGTTTAAGTAGATGGTGGTCTGTGAACAGTATGTCTCTTGTCACTTACAAAACATGGTTTCTAATGAAGAGAGCAGAAATAACACTTTGGATGTCTGACAAACTCTGTGAGATATCTCTTAATGGGAAGAGAAGAATTTTTTTCTAGCTAGATATCTAAAGTTCCTGAACCCTGCCCTGGCAAAAAACTTGCTTTTTATCCTTATAAATTATAAAGGGGGAATACAGGCATCTCTGTTTGTCTTGACTTAATTTTATCCCACATGTATAGGGTTACAAGTATGTGGCAGTTAGGCATACGTGATAGAATTTTATGCTCCAAATGCTGGTAAGAGAGAAGCTTCAGATCACATAGGTTAATGCAGGCTTGATTCAAAGACACCTAGTCCAAATCTCCTGTACTTTTTTAGGTCCTACCCACCATTGCAGCAGAAGACCATAAATATTAACAACTGCCAGCTGCTCACTCCTGGTAGGGACGACTTCCCCTGGGGTTATTCTTCCTAAGTCAATAGCGACCTTTAGTTGCCAAGCTGACCTAGGGACTTCTGAAGCCTGAGAATGCAAAGAATGGTTTGCCATCTTCATACCACATTCCTAGCAAGACTTTTTTCCTCCTGAGTCTAGTTACAGCAGGACATATCCCTAAATTTTTTCTCAGATGAAGAAATAGCGAACGATGTATAGCATGGCCATTTCAGTTCCTCAGATTTGTGCAATGTATGGATTTGCGTGTGTGTGCACATATTTTTATCTAGCATCTTTATCTTGCTTTTCAAAAAAGATTGATGGATTTTTTTTGGTTGTTTTTGTTGTCCCTGGAGTTTAATAAGCTAGAGCTTTGAGAGCTGCGCTTCACTTGTTCCCATGTTTTTCCTGGCAAAGAGTAAAATTCAAAGCTGAGCCTTTTTCTGCTGGATGTTTTTCTTTTCTGTGATAAACACAAAGTATGCAGTTGGTGTCATGAGAGCAGTAGGTGCAGGATTCAGTTGACACTTCCCAGCAGAAAAGTCTCCATCTTGCCAGGCCTTTGAGGAGACATGACAGTGATTCATTTTGGTGATAACACAGTAGAAACACAAGTCCAATTGTTTGCTATGTAGGTCAGAATGGGATATGCTGGCATCTCTGTTCACAGACTTTACAAAGATGTCTGGGAATGGGAAACATGACAGCAAAAAACCTATTCTGATATAACTTAAATTGTTCTGCTGATGGAAGTAGGCTATGAACAGTTTGCTGTCAAATACTTGCTGTCTAGCTGGCAGAGCTGGACATTGTCTATATATGAGGAGGTTTAATTTTTTACATTAAACAGTTCATTTACTCTTTACCCAAGCTCTGCAATTAAAGTCTGTCTCTGTGCCAAGGAGAAGGCCCTTTAGAAATACTCAGTCTTGCTGTTCCAGTATGAGTTCAGTACAGTAGCTGATGTACATGTACATGATGTACCTAAAAATCAGAGGAAATTGACAGTTAACTTGGTTAGCTCAGGACCTTTTAATGTCCATGCTTCAGAAACTTGTTCAGCAGTCAGTTTGGGTTTTGCTTGTTCAGTCAAAGCTGGCTTTGGGAATGTAATTTTTTGTAACACATTAAAACATTTTGCTGCACACCCCATTGCACATCATGCATGAAAACGACATGTCTTTTTATGGGAGTCTAGCAGCTCTCCCCTGATGTCTGTTCCTTCTAGGAAAGCCTCTGGTTATTGAAGATGAAGAACAAAGCTTTTCTCTTTTTCCCCATTGAGTGCTCTAATGGAGGGCCCTGGGACTGCTTCTGTTTGGTATGTTTGGATAGTGCCATGCACTCTTTGGACTAGGCATGTCCTCTGGCATGTGCCTTTGCAAGCACCTCATGTTCTCACTTCCAGGTTTGTCCCTCTGATCCTCTGTGTTCATCATCTACATAAATAGCAGAATTACTGCTAATTCTGCTCTACAGCTAGGAGAAGCTGAGGCACCTTCCTCTTTTGGGGAGAACAGCTCTTTCCCAAATGATGCATCTCCTTTAAATTGTCAGCTTCTTCTCACACCAGTGGGAGAAATGTGAAATACCTTACAACATTGCTCAAATAGATGTTGTGACCAACATTACAGTGAAAACCCTACTTTTTTTTAAGGTTCCACACCACACACATTCAAGGAAAAATATTCCCTCTTTGTCTCTTCTGTCTTGAGAGCTGAATAGATTTTTGAAGCAGTTGGAGAAAGTGTTCCAAGATCATAGATCAGACCATGTACCTTTTTTTCTCTTCTTGAAAGAAGGAAATAAATTCTGATGGCTGGATGTAATGTTGTCTGTGATCATACTTTGTCTTGGCATGTTTATTAGCACAATGTGGACTTTCATGAAACTGTTCTTCTCGCTCTATCAGTCCTAAGCATTTATAACAATTACTTTCTCTGGGGTTCTGTTGGTTATCTTATGAAAATCTGTCTCATACAGGAAGGATACCCAGTCAGGTGATAGTGAGTTTGAAATAACAGTATGAGCAATGATTTGAGGTTGCAACGCATGTCAGAAGGGAAGTGGGTGGTAACTGATATTTTTATTTCAACCTCATCAAAATAATTCAATTCAATCTATTTTCTTATCCCTGGTGAGGCTTATTTTAAAATAAAAAACAACCCAAAAAACAACTGAACAGGGAAGTTCTGTGTACCTGCCCAAGGTGAGATTTCTCTTCTAGGAGGGCTAAAGCCCTACACAGTGTTTGTGGAAGTATCTGCAGCTTAATGCCTTTCCACAGTAGTCCCTAGCTGAGGATCTTGATTGTTCTTGATTATGAAGAAAGACACAAAGAATAATTATGGGAGGAGATCTTGATTTCTGCTGCTGCACTCTTATGTGAAATGCATGCCAACACAGAGCAGAGCACCACATTCTGATACAGAGAAGCGTGTGTATGTAAATGAACTTGAGTTTTCAAAGGGCTCCAGTGTTGAGTCCCAAATCTTTTCAGCAACTTTGAAAATTCACTTAAAAAATCAATTACAGGCTAGTTTATGCTGGGAAGAGGAAACGGAGCATGTCCTCTGCTGAAGCATCATGCTGTGATGAATGGCCGGTAGGTCTGGTGAGCCAGTTGTCTGTTCCAGTTCAGTCTTTGTTCCTGTAAATGAGCCAGTGTCTATCTGGAAGAACGGGAAGTTGTCTGGAAACTTGATCCAACTGATCCAACAAACAGCTCAGTTGTTGCTGTGATAAAAGCATAGGATGACTATTTCAAATGTTTAAATAATGGTGGCATTTTAAATTAAATTAAAGTTACTATAGCCTTCTTTAACACTGCCATTGCTGTTTGTTGCTGAAATAAGTAAAAAAAAAAGGAGTATAGATCATGTGCTACACTCTAATCTTTCCATATAAATATATCTAAAACCAGAATAAGAAGTAGCATAATAGGATTTAAAAAAATCTTTTGCTAAATCTTTATCACACACATTTTGACTGCCAGGCATAAAGACTGTATTTAGATTTAGATGGTGTAATAATTGCTGTTATATTAGGCTATTTTTATATGCATTTATTTAATGCACTAATCTAAATAAAGCTACTTTTAAGAAGTGCTAGGTTTGGTCTGATTCCTATAAAAATTAAGAGAAATTGAGTCCCTCTTGATTTTCCCCTTTGGCGGGAAAGGTGCTGCTGAGAAGATGCTCAAAATACTGACATTGTTCAAAGCTGGATTTCTCAGCTGCTCATGAAAGTTTTCTTGTTTGTCCCTCACAGTTCTGAAGCATTTTATGCATATCTACATAATAGTTTTTTGTTTTGTTCTGGGTTTTTTTGTTTGTTAGTTTGTTTGTTGGGGTTTTTTAAGCATAGTTAATCAGTGGAGGTAGTGTAGAGGAATTTTCCCATAATCAGTAAAAAATAAAAATATTAAATTCTGCTGTAGCCTAACACCATGCAATTCTAGCACTACCAGAGAGCGACTGTGGCTATGCCACTTCATCCTCGACTGAAAGCTGTCAACAGCAAAATGCTTGTGTTCTCTGGCGGCTCAGCACAGGCTGAGGCAAGGAAACACTGGAGACTTTTCCCCGAGCTTCTGGAGAGAAACCTTGCACCTTCCTGAGCCACTTCATGAGCTGCTCGAAGACAGCAGCCCTGCCCAGCCCTTCTCAGCGGAGCTTTGCCCGCTGTTCAGCTGAGTCTCGCACACCTTTTGGGGGAGCTTGGCATCCTTCAGCTGCGGCTGCCTCCGAGGGAGCTGTCCCCGCTCATTCCCGCGTTCATTCCCGCATTCATCCATCCCCTCATTCATTCCCGCATCCATCCCCACATTCATCCCCGCATTCATTCATCCCCGCATTAATCCATCCCTGCATTCCCTCCCGTGCGGGCAGCCGCGGTGTGTCCCGGACACAGCCCCCGCTCTCTGCTCCTCCGGCTCCGTAAGCAACTCAGCAAGATGCAAACTTGGGTTTCTTGTGCTTTCTTGAGCTCCCGCAGCCTGCCAGCAGTAAATATCAGGCCAGCTTCTAATAGCGCATGTTCTCCCTGTGTTTGAATCAGAACAAGACTGACGTGGGTTTTATTCCTAAGGCAGCCGCCCCCAGCACGGCTGTACCGAGCCCGATGCCCACACAGCCTCCCGTGACGCAGGAGCTGCTCGCAGCGTCGGGATCAGGAGCTGCACTCCTTGGGAAACCCGCCTGTGGCAAAGAGTCCTTGTGCAAGAGCACGCACCTCGCAGCTTTCGCTTCTCCAGCTGTAGGAGAGGTAACACGGGAAGCTCTGTCCTCATCCAACATGGTTTTGGAGATGGGAGTAACTATTCTTGAACAAGCCGCAGCTCTAACTGGGGAAGTTTTAGGGTACATGTGCGTCTCAGGGAGACCTCAGCGTCCACCCCCACTGCCCCTCCTGGGGGATCCCCTAGGAAGCTGCATTCCCTCCCCGCCCCCCGCGATCATCTGAAGTCCCTAGGGATGGGAGTGACGACTGCTCTGCTTTCTGTTGGCAGAGAAAACAACCCCCAACCTTCCACAAAGGGAGAGGGGAAACCCTGATTGCCGTGACACTCCTGGGTTTTGCTGCAATTCTGAAACCTTGGGCAAAAAGTGCTCTATTTCTTTCTGGAAATGGAAATTCCAGCTGAGGGAAGTTAATAAATCTGTTAACATGGAAAGGGCCCAATTCCCTCCTTTGCCTGTCTTGTGTGCAAAGTCCATGGGAGTGTTTGTATGCTGCTCAACCCTACCAGAGAAACTGTGTTAATGCTGTTTTCTCCCTTTTAAGGCATTTACACAGCTTGAAGAAATAGTGATTGTATTTTACAACCAGAGAGCAAAGGCAGGCAGATGGTTGCTGTCAGCACGTGAGTGGCTCTGTACTGCACCAAGCCTGAGAGCAGGCACTGATGATGGACTCTGGGTGAGAACCAGCTCGCTACAAGCACCTGGATTACAAAACAGGTGCCAGTGAGTCAACTTTCTCATCATCCACTTCGATTCAAAACAGGAAAACTTTTTCTGTCTTGGCAAATGGTTTCTTCTTTAATGGGGAAGTCCACAAGAAATACCCCCTTACCTTTCAGAGAGGCACTTTTTTGATATGTGATACTTGGGACAGTTTGTGAGACTGTGGCGTGTAAATATGGAGCTTAATATTTGTGAACAATTAGCTTCACGTTGGATAAACACAGGCCTTTTGCCCATCACCCATCTGAAACACCAGTGCATTACAAGCTGGAGCCCCATTTTCCTCTGGGTGGGGATCTCTGGGGTCCTCAGGGGTTTGCTCTCTCCCTGTGCTATAGCTGCTCTGCCCCATGTGCATGTACAGGTGCTGTGCCCTTGCAAGCAGCTGCTGCATCTGTACCTGTGTGATGTGTGCCTGAGTGCAGCAAGTCAGCTGCCCCACCACCCTTTGTCACCCAGCCTCAGCTGGCAGTGCCATTGCAAGCCCCCAGCACCCCTGCATACTCACCACTCATTCCTGGGAGCCCAGGAGGGAGGTAGGGATACACCAAATAGTGAGGTGCATCCTTGGCTTCCTCTGCAGCTGGGGACAGAGCATCCCACTGTGAGCCCTCTGCAGAACCCCCTGGAACTCAGGTGCCCAGCCGTAGCCCAGGGCAGGTACTGCCTTGTGACCTCCTGTGCTTCTCTGCCTGTTGATTCACACTTTTCATCATGTTAAAATCACACAAGTCAGGGCCTGGGCCACGTGCCATCCCCCCACTTCTGGCCTTCTCACACCTATCTCTGAAACTTACTTTCCTTTCTCCCTTGTGCTGGGAAAAGCCCCAGATAGGTTCTTTATTGAGATAAGTAAATCCTGCTCTCTGTATATTTTCTCTCTCACCTGCCAGCTTAGTCGGTGCTGGACAGCTGCACCATTTACACCTTTTTGGTGCTAAGTCCACATTCTGGATAAATGTTGTCTCTCCTCTGTATATTCAACAACTGGGAAATGGGCAAATCCTGACAGTCAGAAGGCAGCAAAACACCTTCTCCTGTTTAGATTTTGAGTCTATCCTCAGCATTAATAGAAAAAAACTTCTATCTGCATGGAGTTTAAACATAACCAGTCCTTGGTGATGGCAAATAAGACTGTTGGAAAGCTCTCCATCCCATAGTGTGTAGGGACAGCACGGACATGGCCTTGCAGTAGCCCGTAATGCACTGAGAGAGTTTGGGTGGTCTGCTCCCAGGAGTAGCAACTCAGTGGGTGGGGTGGTGCTGTAGATCATAATTTTGGATTACTTCAGTGCAGCACAGAAAACTAAACTTCATATTGTTGTTCCTTGTCAAAAAATATTTACTGCTTAGCTGAACCACAGCCCAGCCTCCTCATCACTGCTCTGTGGAGTTCCACGTGTCAACACAGCGTGCAGGTTGTCCTGTTCTTGGGGTACATGGCCCTGCACCAGCAGTGGTGCAAGGGGCTGACAAAGCTGAGCACTCCTCCCCACCAGGCATGTGCTCCCAGCCATGCAATGACTGTGCTGATGGGCTCCACTTGAGGGTGTTTAGAAATGTTCCACCACAAGTGCTTGGGAAACTATGAAAAGCAAAGAAGATCTCTGACTCTGCCAGCAAAAACATCTCCTAAAAGGAGAAGATAAACTACTTTGTCTATGTGGTAGGCTTGCTTTCTAGAAAGACAAATGCCACCAATAGTGGTGGGAGGAATAAAGGAGGCAGCTTGTATAACGAGGTGATTTCTTTCAGCATGAAATTATGCATCTGTTCTGCCTGCCACAGACCTTGCGGCATCAGCCCTCCCTCCCTTGGCTCAGCTTCTTTCTCGCAGCATGAGGCTGCAAGATGTTGTGCTAAAAATACATAGTTTTAGCATGAAATAGCTGCTTCTGCAGGAGCACATGTCAAAGACACCAAAGCACTCCTTGCAAGCTCTGAACCAACCTGCCTGGACTTCTCTCCTGACGGTGGAGCATGAGGCCATTGATTAGAAAAGGCTTTGCTGACATCCCAGGTGAACTGGGAAATCTTTCCCATTCCTCCATGTATTTCTCTGTGTCCTGGGTTTACCTTAATTGAATCTTTTTTGGTAAGGAAACTGAATTGGAAAAAGTCTTCCTAGAAGGTTTGTTCACAGTCCCGTAAGCATGAACCAGAATAATGTAACCGTTTGTACTGTGACATTTTCCTACAAATTTCTCATTATTACAGGGTAATTCTTTCAAGACCTGTTGGGTATGTGTAGTAGCTGCAGTGTTTCATCCCTGTGAAGAGCTGTAAATTCTCTGTTTGGGCTGAGAGCTGACGAAGTCTGCTATATCAGATGCTTCTCGCCAACAAAAAACTGTAATTCACTAAAAAAGTTGTTCTATCGGTCATTGAATGAAGAGATGAAAATCATAACAAATTGAAGCCAGGTAACATTGGAATCACAGACTGATACGGCTGGATAAGACTGGTGGGGACCTCTGGAGATCATCTTGACCACGTCCTGCTCAAAGCAGGTCAGCTAGAACAGGTTGCCCAGGGTCATGTGCAGTTGATGTTGAATGTCTTCAGGAATGGAGGCAGTTAAAAAACTGCCATTTACTCCTCTGGGCAGCCTGCTGCAGTGCTTGACCGCCCTCATAGTAGAGCATGTTTTTTCTTGTGTTTAAATAGAATTTCTTGCATTTCAGCTTCTGCTCATTGCCTCTTGTCCTATCACTGGGTATCACTGAAAAACAGTTGACTCCATCTCCTGTAAACCCTTTCTTCAGGTGAGAAGAAATACATAAGGGTGAGATCCTCCCTGAGTTTTCTCAGGCTGAACAGTCCCAGCTCTCTCAATTCTCCCCTCTATAAAAGATGGCTCCAGTCCTGTAATCAGCTCTATGATCCTTCATTGGACTCTTTCCAGTGTGTCCATTTGTACTGGTGAATCCTGAACTGGACAAAGCACTCCAGGCATGAGAGGAGACCTGCTGGCAAAGCTTTGTCTCATGCAGCCCATGACACCATTGGTCTTATTTGCCAAAGTTTCCCAGATCTTATTTTTGGCTCTCCCGAAAAACTAGGAGTATTTTCTTTCTTCCAGTCTTCAGGTATCTCTCCTGATTGCCAAGGTTACAGAGTAACCTTGCAATGACATTGGCTAGCCCCTCAGCACTCACGGGCACATCCCATGAAGTCTCATGGGCCTGCAAATGTCCAGTTTGCTTAAATGTTCCCTAAGATGACCACTGAAAGCAAGTCTTTCTTGCTCTGATCTCAGGGTAATTTTAGCATTGTACAGTAAGGGTGCAATTTTCCCTTAATTCTCTGCAGTGCTCACAGCATGTTGAGGTTTTTTCCTTGTTCAGTTCTGCAGTATTCTCCAGAAAAAAAATTACCTCAACAGCAGGTTTTCATGTAATTGTAACCTCTATATCTACCTTCCTTTCCTCCCTTTTCCTCCCACTCACCTCCACCACCTCATTTCTAAATCCTCCTCCTCCCTCAGTACCTATGAGAGAACACGGGCAGTGCAGCATGTCCATGGACTCACATTGACTGCTCTGAGGGGCACAAGAGTTGCATGCTTAAACCCTTGTGGTGTATGCTTGATAATTTCAGCTTCATTTTGTAGAGGTGGTGAGCTCTGGTGAAGATTTTCCATTTACCTCATCCTATCCCCAACACCGACATCATCAAATCCCCAGCAAGCTGTACTGTAGCTGCATCTTCACAGTGAAAAGGTGAAAAGACTCTGTTTAAATATACAAATTTAACTTGCTACCCAGGGTGTGCTTTAGAATACTGCAGAATTTTCCTGAAAGATTAATGATGTTAAAATGTGCTAATGGCAGGCGAGAGCAGCACTGAACATCCATCAGGCATGGTGCAGGCTGTGGAGCTGCTCCCTGGGGACCCTCTCCCGGCTGCCCCATGCATGGGATAGCACAGCATGGCATGGCAGCCCACCTGCCCCAGCACTGAGAGCCTGGCCTGAGCTGACTATGCTCTTGACAAGCCTTGGACAGGCTTGGGAAAGGGTTCCTGGTGGTTGCTGTCAAGCGTGCTGGTCCTCACGCTTCCAGAGAGCAGGCATACTCTGAAATGACAGCTTTTTTTCCAAAGTGCTTGTCTGTCTTTTATGTTTGCCTCCTCAAGCAGAAGAACACTCTCTGCATTAATACACCACTGCAGCCTTTTCAGAAATACTGGCCTGGTCTTTGTCTGTCCATCTGTGGGCTTGTGGAAAGGATGAGCCCCACTCCATTTCTTTCTGTATGTGCCCACATCACCCCAGCAACCCGCCTTGGTCTCAGCCTGCTCCCCATCTTCCTGTCTGGTCTGGATGCTAAAATCTCCCTCTATTGCCCCACACTGACACTTTTTTCCTTTTTAATTCTTTCAGTGAGACAGGATCCTTCTGTAGTTTCTGCCATGGTGTGACAGTTGGATTTTGGACACTACTAGCTGAGAAGGTCTTCTATCCAAGAAAACATTGCCCATGATACAGGACAGAAAAAAAGGAGAAAAAATGTAGCAGCTTACACTCCCACGGTGGGAAGGAGACTTGTTTACAGTCAGTGTGGAGATTCAGGCTTCGTCTCCAGCTTGTTCCTGCACACCCGGGTCGTGTTTGCAAGCCCAGAGCAGGTTGCATTTGGCATAAACCAGGTGTCTAAAGCCAAGTACACTTGGGCACACTGAACCCCTAAACAGGCAGAACTGATGGTCTCTGACTTCAAGCCCATGCCCCTGCCATGAGTCTTCTGAAAAGAATCAATTCCACATTCTGGAGCATGAACTTGGATGGAGGGAAATCCTACCCATAGGTTTAGCTAGAAAATGAGATGCATCCCATAAAGCACTTTCATTTTGTGCATGTAATAGAAAATTAATTACCTGGTGTCCTTCTCTATTAATTTGCATATGACCAGTGAGTGATTTCTACAGAACCCAGTGGGATAATCCCATTGCCAAGGCGCACCCTGCAAAACACCTGTTAAATGAGTCACCAGAAACTGCTGTGGAGGACACTGATGGGGTAGAAACCAAATTAAATGTTTAGCTGCCTGCTACTGGAGGAGCCTCACCATGCTGAGCCGGGCTGCTCTGTGGCACTGCTTCCAGAGGAACAGACTGGATGCACACAGCCTCTGTTTTGCCTCTGATGTGACAAAGGAGAAGCACTGCAGCAATCTCTTGTGCTCTGAGGTTGATCACATCTGACTTTCTGCAACCACACTCAATGGATAGAGATGATTGGAGTAAATTCTGGTGCTCTTTGTGTCTCTCCAGTGCTGGGATGCTGATGAGCAGCGACAGTTGCACGACTGCTGTCCTTTTCCATGGTGGATATTGGAGATAGAAGGTTAGAGACATGGTGATATGTGCTGCCTCTTGCAACCCTGTTCTGGGAGGCTTTTGCCCCTGAAGATCCTCACTGCTATACAGGAGGAATAAGAATTGCATTGGAAGATGCCTGGACCAGCGGAATATTTACGTGGATCCATAAACATATATATCAGTATATATCTGTATTTCTCCAAGCAGATGTAAAGATTGGTCATCTGCTCTGGAAAGGGGAGGGGAGGAAAGGTCAGAGTGGACACCTTACTTAATTGCACCAGGAACCAGGTCATACTCTGTTTACTCCGTGAAATAATCTCTCTTCAGATCTGTGTCACACTTTAAATGCCACCAGAGCCAAACTGCCCCCTGGTAACTCACATCACCCTGGTTCTGCCCTCCCTGATCTTCCCCCTGTGCAATCCCTTCACTTACCTAATGACACAGCACAAACCATGATCATACCCATAACCATGCATTTTTTTGGAGCTCAGTGGGAAATCATCACCATTCAGAAAGGCAATAAAAATATAGCATCCCACAAAGAGCTGTGAAATCAAAGAGTCTGCATGTGTTTGAGCAGTTTGTGAAGGATGCTGTGGACAGCCCATGTGCCTGTGCAGGCTTCTGGTGCTGTCCTGGCTGAGGTAACCCAGCACAGGGGATGTCAGTGCTGGCAGCACAAAGGCAGAGTCCCCACCTCTCTAAGCTCTGTTTGCAGAGCCTTAGTCTCAGACAGCAGCAGCCACGCTGACATGGCCAGTGGGAAGGTGGTTGTACTCCGGGCTTCAGAAAAAAAAGATGGCATTTCCCTGTCTTCAAAGCCACTGAGCTGTGCAGCCACTGTGTTTGCAGGAGATGCTGCCTCTTCAGGGAAGAGAGCTTTTAAAGCAATAACCTCTCATCTAGCATCAGTGTCATGTGGGACATTGAGCACCAAAAGGACAGAGGGACAGCAAAGTGAAGGACAGTACATTTTGCTTTGAAGTTTCTGTAGCTGGTTACAGAGAGAAAATAGTTTTAATATAAGATCCAGCCTGTCCAGATTGTCAGTAGAAAGTGTCAAGTGGAGTTTTAGCTGTTTTACATATTTAAGAACAGATGTAAAGTTCTGTTATTCCTGCACATTTCTCAGCTATTCTTTGCCATGAGACATTTCCTATGTTTTATACCCCAATGCACTTCCCCTCCCACTGCTATAGTCCTGAAGTATTTAAATCATGACTTCGTAACTTCACTTCACTGGAAAAATAAAACTTATTACTGCCTCTCACACACAAAGTAATTATCCCAAAGGCTGTTCTGGTGTCTCTCTTGGTCTTTGTCATGCATGAGGTGGAGGCTTGGTGCTGAATTTTTTTTGTTCTAGCAGAAATCATGGTCATTCCCACTGTCCACTTCAGCTGAGTCAATGCAACTCTTTTAGAGGGCTGTAGAATAAACTAAATCAGTGACATGATTTGGGTAAAGAAGCAACAAGCCAAAGGGGGAAAGCTGCATCTGTTTAATATATGTTTAAGCAGAGCAAATAGTTTACTCTTCTTACCCACTTTCAGAAGTATAGTAACTTTCTGCTGGCAAGTGAGGTGAGACTCTTGGCTAGCTGTGCCAGCAGCTGTGCAGCCCCAGAGCACAGGGGTCCCAAGCTGGAGGCCACTGAGACCTCCAGGCAGGTCTTGGAACAGGGACTGGTTCTGCTGATGTGGTAATGAGCTTATGTCCATGTCCCAGGACATGCCAGGACCTACCTGCCAGCTAGCAAGGGATGACTTGGAAGTCACCCACTCCAGAAAATCCACCAGTAACACAGTGTTGGGAAATGTGTCATCTCCAGTGAGGCAAATACAGAATAAAGCTATGAAAATAAATGGCCCAAAGGAACAGGGGCATTATGGGGCATTTTTGATCCTTCCAATGTGCTCCATTTACTGACCAGGACCCTGTGCTATCTCCTTCACTCAGCTCCTTTCTTGTGTATCACCAAGGGGTTCAAGCCTGGCCATGCCATCAGCCACTGCCACAGCAGTGCCTTTATAGCGCTTAGCATCTTTCTTCCCCTGATCTAAGATTCTCTTCAAGCATTGCCAGCTACCTGATCCCACTGTCATGAAAAAAAACAACTAAAAGAAGTTTTTTCCAGCAGCCAGGAAGTTGGCATATTTCTAGCTACAACAAAGAAAGTGGCCATAGCCTGTTTTGTACAGATGACTTCCTTTAGTTAGGCCAAAAAATGTGATTATTTCAAAGCTGATTTATGTTTCTAACTGAAGTCCAGAATCTTAATCTCTCTTACTGTTTTCCCTGTCTGGACTGTGCTTGGCTGTGTGCAGAGCAAGGAATTAGGGTTAGAGGTGGAAGTCAGAAGGAAGAAAGATCAATTGTTCCTATTGCAAAAGTAAACAGCAGTAAGTACTTAATTGTTTCTGTATTTTCTAATCAAGTGGATTTTTCAGATGGCTGCAAAGAGCCCTCAGTGTGTGCAAGCAGAACAGACTGAAATCAAATCAATCAATCCATGTCCTCCTCCCCTCTTAAGGTGCTTGCTTCTCTTGTCATTGATCCAGGGCAAGGACAAGTTCCTCCAGTGCTCCAGGCTCTGCACAGGACAGAACTGCAAAAATCCCACTTGTCAGTGGATCAAAACGGTGGTATCCAGACCCAAACCGGGACAAGTCTAGAGAAATGTCTGGAAACCTTACTGGATCACCTTCTGAGTGCATCAGGGCAATGATCAACCCTGAAAGTCTAGCCCTGCCTTCACAGCTGCCACCAGCATCAAGGGACCCCAGCACAGGGCTCTGACCCCTCACAGCCCATGGACACTGCAGGAGAAAAACACATGCATGTAAACCAGCCCTTTGGTGAGCACATAAGCTCCTGATACCTTATTTCCAACGGATTTGTGTTTTGTGTTTGCCCTGGGAAACTGAGGTCTCCTATGCCATAAATTCCAGAACGGCAGGGCTTCACCCAAAGCAAAGGAAAAGAGGGTTTTCCAAAAATCACTTGATTTTCAGCATCAGCCATGCTCAGTATGCGCTGGTCCTGATGCTAACCAGGCTTTATGAGGATGTGTGGATGGAGGAAAATCACAGGATAAGGATGCACTACACATCAGAGCATGGTACTCTCCTGTCTGCAGCAGCCAAGTACCATGGAAAGCATCAACCATTTTGGAACAAGTTCTTATCCCCAGTAAAGTCACAGTCTAAGCCCCTGGCTGCCCACATGTTTGCATGTCCTTCTGTCACCCCAGGCTACCCAGGAGTTTCCCCTTCAGTGGGATTTTTAACTCTCCCTCCTTGCCCTCCTGGAAGTGTGCTATTTATTTTAGCCCTAACATGCAGAAATGTTAGTCCTACATTCAGAAACAAATCTTTAAGTACTCAAAGGCCAAACTGGGCTCTGCTTCAATGTGATTTTTACCAGACTGGCTGCCTTCAGCAGCAATGAGACCCTGCTATCCACACCAGCCCTCGGCTTTGTCCCCTCATCAAGATGCTGAAGGATGTACTTCTCTACAAAGACAGGGATGTTTGATGCTCTGGGACTGAACTGGGCTGTCATGGTAACAAATGATACCCTTGTGCTTAAAATGGCCTTGTGGATAGTGAGATAGAGAAGGACTGGATGAGTTTCCAGAGGCTTGCTGTCCTGTATGTCATGAAGATGATTTTCCCCCCTTTCCTATTTTTTCCAAAGATTTCATGTTTTTTGACACACAAATGTAACCAGGATGCTGAAGGGGTTAACCAGTATCGAAAAGACTTTCTTAACTTGGTGATTTGGACTGTTAATCTTGGGTCTGCATTTCTCTGAGTCACTGGAAGGCTGCAGTGTTCCTGTGTGGGGTGTAACGGGTGTCACATAAACCCAGGCTGCTACACTGCAGGTTAGCTGTGAGCAGAGCAGAGATGAAGAAAGGAATTTAGCGTGGGCAAGAGGCACACCCTCTATTTTGGCAAGAAGCAGTTCACATTCTTACTCTGATTTACACTAGTTTACAGAGAAGGCTGAACTGAGTTCTTGAAGCATGTGGTAGTGTTTAACTGTATAAAACTTGGAATCAGCTTCAAGTACTGCATGTGGAGAGATCAAAGCTATTAAACTATATATTTTGTATAGGAAATATCTATGATGAAGAAATAAATTCATCTCAGTAATAGCCAACAGGGAGAACTCTTTGAAAACAAAGGCTGCTGCTGTGTAATCCCTCTGTTTACTTGTTTTGCAGGGAGATTGATTATTAGAGCTCTCATTTTAGCATAAACTCTGCAAAGGCTTGTGTACTTTGCACGAAGCCACTCGTGCTGCTGAGGCCAACGAGTGCAGTGATGGAGCTGGGCTCATGGTGCCAGGGCAGCAGCTCTGCCTCCCTGGCCAGGGGAGGGATGGGGGCTGCACCATTCTTCTCAGTTACATGGGAAATACTTTCCTCCTGGTGCAGTCAGGTTGGTATAACTCGCCTCTGGCCATGTTTTTCCAAAAGTGAAAGAAGGAGAAAAAAGCCTTTGCTTGGCTTTTTTTGGGCACATCTCGTTGTTGCCTAGTCCAGAGCAAGAGGAACCAAGGATGAACTGAAATGCCTGTTCTAGAGAATCCGTGAAAGTCCAGGGTCCTTCTGCAACCCTTGGCACTGATGCTGACCTTCAAGCCATCACCATGGAGGCTCCTTTGCCATTTCCTCCACCATCCTCTTCTGAGATCTCCTCTCTTCCCCTGCCTGCTTGCTTTCCCTCACCTACTGCAGTTCATCTTTCATGTTTGGGTTATTTATCTGAAGCCTGCTCTCCAGGGCTGCCCCACGTGGCTATTTTAGTCATTTCCTCCAGCAAGTTCCTGCAATTGTTGGGCTGGCATTGTGTGAGTCACCCACCACACTTCCTCCCACACTCCCTCCCAGATGGGAAAAGCCTCCTCCTGCTAGTTTTCCTTTGTTAACCAAGGCATCCTGAAGCAATTCCACCTTTAACAGCACAAAGGCCATGCTTGACTGTGGCAGCCAGGTGCTTTGCAGGACCAGAGCACAGACACCATCAGAGCAGAGGACATCACTGAGCTGCCTGGCAAGTGGTGCAGACAGGGGAAACCAGCTGGGCTGATCTGCCCCTTCCTTTTCTTCCTGCAGGTCCATGTGGTCACTCTGTCCCTGGGACTTTTGGCTGGGAGTGAAGCCAGATCTCAACCAGAGAGAGACCCAGACCTGGGCTTTGCTCCTGCAAAGTGACCTTCCTCGTGGCCTTTCCTGCCTGGAGGACACTTGTACATTGCATCCAACCTCTGCTAGCCCTAGCACCAGCAAAAAAACCACTACCAGACTGTCTGCTTTAGTAGACATGAGGCACAACAAACTCTGCTGCTCAAAGCCACAAGTGTCTGTAAGCAGAGCCCTTTGCTGGTGCTGTCACCACTCTGTGATGGAGAGCAGGGCTGGCAGGAGCCATCCCAGCACGCTGGGTGTGTGCAGGGCACTGGGAGGCTGCCCTGTGCATCTGGGCACCACATGGCCCTGGGAAATCACAGCTCACACCTGGTCACACGTTGGATTGGCTTCCCAACTAATGAGCTGCTAGAATGTGAGCACTGGAAGTATCTCAAATACATGCAGGACAGGTGACTAAATACACATGATGGGCATGTGTTTAAAATCTGAAGGAAACAGCCCAACAAGGTTTTTTTACATTCCATCATGTTTCTTTTTGCCTGTTTGTTTTGCTTTGGGCTTTTTGTATGTTGCCATACAAAATAAAATTGCACTTTTTCACCCTTGAGTACCAGACTGGTATGGCATTAACATTTCTGTTCCTGTAAGAGTGGCAATCATTGGCAAGTTTGAGCCTAGCAACTCCTGTTTATTTGAGGGACATGTAATGTTTTTCCTGCTTGTGCTGTGTTGGACAGACTAATCCTCAGGGATGCCTTTTGCAAGGGCACACTCACTCCTCTGTTCTGCCTTGCACTGAGTGTGGGTGAGGTGCAGCAAAGGGAACCCTTTGGAGTAAGCCCATATTGCCCATGGGTAGGTGCTGAGCCCCACAACAGCCAGGCAGAAGGCACAGACAGCTCTCCAGGTGAATGCTTTTCTGAAGCTGTCCCTGGAAGACCAGGGACCATACATGAGCTTTACACAGCTTCACACATCTCCTCCTTCATACAAAGGGAAATCTGGCATTTCTCCCCCATTAGTACCTGAGGACATTGGCTCAGATGATGTTTTTTTTATTTCTTGTTAGGTCTGCTCTTCACTGACACATTTCCCACTGGGAAGGTACTGAAATCATCACCCAGTTGCAGGGGATAATTATAATTTCTGCAGGAGTGATCCTGATGTTTCTCATTAGCACCAGTGCTATGTGTGGAAACCTGCACTTTGGAGGGAGCAGATGGTGAATGTGTCCCTCCAGAGCACCGGGAGAGGAGGAAGGCTGGATTGCCACCATTAGAAGCATCTGCCAGTTCTGTGCATGGATAGCATCATCCTGAGACAGTCTGAATCTTTTCTAGCACATGGACACATGTCAGAAGGTGGAAGAAAAGGAAAGGACTGTAGAAGAAAAGCTCTAAAAAAGTGTCCTGTGAACAAAATCCAGTGATTTCTCTTCATGGCTTCACTCTAGATACACTGATCAGGAAGTGATGCAGTAGGAAGGTCAGGAGGGAATTTGTGAGACATGGGTTGAGCTTGGCCCATCCTTCAGCATCTCACAGCACAGGGCCATGAAGAACAACTGGTTTATGCCTCAGGGATGGTGCATGGATTCTTTTCAGTGCGAGTGCAAGGAGAGAAATTTCCTCTCCTAAACACTGTGTCCTTGCCCCCCAAGGAACAGAGAGATACCCTGTACTGTACATATGAAAAGGCAGGCAGCACATCCAAATTACTCTATTCATCTCTGGAGGCATCAATTCTCTCTCTACCACACAGCTGCAAGGAAGCTGTTGGATCTGAGCCTGGTGCAACAGTGCAGCAGCACAGGGATAATACACCCAGACCTTTCCTTCCTTTGTCATTTTTCAGAGCATCTGGGATCTTACTTCCTTAAAAAACAAACCAAAATCTGAAAATTACCTAAAACTCGTCAAAATCAGGAGATTGGGAGGGCTGAAAGTGCCTCCTCACAGCTGTTTGGGATTGTGCTACACCTGCGAGCTATCCTGCTTTCGGAATTTGTTCCTCTAAAGTCTATTGGGATGGTGATTGTAGCCAGGCTGCTGTGGGGCCCCAGAAACACTCTTCTAAATTTGGTACCACACAGGTCCAGCAGATCCCTGCTGAATTGTCACTGCTCTCTTTCAGCAGGGCTACTGGGCTGTCACAGGAGCAAGAGCATTAAGGAATCTACTTCCTCCTGAATTTAATAGGCTTGGAAACTGCGAAACCCTGGAGTTTGAAGTGAAGAGGTTGGCAAGCTGGAAAATGTTTGTTTTACTCCCAGTCCTGCTTCCTGCAACACTTGAAACAGCAGAGAGAAACAGTGAAAGATTCATTCCTTTTTTACTCCCTATGCCCACAGCCTCAAATCCTTGTCTTCTCCAGGGCCATGGAGGACAGAAGCCCTGGAAGCATTTTTTTTTTCCCTAAAGATGAGCTTCTCCAGTTCAGCCAACTTTTACCATGAGTTAAATATTAAAATATCCAAGAATCTGAGAAGTCATATCCAAAGCCTGCCTCACACAAAGTTCTAGTTTTGCTCATCTGCATTTCCACCTTGGTCAGTAGAGCAGGTATCTTTACTCAGGTAATCACTTTAAGACTGGAGCACCTCACAATGCTCAAAGTGATTGTCCCTTACAGACCTGAATGAAAAAATCATAAAGGCAAGTGACTGGCCAAGGTCAAATGAGTGTTTGCAGCAAACTGGTGTCTCCTGAGCTGAGTCACCCCAGGACATGCCACCAAAGACACTGAAAGACCTCAGCAGGACTGCTAGGACCAGGATGCCCAGGCATGACTTAAACCCCTAGCATAGCCTCTATGCATTTTAAAATGTGCATGCCTGCTCTGCATTAAAATTTGCCCTTTAAGCTGTAAGGTTGTCTGGCACTGGCACAGGGATGCTCAACCTGACCTAATTTTACGGATCTTTCTCATCTATAACCTCTATGGTTCATTGGCTACAATGATTGCTGTATTTCTCATTAGGGGTTAGAAAGTATTTTTATGCTTTTGTTCACTCAGCACAGAACATAGAGCAAAATCTTCCATGTTATCCTTCTGTGTTGGCTGGGGCTGCAGTGCATGAAGAAGCAGCATCCTGCTGCAAAATCACCTCTTTTCCCTAAGAAAGATGAAAGCAAGGAAACTGGGACCAGGCCTACAGCATTCACATACAAAATTCTCCGTGTGTTGATATCTTGTTTTTTATGTAGACTGGTCAAACTCAGGACTTCTTTAGTGAGGCCAGTTCTCTAAGCACATAGCCATGAACTATTTCATCTCTTGTTGCACCTTTGGATGGTGGAGCTGCATCTCACAGACTGGCAGTGGAGCTCTTACTGATGTGTGTGAGAGCCCAGGGACTCTGGGGTGTTTTCCCATCACTCCACCCCCGCTGTTGATTGTGTCAATGCTTTCCAGACCCTTGGCAGCAGCACAGTTTGAGCACTGTGGAGGGGCAGGCAGTGTGTCCTCCAGCTGCCCGGCAGAGCCCCTCTCCCCAGCATCCCAGCCAAGCCATCGCCCTCCTCCCAGGCTGTCACAGGCAGGAGGAGGAGCAGCAGCGCTGGGATCCTGCTCTATCTCTCCAAGAGATGAACACCCAAGCAGCAGCAAGATGAGGAATGAGGCTGAGGTTATCACAGACCTGCTTCTCCCAGCAGGCAGCAGGCAGCAGAGGTTGTGTCCCATTTCTGGGACAGGGCTATTCCCAGCACATCCTCACGTGTGCTCTGCTTTCCAGCCTGGGGCTGAACCCTGTTGAGTCCTTTAATCCATTTTTTAGTCTCCTTGCTGACCTTTTTGATGTCCCATGGCCACCCACAGGCAGGGGCTCTGCTGGGGACCCTCACCCACGGGGTGCCAGTGCTGCTCCAGGCACCACATCATGGAGCTCACAAGAGGGTGATGAACAGCAGCACCTCTCCTATGGCCAAGATGCCCTGGGTGCTATTTCCATCCTTCATACACCAGGAAGCTTCCCCTTATTTGTTTCCTCTTAAGAAGCAACTTGCTGTTTCTTACAGGGAAATAAAAGAAAAAAGTAAAAAAAAAAAAATGTAAGGAGAGCAACTATTAATTAAGCCTAGGATTTCACAAATACCTTCTGAGAGGCTTCTGGTGAAGATCAAGTGTAATATAACATTAAATATTTAGCGTGGCCTCTCAAAAGGGATTTGATCTTTACATATGAAAAAGGGATGAGACTTAAAGATTAAACAGATCTTTTTAATATCCAGCTTCAGTTACTCAAAATAACAATGCAATCTGCAGTGACTAAAGAATTGGCTTGTGGGGAATTAGGCAGAGTGATTAGACATTAGGGACAGAATGCAGGTTTACAGGGGAAGCTGTGCCATTTTGAGGGTGTCACTGAGGGAGACACAGAGAGACCTGGGAGGAAAAACACTGACATCCAAAAGGGGTGGGGCAGCAAAAAAGTGACCATGTCCATGAGGAAGGGTTGTGTAACATCCAGGTGTGGTGGCCTCACAGTTTCCCCGTTCGCCATCAAGTGAACAACACATCCTAGTACACTGCTGTGGTATCTCTCTGTACACAAGGAAGCTCAGGAGTCTTCCCAAAGGACTCTGAGGAGTCCCTGCTGCCCCAGATAGTGTATTCCAGCAGGAGATACCATACCATAGGTATGTATATTTATATACACAAATGCATGCATATTTAAAAAAAAAGAATTTGTGAAATGCTTTTCTTAGGCAGACAAAAAAATATTTTAAAATGCAGAATCACAGTATGGTTTGGGTAGGAAAGGACCTTTAAAGGCCATCTAGTCCAACTCCTCTGAGTAGGGACATCTTCAAGTTTATCAGGTTGCTCAGCACCCTGGTCTTGAATGTTTCCAGGGTTGGGGCATCTACCACCCCTCTGGAAAACTTGTTCCAGTGTTTCACCAACCTCCTAATAAAAAATTTCTTCCTTCCAATGTTGAAAAACACTGCCCCTTGTCCTATCACAACAGGCCCTGCTTAAATGTGTGTCCCCATCTTTTTATGGACTTCCCTCAAGTACTGAAATGCCACAAGAAGATCTTCTTGGAGCCTTCTCCAGCTGGACAACCCCAGTTCTCGAAGTCTTTCCACAGGGAAGAGGAATTCAATCCCTATGTAAGAAGAAAGGGAAAATCACAACATACACAATTTGATAAAATTAAGGGTTAAGAGAGAGAGATGCCCGTGGTGCCACAAACTCTTCTCTTTTTCTTCTTTTAAGCAAGAAAACCGTGAGATGAAGACAGGTCATGTCAGAGCCAGCAGCTGGTTTCTCTGAATGCCTCTAGGAGAGCTTAGCTATGTGATGTGGCAGCAGCAGGAGGCACTGCACAGAGCCCTGCCCTGGCAGAGAGCAGCCAAACGTGGCCAGAGCTGTGGGGACCCTGCACTTCACTGCTGCCCTGGCCAAAGCCCCTTTTTCACTCCAGCCTCTCCTAAACAATGCATTTATAGTGTTTGGCCTGGGAAAACATGCTTGCCTGACTTTCTGTGAAATTGATTTCAGCCCTTTTTTCCAAGTACAGCTCTGTGCCATTTCTGTGTGTGTATGAGCAGTAAGTACCTACATGGGAAAAAGATGGGGGTGACTCAGTCAAGAAAATAAGCCTTCCCCAGTCTTTCCACACCATTCCAGTTTCAATTGTGTCCCTTTTTTGTTCTGTGGAGCAAAACCCTGAATGATTTCAGTCATTTCCCTTTCAAAATAATTGCTTTCCTGATGCAGCTTTGGACAGTCCAAGCAAAAAAGTGTTTATCTTTCCAGCAGCCCTGGTGAAGGAGTGGCAGATACAGCAAATGGAGCTCAGCATTACTAATGCCCATCAGATCCAGTTCTCATCACTGTATTGCAGCAACTTGCAAATTTTAAAATGTGCTAAAGCTGGTGAAACCTGTCTTCAGTTTACTATTTAGATTTGCCAAATACAGAATCAGAAAATACCCTTATACACATTTGCTCTGACTTCCCAGGCAGCTCAAGCCAGAGGTTCCCTGAATTAATTTGCCTTTGAACTGGAATATTTCTGTTTAAAAATGCATTGTAGGAAAATTTCTAGGGTTTGAAAATCCATTCCAGTCTATGCTAAACCTCTCCCATGTTTGGTAAATGTCATTCCTTAAACACCTTCCCTTTGATCTACAACTCCCATTCTCTGCCATCCAGCTCTAGAATTTGCTGCCCTTTGTATTCCAGATTGATGAGCTCTCTCTCATTACATTTTTATCCTCTTAAGATTCGTTTTCAGTGCCTTCCTTTGGGTAGCTGCAGAGAGGATGTCTCCAGTAGAGCAAGTCACCATAGGCTCTTTATACTCAGTTGAGGGAAACAGGTACTTTGAGGATATAGTTTTGTCACCTGTTTTAGACCTCTCCTTTAGAAAGAGAATTGCACCCCTAAAGTGCTTATTTTCTCTGTGTTGGCTTCAAAGGAAGCCTAAAGGATAAGTTTTAATAATATCTGTGCTTAGTCAGATGAGAACCACCCAAGCAGGCAGTGATCCCAGCCCTCTGAATTAATCTCTGACAAACTCCAAAACCACCCTGAGAACCTCAAATGCTGTTTACAAAGAATAGTTATCACTCCTTGCAGTTATGCCCATCATACTTCCTCAATGCCTCACAGCTTCCCAAACCCTTCCTGCAGTGGCTGCCCCTATGATTCACGAGATCCCACCACACTCCACTAGCCCAGCAGTCTGAGCTGGGGAGTGAGGACGAGGGTGTGGCATTGTTGTCTTTTTAGGGGTTGTTTTTATCGTGTGGAGAGCTCCAGGGTCTGTTTAGCACCTCCATGTTTGCAATGAGGCTGGCACCTAAATAAACCTAAATGACCTGCTCTCAGGGGATGGCACATCTCCTCATCCCTTGCAAGACAGCTCTGCTATCCTACCCCCACCTCCTCACCCAAAACACTGGGATGCATTGAAGGCAGGAAATTCAAAGGGAGATACATTGAGTCAGGGCCAGAAGGGAATTTCCTCCTCTCTCAGAGAGAATAGTCTCACTAAAGGGAAAGCTTCTTGGTTTGGCTGGGCAAGCCCTGAGCAGAGATTAGTATCTGGGAAACATGGTTTCTGCAGGGAAACACCAATGGCACAGCAGGTGCACATCTGGCTTCCTCCATGTCCCATGGCAGAGGCAGGTGGCTCTGCAGCTGCAGTGGCACCAGTGGTGGTGTCACCACTGCTCCTGCCCCCGGGGACAGGCACTGCAGCTGCTGGGCAGCAGTGGTGTATCCCTCCTGCCCTGCTCTCCCTGGACTCATTTCCCTCATCACTCTGCTCCAGGTGCTCTTTCTGGAGAGCCTTCTTCCTTTGCCTGCACCATTTATGCATACTTCAACCTCATCCAAAAATGCCTGTTCTGTCCTAGGCCTTTCTCCAGGACACTGTGAACAAAGCAAGCAAGCAGGCTGACTGAGACCAAAACAAGAGGGTCTCATTTTGCTTCCCCTCATCAGCTCTTGGGACTATTTACTACTTCTGAAAATTCAGAGAAATCCTTGCTTGCTGTGGAGCTGTGTCCAGTTCTCTGCTGGGTCCCCAGAATGCTTCCCATTCCTGTGGCAGCTAAGGGAAGGAAGAGAAGTTCTCTTCTCTCCCAACCAGGCGTACCTGCCTGTAGCTTTGTCCAGCCTCCAGGCAAACATCCAATGCCTACATGAGGCACTGGAATTGCCACCTCTGCAAAACAGCTGAGAAATGTGCAGAACAGAAGGGAGCACAAAAAAAGACAATAAATTCTAAGTGGATGGTTCACATATTTGGAATGAACACCTGGAGAGATTGCTGAAATCCCATGTATCCAGGCAGCTCCAGGCACTTCAGAGCAAACAGATCCAGCTGAGAGATATCTGCTTTCCCAGCATGGAAAGCTAGCCCTGTCCCTGCCAGTCCTGTCCCCTCCAGCCTTATTTCACTACATCCTGCTTCCTCCAGCCCTGTCCCTTCTAGACCTGTCCCCTCAGTCCTTAACTTCACCCTTGAAAACCTGTATCTGAAGGCTATTAGGTTTTCCCATTTAAATGCATAAATGTGACCTACAGACACACATTGTCAGATGGGCTCATTTTATCTGCCTGGGCTGGAGGTGAACAGAGGCTAGTGAGAGATGGAGGATGAGCATCTGGGAACCAAAGTGTTCCCTTCACTTGCATGATGGGGTGAGGATGAGTTGGCATTACCAACTTGTGCTCTATTGACTACTGGGGTTTAACACCTACCCCTGGGGGAAAGGGGGCTTGGCTGAGCCTGACCCACAGCCAGCAGCAGGAGAACAGAGCTGAGAGCCCCTGCTGTAGCAGGGACCTGGTGTGGGCTGGCCCAGCCAGTTCCAGGCAACAGCATTCCCATGGCACATAGCATACACAGCCCTACTGTCTTGTGTCCTACCACTTGTGCTCATGTGGGCAAGGAGAAACTTCAACCTGTTTGTATATTCATTTTGCTTCAAAAGTAATAGTGGGCTATATATATTAATATAAGACAACATCACTGTCACAGAGCTGCTGATTTTTTTCTTCCTGGCCTGGCTTTGACAGAGATTCCTGTGTTTCTGTTGAACCTTTTCCCCATTAGTTTTACTACCAGTTCATCCCATACTGACTTTCTATCAACTGTCTTAGCTTTTGCTTTTACACAGTTCTTCAGTAGCAGAGAATTTCTTTAAGAGGTGAACAAAACCATCGTTGTCTGCAATTATTTGTTGCTATTTTTTCCCATATGTTATTCATCACTGATCCATGGGATAGTGAGTTGTTTTGTTTTAAAAACATGTCTATTGAGGTAAAGTTAAAAGGAAATCAAACAACCCACTGGAGAAGAGTCTTGAAGGCAATGAAGGTTCCCAACCAGCAATGTTTCTTTCTTTGCTAAGAAAATCTCCACCAATGAAACAGCTGTTGAGCACAAGTCTGGGGAAAGGCATTCCTGCAGTCACCTCATAATATGGATCTGGCAGGTCTGAGCCTTTGGTCTTCCAGCCATTTTCTTGTGTGTGTAATTAGCATTGATCCTGAAATACAAAGCAGTCCCTAACAAGGATAATACCTGCTAAGTAAATTGCATTGTTATGCACAAGTCTGTTATGTGTGTCTTTCTCAAAGGCAAACCTTAAGGCTTAATGTATGATTGTGTAAAGACACCACACCTCGAATAACTGGGGACAATATTGAGAGTGAAGCTGTTACAACAAGACAACCCATTTTAAAAGGCCCACCTTTGCTCCAGTGCCTGGCGCAGAGCATGAACATGCTCATTGCAGGCACCATACATGTGGACAGGGCAGATGGTTTGGGTGAGGGCTGTAAAGAGAGGCACAGACAGAAAAGGCTGGGTCAAGTGAGTTAAGAGCCAACCTCAAATATTGATATGCACAATGTTCTTTGCAAGGAGCGTGGCTGCCTGTCTCTAAGGCAGTCCACAGAGGTGAAGGACACTCACGTTTCCATTGAACTGCATATATTGAAGGGCCTTTCAAATCCATCCCAATTGTCAAAGGCATTTTCTTTTCAGATAACCCAAGCTAATATAATGCAGCAGCCTCAGGCTGAATCCCAGCTGAGAGCAGAGTCAGGTCAGTTATGTTACTTCAGTTTGTGATTGTCCTCATAACTCCTTCATGAAGTAATACAACTGTAACTAAGGTAGCTCGTAGGTGACAATGCATGCTGATTTGTGAGGAAGGATTTTCGTGTTAAAGGGATGACATAGAAATCCTATCAGCAGGGAGGGTGCAAGAACACACCATTAATCTGTCCCTGCAATCAGTGGGTTGGTAGAACTTGTTAGATATTGGCCCTTCATTAGGGCTTGAGGCTGTTCCCTACATGCCAGCTTTTCTATTCCTCTGTCCAAAGTGACCAACAGTGGTACATTCCTTGAGAGATCCCTTGCCTGATGTGACCAGCAGCTCACAGGCAGGGGGTCCATGAGTCCTGTGGCCATATGGACAGCGAGAGCAGGATTTCTGCAACATCACATGCATGTAGCACATGGGAAAGACAGTCAGTACCTTTGGTATAAAGCTCTGAATGATCTGGCCTGCTGTCTAATTAATTTTCTAGTTAATAGTAACAATTATAATTATTACTGGACTCATATTCATTATTTTTATTAGTAGAACAGAAAGCACAATACAGAAATGTTAATTATGCATATTTTATATATGGTGAAAGGGAAGCAGAGATGGGTGGAATGCCTTCTTTAATGTCACGCTTCATTTTACTCTCAGATCTAGAAATAAAATCTGTTTTCAAAGACTTGGTCCAGCCTGATGGGGTTTTCTGAGTGCTTATGACTGCTTCAATAACTTTCCCATTGCAGCACCTCCAGAAACTGAAGGAAACCACTTCTGGGCCAGCGTTAACATACTTCAGTTGAAGGTCACACTGAAAATCAGCTACTTGGTAAGGATTTTCTCCAGGGGAGCGGGTAGAGTGTCTCATGGCAGTGAACAGAGCAAGCCCTACTCTCTGGATGATTTACAGGCCCTCCAAGGACATGTTTTCTACTCTGAAATGAATTTCAGGTCTTTTCCTTTACTCATGTATGCTGTATGCCACTACCCAAACATAAACTATCATGTACATTTTTTTTTCACATTCCCTTATGCTGTGGTAGCCTTGATACCCCCTACTCCAACCACACATTTTTTTTCAAGATCCACTTTGTTTTGGCAGCCTCTTGACTCTTTCCCTGGCTCTTTTGTTTGAATTTGCTGTGTATCCTCAGGTGTGTGTTCTGCAGCACCCCTCCAGCTGGTGTTTATGTTCATCCCGAGGCCATGAGCAGAGGGGGCCTTTATGGAACTGCTCTTCTCTGTCCACTTGTACAACCCAAGACACTTGTCAAAGGTTGTCTGACACCTTGTATACCATCTCTGTAGCACTCAACATCATTGTCCCATATCCAATGAAATGGGCATTTTGGGTTTTGTTGAGTTTATGTAATGATGGCAAGACCACTGGAAAGCCTGTTGCCCTGGAGGTAACCAAGGATGATTAGCTGTAAAGGTATGTTTGCGTATTTTTTTAAACTGAGATTTCCTGTATTTCTCAGATTTGATTAGCTGAAAGAGGGAACCCCCTCCCAATTTTCATTTCAGTGAAATAATACTTCTATCTTCTGTATCAATGAGTGAGCTTCCGCTTATGTTTTTGCCAGAACCAAAATTTTTGCAAAATCTCTTTCAGACAATGTAATCCTGAAATACAACAAGTTTAAGCAATCATTTTGTAGCTGGATATTCCTTGATTCCCCTTGTATATCTAACTAGAAAGCAGAACTGGAGAACAGCTGGGAGAACGTGGAGTAATTTCTATATTAGCTATTAGCAGGCCAGAGATTTTTCCTATGGAAACTTGCCCATTTAAACAGAAAGCTGAGAGCACTGAGTTTTTTCCTGTGAAAAAACATCTTCCTCTGAAAGTGAAGTGAAATGTAGGCATTAGTGCTAAATAGTTTTCAATTTTTGTAGTGGCTTAACATAAATAGCTTTTCCTACTCCAAGTCAGTACACTTGACAGCTGTTAAATACCATTCCTGCCAAAACAGGCCCTTGTCACTTCAGTCCTTATCCCAGTAAAACTCCCAGTTCCCAGCTGAATCATGAACTCATTCCATGGCTCTCTGTGGTTCCTGCATATGGGCAGGCAGAGAAGCCTCTGCAGGGTGACACATTTGTGAGGAAAGTGGGGCAGGCAGGAGGGTGTGGGGTTGGCAGCACATCTGGCACGACTGAGCATCTGACCCACCTTCCACCCCTCCAGCCTTTGGCACCATCTGGTGTCACCCAAATGAAGACATGCACCAGGGTGGAATGGCTGTTGGTCTGCAGGATTGGCTTCCTGACGTGGACACCAGGTGCCTCCCACCTCTCCCTGGCACAGGTTAACCATGGTGACAGCCAGCTGAACCAGAGCAACCAGGGCACCACCACCAGCTGTTGCTGCTGCTCCCTCCTGTTGCTACCAGAAGAACTCCAATGCCAGCAGAGTTGTGGCACCTCTGGAGAGACGAGCCCTAAGGGCAGCTGCAGTCCCCTGCTGTCCTTCAGTATTGAGTAACAATGCATAAACCCACATTATTTTTAGGGGAGTGTCTGTCATCTCGCAGATGTAGTCTCCTGAGAGTGGGAAGGAGTCCTACAAAGCACACTGGAAAGATCCTTTTAATATGTCCTGTATTTCTGGGGTTGCTGCAGCCCCTTTCAGGTATCGTGGAGTGATAGGTGACCCTGCCTCTGTGGCACCAGGCCTCCTTCCAAAACCACCTCTCCATGGGGTGAGATTACCAGCCTGGCTGGATGGAGCTATCTCCAGAAGCCCTACAAACAGCACACGTGTGTAATTTGCCCATTACACCACCAACAAAAAGCAAACGCTGCTTGCTTTCTGCACCATTTTCCCCTGGTGTCCTCTCTCTGTTATTTTGTTATTTTCCTCACAGTAGTCATTTAAGCAATTTCCCGTCTCACACTGAAGTGATTTTAAGACGGCTTCCTCCTGTTTAAATTAGAAGGAGAAAGAAAGGGGAAAGAAAATATTTCTTGCTTTGCTTTGCTGTCAGTCCTCTAAGATGAACAAGTAGAAACTGTGTTTGTTGGAGATAAGTCCCTTCACCATTCTGGCAGGAGTACCTTGCCTATAAAGGTACTGTCACTGCAAATCTGAGATACAGAATTGCAAGGCACTCCCAAGAATGCAACTGCAGGGCCAAAAATACCTAGCTGCTATTCTTTCACCAAAGTTGTGGTGGTTATAAGTTTTCAAACGCAATATTTTCATGATATTGATATTTTCTAATGCTATGTTGAAATAAATGGGTAGTTTAAAAAGCTGACCTTTATAAGAGGAATATTTTTCAAAACTATGAATGTTATTCTGAAAGATCAATAAATAAAATATTTAACGAAACATTTCTTCAATGTAGGACAATAACCATGAAAACAAACAGCCACCCTGCAGTACAGCTGCAGCAGCAGACACCAGCCAGGACACACTCCCCAAGGGGCTGGGGATCCACAGGAAGGGATGCTCCTGCAGTGCCTAACACCTTTTTGTTCATCACATGTGACCAGTGGGACCACTTGTTTTTTGGCCCTCTTCCTCTGTCTGATCAGCCTGGCCACATCTGCTTCTAAACTGGCTAAATTTCTTGGGTTCCGTTTCTGTTGTTTTTTTTATTTTTGTTTTTACTATCACTTCTAATGTACTTCTCTAGGAGATGGGAGAGTGGAAAAAATAACATGGATAATGTTCCAAGTATACAGGAGAGAGTAAGAACAGCTTTGCTGCCCTTGCTGGGGTAGCCCAGCTCAGCCAGGGGAGCAGGCACAGCCCTCACCATGGCCTTGAACCTTGATTACTCTGCTCTCACAGCTCCTCACCTGCTCGATGTTCAGGCACGTTTGGGAAGGGCTCAGAAGTTGGGGTCATGAACACCACTAATGAGAGGAGGCTGAAAAAGGACACCTCACTTCCCAGTTCTGACTCTCAGGGCATTTCCTCAGCCCTCCCTGCCTCCAGGGAGCTCTGTGAGCAGCAGGAGGTGCTGGGGTCATGATGTCCTGGCCAGGTTTGGATTTCAATTTGGCCAGGAAGAGGCACACTGAAGGTGCTGCATCCCAGTGCACGACAGCAGCTGTCTCCATACATAGCTCCAAGCACTACCACAGCAACTAATTAGTGTTGTTTATTAGTGCTGCATTCCCCTAGCTGGGCACGCTGCAGATTGCAGCTGCTTTGGCCCTCCTTATGGCCCCAGGAAAAGCCCTGGAAGCAAATTGCCTTGCAGTGTGCTCTGCGGGTCAGCTAATCCTGCCCCTACAGGACCAGAGCAGATGGCTGTGCGTCAAACAAGGAAACCTCATGCAAAAAAATTATCTGCTCATGGAAATGATTAAGGGGTTTAATCTTCTCTGCAGTGAGATACTTCTTGCTGTCTGGTGAGACCAGTCTTGCTGGGGATGCTGAAGCTGTAGAAGGTGAGACTGATGCAGCAAAGTCTCCTCTCCAGTGCAGCCTGAGTGAGAGCTGGTGGTGTGAGCCATCCATGCACCTTCCTGAGCCCCTCCCAGCCTGCAGCACAGACTCCCCAGCATGGCCAGCAGCTCACAGGGTGGCCTTGCCTTCACACCAGCGGCTGGGAGCCCAGCAGGCACCACTCATCACAGATACCCAGCAGTGAGCCTGATGAGAAACACCCCATGCCACCCGTGCACCATGAGCACCACGCTGCTCCAAAGATCGACAGCACATTAATGGCAACATCTGCTTACACCACACCTACTGCCAGCTCTTTTCTGCAGTGACCACCAGCTGAGCATGCAGGAGAAAATGCTCAGGAGAAATTAAAGAGCAATTTGGTTTTGTCTGACTGAAACGGGATAAAAGAGGATCCAACATACATGCTCCTGGTGAGAGGATGGGATTTTGGCTTTGTCTGAGTCAGGACTGACTTTCAGGAGATACCTCCCCTGGGTACTTGGGTGAGTGTAACCTCCCTGTTCCCACTGGGTGACTTGTGCCTCCTCACACACCTGTGCTATGTGCACTGCCCTCCAAGTGGGCTCCTGCCAAGTGCCCAGCAGAGCTCTCCCTGCTCCAAGTACCCTGCACAGCTCTCCTTGCACCCCTTCACTCCTGGAGCAGCCTCTCCCCTCGGCTCTGTCTGTGCTGCCCCTCCCAGCACAGCCAGTCCTGCAGCATCGTGCCAGTCTAGCCTGATGCTGACTTGTGATTGATATATGTTGTTCCTTGTATTTCACACAAGTGCACATGCCCGGTTTCGAGAGCTTCCTAACAGGCAGATGAAGGTCTCACAAGTGAGAGAGTGCCTCACAAGCAATGGCAAGCTGAGGAGGGAGCTGAGAAAAATCATCCAACAGCTCTTTAATTTGTTGCCTGGATTTTGATCCCCTTAGTTTCATATGTTTGAGCTTTTATCCTCAAACAAGAGAGCTACTAATATTTTCCTTAAATAAACTTTCACATAAGGCATTTTCACATAATCAGATTATTCCTGGAGCTGCAGTATTAGAGGAAAGCCAGAGCCTGTTACATGAGGTGCAAACACAGAATCCCCTGAGCATCAGAGTGCTGTCACTTGGATAGATGGGAGGCAGATTTTTGCAGGGGGAGGATTATCCTTCATTTTTAAGATCCACATTTTGATCCAGTTAGTCTCCTGAACATTTAGCAGCCCCTCCCGAATTTTATCAGAGCCTCAAGGGACCAGTGGTGGGAGAGCAGTGAAGGAGGAGAACACACCATGACAGCACAAGACTGCAGCAGATGGAGAAGAGAAGCTGTGAAAAGAGCAGGGTCACTGAAAGGACAATGCTTGGATCCTGGCTGTGGCAGGGATTCTCTGTAGTTTGATGCTAAATTCCATGAACCTGGATTTTCCAGTGGTTTTGAGCAGGTATTGGTAAGACCACCAGCACCAGCCATATCACTCTCATCACTGTGCTGTGAACTTCTGAGGTAGCAGAGTCAGATGAATGAGGCACAGGTCAAGAGTTGCTCTTTGAGTCATCAATCTGACAATGACATAGTCTGTCTTAAAGACAGCAATTTAAAACTTCACAGGTTTCTGTTCCTTTAAATGGAGCAAAAAAAGTATTTAAGTTAAAAAGTCTGAAACTCAAGATTGGGTGACATATTGTAAAGCAATGCTATGATTAATCTCATATCGGTGGATGCTTAGGAAATTAAACTAAAAAGGAGCTCTGGTCTCCAGTTTCCTAAGTTCAGAAATTATTTAATCTGCAGATTGATGCAGGCAACACTATGTTTCTTTTCGTTAAGAGGTGTGAAGGGGCAGTAAAATGTAAATTGGGACTGTGAGTGTCTAATTTATGCAATTTCTTCTCTGCCATTTTGCTCATGAATTGAGTCTAAATGGGAGGAGAAGGAGCAGGTTTGCTTTCAGGCAGCTTGGTTTCCATGGGACTTGGAGTTATTGATGAGTTCACATCATCACCACAAGAGCTGATGTGGACTGGCTATGGTCACATTCATGGCACTGCCTGGGTTGGTTAAAAAGTGCACAGAGTTTTGCTGTCTTAATATTCCAAAGCTGGTTGTGGTTCATAGTGGAGGCTCCTCTTTATTTTAATTTACTTGTGAAAGCTATGCCAGCCTGTAGTGCATAAACAGTGTCAGTGCAGTGCATGGTGGGCCTAGATCCCATTGGATATTTTCCAGTTGAATGTTTTCTTCAATTTGAAGATACCAGTTGGGCAAAATGGGAATTTTCTTCAGGAATGTGTCAATTTTGACAGATTGCAGCAGTCAGGGGAGTTAAAACCCCTGTCATGGGGGCTCTTGCTACAAAGCCCCTCTGCACCAAAGGACCTTAGAACTCCACAGCCCACACACCTGCAAGGCTGAAAACAGGATCTGGTTTTGCATAAGGGTCTCCTCCCCACTTTCCTCCAAGTAACCTTCCTAGGGAAGCTAGACTTCTGCAGGCAAACCAGGCAGGCATCTCTGCTTCCACAAAACAGAGCTTTCCTAAGCTTTCTCAAATCTTACAAGTTCTCCCATAGTGGAAGTTTGTTTTTCTGGTCTGCCTCAAAAACGAATCTTTAAAAAAACTCTTTTTGTAGGTCATTCTGGAATACCAGCACACACGGATGCATGTGAATCATCAATGGTTAACTGCTTTGCTTCTGAAAATCCATAACAAATTCAACCATATCTCCTTCAAAGGAAGACAAACAAAATGGAAAAGAAAAAATATAATGAGACCAAGGAGACAAATCTGAACAATAATGGAAAATGTGTGGGCCTGAATTTTGGCAGCACACTACCTTGCCTTGCTCTCCTTGGACATCCTTGGGCTAGGGCTCACTCACATCTGGGCAGGGGAGACACCAAGCAGCAGCAGGGAACACAGCCTGGCTTTGTGCCCAGAGAGCCAGTAGTGCTCTGAGAAGAAAGTGCCTGTGATATCTCACTCATCTCTTGTGACTGGGGGCAGGGTGTAGGGGTTTTTTTTCACCCCATCTGCAAATGGGGATCAGGATGCTGGCTAAGGCTGCTGCTGACCCTGCTGTGACAACATCACATCTTCTGGAGCCTGGCCTAATTCATCTCATTTGAGCTGCCAAGTAGTTCTCAGAGGGTAAGAGCTTCAAACTGCTCCTGTCTTCAATTGATTTGAAGAGATTTGCTAAAAGCAAAAGACTTTGTATCCAGGCTACTCCCTGCATACAGCCCAGAACAGCCTGACAGGGCTTTTTTGTAGAGACCTGTAGAGAAATGCACTGCAAAGGGGATGGTAAGGAATGAAATACAAGTGGATTGCTACTTACAGTTTTAAAAACCCAGCTTCAAATGCAGGAGCATCCATACAAAGAGGTAACACACGAAACTAAGAAATTTGCACCTTGGTTTTGCTCAGCTAAATCTTCATACTTCTGTCTTCATAGACACTTCTACATGAAGGGAAATGTCACTGCATCACTGTCCTTGTGTAGGGGTCCTCCCTGACTACGTCTGGTGGTGATTTGGCACCGAAAACTGGGATTGCAGTGGCAGTGAGGGGCAAGCACAGGAGTGTGGCTCTGTCCAGTGTGAAGACTGGACACAGACATGGAACATGGATGCAGTTGTCAATCTTTTTGGGATGCTTTCTTCATACTGAATGGACCAATACGAAGTAGGAGTGCCCAGATTAAGACTTGTGGCCTTCTGTGAATTTTCTGACTTGCTGCAGGCAGGTGAAAGCAGAGCAGACCATGGGGCTGACCCCGATTCCATCAGCAGCTGCCTTGGGATGAGCTCCCTGGCTGGCAGTGCCAATCCATCCACAGCATGGCCTCAGAGCAGGGTTTGGCCCAGAAAGTGCCAAATGCCCTGGCTTTAGAAGAAGCTACTGGCACATCCAACTTTCTACAATGCACTCAAGATTTCCAAAATACCACCCTGTCAGGCCTGCAAGTTGTGTCTCTGAAGGATGGAGCTGGGAACTCATCTGCCAGCCACTGCATTATTCCCCTTAATTTTACCTTGCTTTCTTGTAATTTTTGTTGGGAATGGTTACTATGAGCTTTCTGGTCTTAGTGCACATATGAGTCTGATTATCAGAACTTTGCCAAAAAGTTCTTTGCCTTATTTTTCTCCTTTGCCTCTGAACACTTGTGCACTGCCCATCAGTGTACATCCACAGTGTGTGGCTTGACTTTCTAGACTGCAAACAGGAAGGAATGAGTTTTGGTCTGCTAGGGGCAGTGCATAATTTCAGTAAAATGACCTTTGCACCTTAGGTTGTGAGTAAGTTTCCACAGCTCAAAGGAGGAGTTCCAGCACCTGAGAAATCATATGCTAAACATGAGTTTTAGAAAAAAAAAAAATGCTCTGGCCATAAAACTGAGAAAAGTTTCATTTGCTCTGACCTTAAATGCAGTTTCTCTCTACTTCCTGGGAACTCCTGGTGTTTTGCTCCTTCTGATGCTTACCCTAGAGAAAGCATGCTCATCCTTATTCACCTTCATTATTAAGAACCCAAAGGAGATTTACACTACCTTTTGCAAGAAATGTGCCTTCTAATGCTCCAAGTGTACACAGCAGAAATAGGTCTCAAGCACTCAGGATCTTACAAGAGAAAACTGATTAAAGTGCACCAAAGAGGAACCTAACATGATGTTTTATTTCCCATTCCAGTGTCCTTCCTCTGTGCAGTTTACTTTTTTAAGTTCAATTCCTGTTGCCAACAGTGTGTATTTGTGTAACAGGGGAGCCAGATGTGTGCCAGAGGTTTGTGTCCTGCCATGAAAGACAGGTTAGGACACCTTACATGAGGGAGGTGTCACCACCTGCCTTCATGTTTGGAACAGAAAAGCCAGAGAAAGGGCCACAAGGAAAGATGGATTATTTCAGTATATGGATGGGAATGGAGACAGAGAGGTGTGGAGATAAAATTTCCTAAGAACTTGGGCTGCCAAGGACAGGCAGGTTTTCAGAAGAGCTGAGCTCCCATTAGTAAGTAAAATAATGGGCTAATTTATCCAAAGAACTCTGAACAAGGGGAAATGAGATCTTTTGGGGATCTTGCCTCATATAATTGCTACAATGACTTGGCTTTAGTGCAGAGTGTGTGAAAATACATCAAGGGTGATTTGCCAAAAGTGATGCAGGAGTCTATTATACATCTGGGGATCAAATCCTTGTGTCTGAAACAAAGTACATTATTCAGGCCTCTTACTTGTTTGGGAAGGACAAGATTTAGCTTTGGCTTAGCTGTCTTGCTTTAGAACAAGTAAAAAACAAAAAAGGAGCTCAGAGCAGATTGTGCAGATCCTTTGTGGCCAGGTTGGATGGGGCTCTGAGCAACCTGGGCTAGTGGTGGGTGTCACTGCCCACTGCAAGGGGTTTGGGACTAGATAATTTTTAAGGCCCCTTCCAACCCAAACCAATCTATGGTTCAGTGATTCCTTCTAAGAGGAGATGTTGTCAGGGCTGACATGACTGTAACAAGGTAGAGACAGCCCCACACCACTCTGCCCACTCTAGACAGTGCAAAGGGCTTTGGAGCTCCATACAGTTTTAGAACTTCCATGCACATTTCATAATTTTTGGGCAAATTCCTTGGGGCTGCTAGGTGAGATGAAGGCTTGGAGAATGTCTGTGAGCATGTCAGTGAAGCATCTTACCTCAAGTCTTGTAATATCATGTAACTTGTGGAAAACAAACACAAAGCTGGAGCACTGCTCTGCAGACTATGTGAGGGGTAAGCACTGGGGTGGGGCCACACTTTCTGCCTTTTTATTCAGAAATCTCTCTGGCTCAGCATTTCCTTCAGACAGGCTTTCACACTGCATCCTAGACAGCCATTTGGCTAGTTGTAACAGAAGTAATTGCAGGTAAGTAGCTGAAGGCAAGGTGCACAAACAGAGGATTTCTTAGAGATGTGGGCTGCAGTTCTGGTTACACTAAAAAGAGGCTTTTTCCCCTCCCACTCTGCCTTGCTGAAATCTTCAAGAGCTGTCACATGAAAATAGCCAAGAAGCCACTGAGGCCACGGGACAGGACTCCATTTTCTGTCAGACCCACCCTTGTTTTCATTAACAGCAATTATTCCTTTTCCCAGAGGAGCAGCCATCAGGCCAGACCCACTCCATTCCAGGTGGCTGGTTTTGCAGTTTACTTTCATGGCATAGAGTGAAAAACCAAAGTGACCACCAGACATTGGCTGTGTGATGGCATCTTCCAATTAACATGGCTCATTTTGCAGTCCATGGTACTGGGGCCTGGCAGACGTCCCTGGGCTCCTGCAGTAAGGGGTGTGAGAGAAACAAGAAAACCACTGTTATTACCTGATAAGAACCATCACACCCTTCTCTGAATACCAGTCTTTTCTTAAGTTTAGGAGAGAGCTCTGCTGTTTTCCTCATTAGCCTCTATTTTCAGGACTTCTGAAACCCTGTGTTCCTTTCCTCCCAGCCTACGTTTTCTCTGTTTTCTCCAAGTGTCCTGACACCTCCATCTGAACAAGGACCTCTGACCTCTGTTATTTGCTTCTGTCTCATTGAATGTACCAGCTAAACCAGGGGACTTCATCCTGACACCTTGCAGCTGGACCCCATTGTGGGGCTCTCCAGCTGGACCCCAGTGTGGAGCTGTAGGGACTCACCTACAGCTTCAGGAGAAACTGCTCCAGCAGCTGCAGCCCCTCCTTCTCCTCCTTCTTCACTGCCCTTCTTGTCTGCAGAGTTGTTCCTCCTACATACTTTCTCACTCCTCTCTCCTCTGTTATTCCATGCAGCTTCTCCCCTTCTTAAATAATGTTATCCCAGAGGTGCTACCTGTTGTCACTGATGGGTCCATGGCCAGTGGCAGGTCTGTCTTGGAGTCATTTATCCCTTTGCTCTTTTGCAGAGTCCTGCAGTTCCCTGTGACCCAGCACTGCAGGGTGAGCAGAGCCTGCAGCATTTCAGGCATTTTATTATAAACTTTAGGGTTTGTCCAATACTCACATACTAACACTCAGCACAACTTCAGAGGTTTCTACCTTGTGAAATGAAGTTGCTTGTTGAAGCAGGCTAGGCTGTGAAACTTAAACCTTCCTCCACAAGTATTCATTCCAGAAGGAGATTGATTTGAAGTTGTTCATCATTCCAGAGCCACGGCAGAGCCTGCAGGGTCTGGCTGTGGGGCTCAGCCCACACCAGCACATCCATGTCCTTCCTCAGCACACCTGGATCTCCTGGGCCCAGGCTGGGGGTACCCTGGACCTGTCACCTTCCCCTGGGTGCCTGAGGCTGTCCGACACATAACCCTGAGTGAGGGTCAGGGTCTGAATACCATTGACTGGGAGATCCTTCTTGGTTGGTTGGGAGCAACTTCCTCATGGTGGGGGTAAGACCTGCTGGGTTTGGAAGGGGGAAGCAATGCCCATGTGGGGTCAAAGGCTGCCAGAGCCCTCCAGTGCCAGTCAACAGGGCCTGGAAGCCACCCTTTTCCCCTTGGGCTTGTAACAACAGTGCATACACTTTTAAGGGGAAGCTCTTCAGTGGAATTGCCTGGATTAACCTGCAATTAACTGTAAATTTGTTCAATTTTAGCTTGTCACGTCATTGGTGTTTTATGTTTACTGATGGTCGTGATTGGTGTAATTTTAGAAATAGAACAGAAGCAAGCATAGCAATCTAGAAAGAAAATAATTCAGATGCATGAACTTAAATTCACTTTCCCCACATTTTTTTCTCTTCTTTTTAGTTCTGACAACTATCACAGTTTTGTGTCTTATTGTGCTTAATAGGGTGAGGGGCTGGTTCAGGGCCTCAGTTCATGGAGTACTTTAACTAAAGAAAACATTTTCTTTTTTTTATAACAGAAGTACCAGATGTCAAGAATGTAGAGAAGTGTGAAAATGTGGTCTGTTACCATTCCCGATGGGCTCCTTTTCCCAAAAGCTTATGTTTTCTAGATCAAACACAAAGTTTTGTGTGAATCTTAATGGAAGATCTTTTAACAGTGTGGATTGGCAGTATAACTTCTAGAAGCAGTTCCCCAATTCAAAAGAAATAGAAATATTTCACTCCCGGTTTTCAGTTCACTATATAAAAAAGGGAGAAAACATGCAAAACAGATGAGCAGCTACTCAAGTCTCTTTAAGATGTAATTTCCCATCAACAATGTCCACTATGAATTTTTCCACTCATTATCTCAGGAGTGGCCAGTGTAGGAGTTCTTGATGCTGCAAAATTGTACTTTATTGTACAGTTCATTGTGCTTCACATTTCCTTTCGTTTGTTCTCAATTCATACAAATGCTGACTGAAGTGCAAAACTGAATCCCTAAGTAAATCAAGCTTGGGCTGTGTTTTATGCTGCAGGCTTTAATGGGAGGCAGGTGAGCACTGCAGCTTCCAGACTTCAGCCAGTGTGATTACAGTGCAGAAATATCCAGCATTGCAGGAGGCTGCTGAAAGGGAATGCTCCTCTCACAGGCCAGGAATGACTTGTTGCTGTTTATGCTTGGGAAACAGTCATTCCAGCTTGGATCCACAATGAAGAGAGACAGGGAACCAGAGCTGCCTTTGTTTAGGAGGGCAGTGTGTTCATGGTCTGTACTGCAGCAGATACATCAGGCAGGGAGCAGGTCTGAGCTGCCTCAAGGCACAGGGGGAAAATACAAAACTCCATCAATAAGCAGGTGTTTGACCTCCAAATGCTGGATGCTGTGTCAGTCTAACTCTGGCAAAGGTTTCAGACTGAAATATTGGGGTTTTTTTGCAAGATAATGTGAACTTGAAGGAACTGGTGGTGAATTCGTGTTCAGCTTGTTGACTTGTCTAGGGCAACAAAGGAAACAAACACTAAACCCATCCCTCTGTTAGTACTTTTGTCCACATCCCAAAGAAACAGGAGTTATGTGGAATGCTGAAATGTCTTGCCTTGACATTTATTTCTGAAATGAAACTCTAAATTTCCTCTATGTTTGTTTTTAAAGTGCTGTTTCTTTGTAAATTGAGCACAGGCTGACCTAAGAGGTAAGCTAGAAAAACCAAACCATGCATTAGGATCAAAAGCTTTCACCTAATTCAAAATTATTTTTGCTTTCCCTCCTCCTCCTTTGTGTTTTTGGTTTCTCTGGAAAAATGGACTCTTTTCAGGTCAACCTGCAGAGCAAAGTCTGCTGGCCTCTCATCCTCCTGCTGTTTCCTATTGAACCAGCTAAATGAAAATGAAAAATAAACCCGTCTTCAGCAGAAAAACTTTCTTTGTGCACACAAAATCCCCCATCCAGGTGCAACAGGGACCACAAGAGAAGTCCTCTCTGGCAGACTGCAACATTGTGGTGCAGTGCTCTGGTCCCTGACACTCCAGTATCTGCAAACTGAGGGACCTGGGCTCTTCCCACTGCAGCTCCCTCCCTGTCCCTGTCCTGTGAGCATTCCTCATGCCTGCTTTCCTTGTGGGGTCCCATGCAGGGTGAGGTAGAGCCTGTAGCTGGAAAACATCAGTGAAATTGATGTTATGACAATTACAGCCAAGGGAAGCCAGCTGGGGTGGAGAGAGCTGCTTGAGTGGTGGAAGCAGAAGTTGGTTCAGGTAAGGTGATGGGAGGCTTGGGGACATTTTGTGTCTAGCTCAGGTGCACATCTCTGACTGTGGCACAGATACTTGGGATCTGTTCTGGTTTCAGCTGGGATAGAGTTAGTTTTCTTCCCCATAGAGGGTACAGTGCTGTGTTTTGGACTTAGTATCAGAATAATGTTGATAACACACTGATGTTAGAGTAGTTGCTGAGCAGTGCTTGTACTAAGTCAAGGGCTTTTCAGTTTCTCATGCACGAGAAGCTGGGGAAACCAAGCTGGGACAGCTGACCTGAACTGGCCAAAGGGATGTTCCATACCATAGGATGTCATGCTCAGTGTATAAACTGCAGGGAGTTGGCTGGCAGGGGTCAATCACCAGCAGGTAGTGAGCAATTGTACTGGGCATTTTCCCTGTTATTACTATTTTTTAAAAGAAAAATTTAGTTCAGTTATTAGACTAGCATTACCTCAACTCACAGATTTTGCCCTTTTCTGCTTCTTCTCCCCATCCCACTGGGGAGGCTGTGGGGAGGGAGTGAGCAGCTGCTTAGTACTTAGTTGTTGGCTGGGGCTAAACCACAAGAGGTTACCAATTTTCCCCACAAAACCCCAAGCTCAGGGGAGCCAGGTTGAGCCACGCATCAGGGGAAGCTCAGAGAGCTCAGTCTAAGCTCTAAGCAGCAGGCTGGCATCTCTGGACATGCTTCAGCCCACTTGGGGAACCTGCAGGCTGAGCTGGGTGACAGGCTCTGAGCCATTGCTGGCTGTTGAGGACACCAGACCTGTACGGAAAGAGCTCTCTGAGCTGTGTCTGGATGACCTAACAAGCTGAATCCCCACAATTCCAGCCAGCACCCACGAGCTGGGCTGCTCCTGAGGGACAGGAGCCAGCCAGGCTGCTGCTGGATGCTCTGCTGCCTTCCTCCTGCACAGCACGGGCCCTGATCCTCCCCATCCTCCCCATCCTCCAGGCCTGCCTGGGAGGTCTGCCCGTGTTTTTCAGAAGGGATGATTACATCTGCAAAGCACCCGGCAGTGCTTTGGGATGAAGAGCGTTATGTAAGTGTAAGATAATGTTATTTATAGAGCCAGGTTTTATCCAAAATGGAATTAAACTTGTGTTCCTGAAGCTTTTGCTGTCAAAGACAAATGGGAATTTTTCCACTAGTCTCTAGCGCTTTGCATTCAAATTGTTTTTCTCAGTTCATCCAAAAGTTTAAGAATGTGTTTTATTTTCAAATTATACATCTCAGAAAGTGAGGAAATATCTTTTCCATCAGCTCTGAGGTGACCATGTAAGCCTGGGCAGCGGGCATGGACTACATGGGCTGTTGTCAAGCTTTGCAATCACATCAGCTGTGACACTAAAGTACCATAAACCAGGAAAGGAAGGCAGAGTTTGAGCTGGGTTAAACAACAAAGCCACAAACAACTGTCCTAGGCACAATATTTTGCCTGCATTTAACACTCTCTGTAGCAATCCATGAGCTGCAGGAAGGTATCCAGCTCACATCCCTATTGGAGGTGGCACTAGTTCAGTGGTTTAATGTTTGTGCTGCCACAGAACTACAGACCCCGTGACCTTTTAAAATCATGCATTATTAACTTAGAGAGCCTTACTTGCCCTTTTGAAACATTAGATTAAAATCCCTCATATCTGTACTTTTACAACCCATGAAAATGTAAATTTCTGGGATGCCTCCTGAAATCCATGCTAACAGGTGTTAGGAATATTGTTTTATGAGGTACAGCACCTTGCATAGGTTAGTTTGTGCAGTTCATCTGCTACCCCTCACTTGTCATAGTATCTAGCATGAAATTCCACACATGCCTTTTATTTAGGAAAGAACACAAAAGTATGTTATCTTATTCCTCTGGAATTTTCCACAGTTATTTAGCATGTTAGTTTAAGCATAATTGGTTAGTGGGCTCTTGAAATCTATATCTTAGCTGTACTTATTTACATCAGGCTAAAAGTGGTTCATTTCAGTTGAGGTAAATGTGAAGCATTAGATTGCAAACGTACCTAATCCATCTCTCCTCCCCCATGACTAGAAATCCTGTGGTTAAAATAACACAGCCTCTATTCAGAGCACAAACTTAGAGCTGCGAGCAGGAGCAGGCTTGGGATTTAAACAACTCTCAGCAGATGAGTCTGTTCAAGGGTCTTTGTCGGGTTTGTTTTTCATCCTACTTTTGATCCATGAGAGGAAGCCAGGCTCTCTCCTCTGGGCAAGCAAGGTAAAGATTTTCTGCATTCTATACACGGTTGCATGTGCTTGTAAAGGAGCTTATAAACATGATTGTGAAAAGGCTGTTGCAAAAGCAATTGTAAAAATGTTGCTGTTATAGAGCAAGAAGCATTTGGCTTCACAATCTTGAAATGTTAATCTGGTCCTCTGGCTATTTCCACGTGACAGTGAAATGATGAAATGATAAGTCTTGCACAGAGAAGCAAGGAGCAGTGATTCTCCATCACACATCAGAGAAGCTGAGCATGTAGGAAATAGCAAACCCGGGTACTACTGTGATCTAGCCAGACTACAGCAGAACTGGCATTTTGCTCACTGCCAGGTATGGTCCCTCCTGGGTCTGTCCAGCTGCTGTACTGCCCTTTGGGAGGCTGAGGCTGTGCTGGAGGATGGCACTGACTCTGTTTACAGAGTATATGCTAATGCTGCTCCGGCGTGACTCGTACAGTAACAGCGGAGCCCTGCTTGCAGGAATGTTTGGATGCGGGTGCCAGATAATTAACTGCCTTTATTTGCTCTTACTGCTTTCCAAGTCACAGGGGATGTAGGAAAGCATCATCTTTCCTTGAATCCTTATTTTATTTGAAATCCAGGAAACAAGCGTGATGTCTGTGCTAATGCCCGTGGAACTGCACTCCCAGTGCCAGAGCCTGTTAACTCTCCCAGCCCTGTGCTGTTTTTCACAGGGGATCCTGAGCACCACATCAGCCCTCCTGCACCACGATGTTCAAACGCAGAGGGTGGCACTGCTGGGGAATATGGAAACACCGCTACTCACATTTTTGTTTAATTTAAAACAATGCTGCCCTTCCGTGCCCCAAGGCATGGGGCAGTATGATGTTGTTGTGGGGGCACTTACACTGCCTTCCATTAGGGTAGCACGAACAAATGCTGCTCCAGGTGCTACCTTCCAGTGCTGGAGAAAGCCTTGGTTTGCACACAGAGATGCTCACCTTCCCCTTCCTCTGCTTTCCACCCCTTTTTGCCTTCCCTGAGCAAGACAGGCTGGTTTCACATTGCCCTGTGTGCAGTCACTGGCCTCGCTGGTGCCCATGTCCCACAGCCATGTCACTCCCCATGGCAGGATGCTCTCCACTCCTGCTGGGTCAGAGGAAAGAGGACCCTGCATGCCAGGTCCTCTCAGCACAGAGCTGCCACGCTGTGGGGAAGATTTCTGATGGGAAAAACTGCCCTCATCCCTTGAGCCAACAGTGCTGCTTTGTCCTGGGGGAGAAATGCATCTTTATCACTTGGGTGCCCGGCACAGGGAGGGACAGCAGGGCTCTGAGGAATATAAACACAGCGCTTTTCCTGATTCCCTGAGCACACCGCGGCAGAGAGGCAGCTCAGAGGAGAGAGAACATGTGCAAAACAAAGAAATGCGGTCAGGCAGGAACTGTAAAATTCCAATATAGAAAGTGGAGCTGATGTCATTTTAACGTCCTAAACAGTGCCAAGAATTCTAAGCTCCGTATCAAGATTCAGTGCAAAACCCCCACAAACTCACAACTTGTTCCTGTGGAAAAATTAACTTTTATGGAAAATATGCATGGGAACATGCCAGAGGAGTGTGTTGTTTTATTTATTTTATTAATTTTGAATACATTAGTTCAGGGAGAAATCCCATTTTAGCATCAGCTGCCTCTATCCAAGAAGCCAAACCTCACATACATAGCTCACAAATACTGGAGGCGAGGGAGCTGTGTTTTTCTGTATCATCAGTTGTTGGATGGAAAGAGCTGTTCGAGTAGGAAGGGGTGTGGGAAGGCTCAGTGGGATGACTGACTTAAAGCTTTTTTCCTGGTGACATATCTGAATTGTGATCAGATGCACCTGAATGGGGCAGCATCATCAGCTATTCTAATTCTGAGTGTGTCAGAGGTGGGATCGCGTGCAGCTCCTGTGATAAAGGTTACTCATCTCTGTCCTGCTACAGGACCGCCTTCGCTGCTGCTTGTAACTTTGTCAGACTTGAAAAGTTTAGACTGAGCTCTTCCAACCTGATTGTCTGCCTTGGGCTAAGTTCTTTTCTGGAAACTCTCAGCCAAAACTGTCCAGACAGTTTTGTCCATTCCAAGAATAAGCATAAGGAAAAAGGAATTGTTGTCCAATTGGAAAAAAAAAGAAAGGAAGAAACGGGAGGGGGGAACCTGGTGATCCTTTCTTTGGATAGTTCTTATCCCTCTGTGCTCTGGAGTTGAGATCTGAAATTTGGCAGCTTTCTGTTAGGAATGTGATTTTTTTTTAACTTTGTAAATCTCCTCCAATTTGGCTTAGTGATAGCCTTTGAAGGGAGAAAATAGCAACTTCTTAAGGATGTGCTAAGGCTGAGCAGTCAAAATCTGCTGAGATTCCTTCCCATATGAGTGAGCTCAGCCCAGCATCCCAGCAGTTCTCAGTGCTGATCCCAATGCTCCTGTGCAAACAGTCAGTGCTACCAAGCTCCTGCAGATCCTTGTTCTTCCCCACAGCGCAACAGGAACCCGGGTCCTCGCTCTGCAATCCAAAAGTTATCCCAGTGCAAGGAGCATAATGAGGATGGGGTCTTCACATAATGCTGCTCAGGGCAGAGCTGATGGTCAGTGGAAAGTCAGGCAGGGGACAACACTTTGATTCTTTCCTGTCACAGCCTGGTGGCAGACAGGGACCCGGGCAATGCTGGGCTAAGCAAAGATCTGGTACTCAGATGCTAAAGCTGGAGGGTTACATGGGAATGGGATGAGGAGTGCATGGTACAAATGGGGAGTCAGGGGGCTTGGGAGCAGGTCAGGAAGGTTTGTATCAAGGTGTGAGCCATAGGGAGAGTCCAGACATGCCAGACCTTGATATGAAACCTCAGCTGCCCCATCCTTGGTCTCTTTCTGACAGTATGAGTGTGACCTCAGAATTAGCTTCAGTCCCACTCTCCCTGCAGGGTCTTCTGTGGCAGGTCTTGCTGAAGCTCTCCCCAGTCTGCAGCCAGTGGCTGTAGGGTGGCCCACTGTCTGCATGTGCCATAAGACACTGCTCCTGATGTCAGCTGCTGCGATGGAGCTGGTGGGAGCCCTGCCTCGAGCATGTGCAGTGTGCCTGATGACGAGCACTCCTGCACAGCCCCACGTCTGCTGGTCACCCCCTGGGGACAGCTGGGAGGAGTGACCAAGATCCTGATAAACTGGTGCCTGATGCACTCAAGCTCTTGCTTACATGCCTGTCTCTGTTTCCATTTTATTCAAATGGCTAAAGAACCACCCGCCCTTGACAGAGGTACTAGAGCTCAAGGACACGTGTGAAGAACCCAGGTACCACAGGGAAATATGTCCTTGTTCCAAGTTTTGGGAAAATCAGTCATTTTTATTGAAAAGAACTTGGGAAGAAAATAAAGCCTAGGACTACACTGAACTCTAAGGGAAAAACAAAATTCTATATATCTCCAGTGAAGAAAAGTCCATCTGGTACCATGGGATAAAGCTGAGACCTCTGGAAAAATATTGTGTGTTCATCTAATTAACGATTGTACCATAACACATAGCACAAAGGAGGCCTAATTCTGGCATCTCTTGCCTCATGGATTTTTCAGTCATAACAGTATTCTTATAGCCTATTTTTGCATGCAATGCATATGCAACATTGGAGACAGATGGCAAAATCTCAGTGTTCATTGTGACGTGATTTCCACATCGGAAGGTAGGGAGCTGCAGTCTGCTTGTTTCCACTCCTGCCGGAGTGGCAGGGAGAGGTGGTTTACTTCACTTCTTTTATGACTATAGACTGTGGAGCAACCTTGGACACACCCTCCTTCCACAGACACAGGCAATGAAGTTTCATCATCTTCATCAGCTCCTGGGAGCTCCATGCACACACCAGGAGCCAGCTCTGTGAGACTGTGTAGCAACAAAGAACAGAAGGCCAAGAGCTGTGAGAACAGTGAGGGAAGATCAGAGCTGCCTACAGACAGCTCAGAGAGAGGAAGGAGCACTAAGAAGCCGAGACAGTGTTGGCCAGTGCTGCAGGCAGTGCTTGCTGCACACTGACAGCCTTGCCTTAGTCAAGGATGTCACAACCAGGAGTTTTAAGCAGGGATTTGCAGGAGAACTGAAACAGAAAAGCAAAATGACTGGTGGATACTTATGGTCTTCTGCTCCAAGGGTCAAGGCAGAAAATGGACATCCCTAAAGTTTGATGCTGAATGAGTATGGAGGAGTGGAGTAGAGACTGACAGTTGAAGAACCAGAGACACTTATTGGGGATGTCCTTGTGGAAGTTGTCACAAAATAAATAAATCCAGGAGGATGCTGCTCTTACAGCTTTGATGAGATGATTACAAGTAGGGAGCAGCACCATGAATGAAGCAGTCAGGTCTGTGCATAAGGTTTCTTGCACAGATCCGAAAGAGCTGCTGCCTTCTCATCTGCCACCCCAGCTGGTCCAGCCAGCTCCTTGCACTGCACACAGCCCAGGGCAAGAGTCAGGTCACCTCGTGAGTGCTAACCCAAAACCTTCACTGCTTGATGAATTGTTTGACCTACTTGAGGCTCAGACTCCACTCAGAGAATCCCATGCTCTTCCTACAGTTTTGGTCTGAATTAAACCAGTATGTACAACATGACTAGTTCAACAATCACAACACTGTGCCTTGGGACTTTGCCTCTGCTGGAAACTAAAGTATATGCAATTAATTCTGTGGTTCCTCAATGAACAAAATGGGGCTTTTGTGTAATACTATTACTCATTTGTTTCCAATTAGTCATGAATCATGAATTGTTTTGTCTTAGAAATTAATGCTATTTTTTTACCTACTTTGCAAACCCCGATGTTTCCACAGATTGGGTGGGCCAAGCCTTCTGTCCTGATCCATGCCAGAATCTTGGGTTTCTGAATGCAATTGTAGTGTAATATTGAGGTCTCTAGAACCTGTGGCTTGAGAGAATCAAATTGATCCAAGATCTGAGAGAAGGTTACTACTTTACTGCAATTGCACTTCAAATATAAATATGTCTTCATGTTATTCTGCTGTCCAGTGATGTGTTAGGGTGAAACATCAATAAATTTGCTTATGAATGGATGGACATATTTTGTCTCTTATCAAGGCATAGCCCTTTCTGAGTACTCTTGTAGTGACCATCTTGGTAATCCAAACAGTGTTATCCTATATAAATCAAGTCCTGCTTAATACAAGGGATCTGCCATGTATTTAAATGCATCCATGAAACGTGTCACTTGGGCTGAGTGACCTTTACAGAATCCTCCAATTTCAGGGACACTCTGGAAAAGAGACTTATTATGTGCTCTATTGTCTTGCAACTCAGATGCAGAAGGGGAATGAATACACAATCATATCAGGAAAGAAATATTAATTTCAGATAAGGCAAAAAGGCCTTACCTTTTTCAAAAGAAGGAGGCTAATACAGGGTGAGGAAGATGACCACTTTTGCACTGGTGAATTTGGGAAACCCCTACCTGGACAGAAATTCAGGTTTCCCACAGTGAGACAAATGCTGTGATTCCCCCACATCCTTTTTTGTATCAATTCACTGATAAGACCCTTGTGAATCCCATAATCCAAGTCTATGTATGAGACTTACGGTACACAAATGTTCCTAACAACCTCAAACTCACGGAATGCTTTTAACTGTTTATGGTCTTTTAGTATCTTTTCACTTTTATTTAGATGTCCTGCCCCGCAGCAGTGAACTTCTTTTCTCTTCTTTTCTGCTACTACCAGATGGGTGTTTATGCCCTTGGCATTGTCCTCCTGGAGGGCAGAGAGCAGCTCCTGGCATCCCACCACAGGAGGTGGCTCCAGCTCTGTAGCCACCACGCACAATAAACTCTCACCTGACTTGCCATCCTTGACCCTCAACCAAATCAAGAAGGGTTGTAAAGCAAACCCACGTTGCAATGGGCAGCCTTCTGCCATCAAGGCTGTGACTGTGTGTCCATCAGAGACTGGCCTACACATGGGATGGGTTGTGCACAGCCAGCCATACCCACCTTCCCTCTTCCCAGGGCACGTGTCCTGCTGCTGCGTGTTGGGCAGCAGCAACCTGAGGAGTTCAACCTTGTACTTCCATCCCCAGCCACCTCATCAGGCAAAGTGTCAGTGGGGCTGGCAGAGTGGCTTCCTTGCACTGTGCATCCACTGGCTAGGACTGCCAGGGTTTGCACCCCTGCTGCACATGGAATGAGGCAGAAATTCCCTTGTCAATAACTTCCCTCAGAGGAACAGAATCAAACAAAATTATGTTATCCACCTCTGACACCTTTGCTCATAATGGATTGTTTTGGCCTCTTGCATATGTGTAAATAAATGCTGCTGCTTTCCACATGCTACAGTTCACTGTGTTTAAATTGAGAGGGATCTCCCTCAAATATTTATTTAAACAATAACATCCCTTAAGCTCTTTGTAAATTGCTGTACAAAACTGACCCCAAACACTATTTTAAAAATTGAATTAAATTGGTTTTCTGCCTGAGCACAGTGCTGTGGGCCAGCACCTCCTTCTGCCAGGGCTGAAGATCCTGCAGCTCTGAAAGCCAGTTCCTGCTCCACAGGAGCTTATGGACTCAGCCCTCAAATTGTTCCAGCAGCTGCAGAGTCGCAGAGCAGAGTTTCAGAAGTCATATTGTTTTTGCCCCAGGAACCCAAAAATCCCGTAACTTCCAGGAATAGGCTCCTTTCCTGGATGCAGGAAAACTGCTTGGAGAGCCATCTCTTCCTACTGATACCCACACACCACAGCTGAGGCTAGAAAGACAACAATGCCAACACTATGCAACTCACAACTGCTGGGGAGCAGGAGGAAGCTGAGGCTGCTGATATTTTCAATAGTATTTAAATTATAACTTCATAACCTGCAGTTCTGGGAATTTCCTGAGCAAAGCACTCTAAAATACATAAAACACACAACAGTCTCTACTATTTGGCTGGAGCCTGCAAATCTAAGAAGGACTCCCTATCCCAAATAAAAATACTTTTAAATTTTATATAAAAGAGAGGATTCAAACTCTTAATTTAGCAGGCCATTTTTTTGTAGTTAACTTTCGTTAAAGGTGAACTTACAAAGAAATGTTGGTAGTATTAGTTATCTGTTAAAAATTTTGCACTAGATTAGCAATGTTTAAGTGAAGAAGAGTTATAGCCCTTCTTCTGCATTTCTAATTCTACATTCTTCCAGCATCTTGATGAATCAGTTATTGGCTAAATCTTCATAGTCAACATGGATTTGGGTGGAAATTGAATTACTCACCAGCTAAAGTAAGTGCAAAGATGATAATTCATTATGCTGCTCCTTAGCTCATAATTGAGGCTCATCTCCTCATTTGAGGCTCTGTGTGGGTTTAATGATAGAACTGAACTGGGGAAAAATACCAAAGCCTCTGAATCATTTTTATTCTTGCCCCTGTTCTTTATCATTAATTACATCAAGACATATCTCCAAGGAGACAAAGAGTGGTGCCATCACCCTGCTGTCCCTTAGGTTCTCCCCAAAACCTTCCCTTTGCTAAGTGCAGTGTGTCTCTGGACGGTCTCTTGGGAGGAAAAGGCAGGCTGCATTTTGCTTGAAATCCTTCTTGTTCTGAGTGCAGATTTCAGCAGACTAAATGAAAAGATACAGTCTTTTTAGTGCTAACACTAGAGGTGAAGCTGGGAGATAAATCAGCCTTTTCTCAGCTGAAGATGATTGCAGAACAGTTTTGAACATCAGGAGGGTATTGAGCATTACTTTCCTCCCCTGGTGAATGCAATATGTGGAACGTGTGCCTCAGACATCCTTTTCCTTTTTCCAGTCTGAATGGGAAAAGCCTCCTTGTACTTTCCTCTCCATTAGGCAAGGCAATGGTCAGCAACATGGATGAAGTATCACAGTTCAATAATTTCAAATCGATACTTCATTACTTTCCTCTGTTCAGAGGAAGCATATTTTTCTCTCCATGGGTACATAGAGCCTTTATCCAGCTATCATCCACCCAGACATCTTGTGCCAGTTCTAGGGTTAATTCCCTCCTTTTAATTTCCTGCCTTTATTTACTCACAGCACCTGGACTCGACCTTTGACAGTGAATGTATCTGAAATAGGATTTCCAAAATAAAGGGTTTTTAATTTTTCTTTTGCCTGGTCCAGTCAATCTGAACAACTACTTGGTAGCTATAAAGGTTTTTTTCCCTCTCCTTCCACACTTTTGCCCTTCAGGTCTTGCATAGCCACTGCACCTGGCAGCTCCACTTCAGGGTATCTTCTGAGAATCATAACTTTGTCCACAATCAGGTCAGAAAGTCAAATTACAGAAAATTTTAGGGAACTGCACGGTCCTGAAACTGCTATTTCAGACATGTCCAGGCTGTGTAATTCCAGAAACTAAACACTTTGGTGGTTCAGAAGTGAAACAACCTGTTTCTAGTTTGAACTGAATGAAAGCCTCTGACTTCCTCTCAGTCTGACGTTATCCCATGCCTTCTCTTTTCTGCTGTGGTGTCTCATGAGGGCTCTTCTTGCCTATAGCTGTATCTCACCAGCTGAGCTGCACACTCAGCAATCATGACTCACAGCAATCACACCCCTGTGTTGCTCCACTGGAGACGGGAATCTTCCTTTCACCAATTTTCTCATGATAATACACACCTGTAATGGAAGGTATTCACCCAGAAAAGGCACTGTGGCAATGTAACCCAAAGGACTGCAGCAGGAATCTCATCTCGTCTTGGAAGCCCCTGGGAACCTGATGTAAGGCCCTGAAAAATGCAAGGCTGAGGAAACCAGCCATGTAGCATGACCTGAAGCTGTGCCAAAAGAAGCAAGCCCACTTATTTCACTGTACTCTTGCAAGGACTGGAGCTGCCTCTTGGACATGGTGATATTCACTTCCCAATTTTCGCCCTCCTAGATCTGGAGAAGCAGCTTGAAGCGTGATGCTCTGCATCTGTTCTGGCTGTCCTACCCACAAAACCAGCTGTTTCCTTCTGCCCAGTGAGTGCTGGAGAGTTAGGCATGGGGCAAAAACAAAGCCAGGAACTGTGACCACTGTACCAGGCACCCCTGCAAAGGTCTCAGATGCTTGCATGGCCGATGTCTGCTCTGGTTTAATTCAGCCTTGTTTGTGTGGCTTTGGGAGCACTGAAGCAGCATGAGTCCCAGTGTTCAACTATTGTTATTTATTAGGTAGAATACTGCCCAGTCCTGAGCCTGAACTCTCCAAACTGGAGCCCAGTATATACAGTCCATCTTGCCTCTCTCCAAACAGCATCCAGCATCAATCACAGCACTGTAAATTGTTTACACAAAACTGCAGACATCATAACTTATTAAATAACTCTCTTGTTGGTAAGATAAGTAAATATTTCGAAAAACTGTGAACATCGTGGCAAGCTGGAACTGCCCAGACCAGCTCCAAATGGATCCAAGTTAACAGGGGACCATATTTGCCTTGCCTTTGATGTCCCTGATCCAAATTGGGCTGAGAAGGGATCTGAAAACTAGCCTCCCTAAGGGAAGCTTATGCAGTTTTAAAGATGCTCAACCTTCTGTAGAGATAACAGGAAGAAGAAAATTGTTGAAAGAGTTGCAAAGAAACTATTTTCCCAAAGCAGTATATTTGAACTTGTGGGAGTCAGACCCTCCCCCTCCTTCTCCATGTCCTCCTCTTTAAACCCAAACAAATGAAGTGGATGCCAGAAAGTCTCTGCTTCAGAAGGGGCTGAGGGTTCATTCCTTGGGCCATAGCTAGACATACAGGGGGGATTTCTCTCACTGCTGGTGGAATGGATGGCAGCACCTTCACGCAACCAGCTCTTCTTGCAGGCAGCCATCCCAGGAGCTCTGGCCATCAGAAGAGGAATGGTGTTGGCATTGACTCCCACAGCTCCACTGCCTGCCCATGGTAAGTCTCCGTGCTTCTGAAAACAGACCACGGCTATTTGTTGCTATCGGAAACACTTGGAAACATGTTGTTTTATGAGATATTTGTTTCCAACCATTTCCATCAATTATTTGGGATCTTTTCCCTTTCGAGTTCACTGAGTTGTACCACTTCACCTCCTTTTCAAACGGATTGTGTTACATGCAGGAATGTGGAGTTGAAAGGATCTGAGTTTTTGCAACAGGAATTTGTTTTGGAAGCAAGCGAGTTGGAAGGAGAGGAAGCGGGCAGCCCACCAAGGGCTTCGGCAGGATTATCCCACCCTTTCAGCAAGCTACAGCCAGGGCAACTCGTGAGCTGGGGCTGAGCCTGCTTCTAGTGGGGGTAGGGACAGGCAAACTGCTCTTAGCAGCAGTTTAATACAGCACAGGATCCAGTCATGCCGCTTGAAACCTCATCTGAAAAATCCCCTCGGGCACAGACCCCACTGATGTGAATCATAGAATCATAGAATATCCTGAGTTGGAAGGGACCCCCAAAGACCACCAAGCCCAACTGTGGCACCACTATGATGTAGGAAAGCGTCAGCTGGGTGAAGCTGGCTGTAGGCTGCTCCTGTTGGGCCACTGAGGAGGTCACTCCTCCATACAGCTCCCTGCCAAAGGCCAGGCACAAAGTCCATTATCAGATGAAAACTCATGGACTTGAGGCTAACCTGGTGCTGAATCAGTGACTCAACTGTGTGTTTGGCATTTACTTGTTTGGTACCTGACTGGCACCTTCTGGCCTGCATTTTTTCTAACAAGATTTTAATTCGTAGTCTTTTGAGATACTTCAACACCTCCTGTTGTTAGTGTGTCTGGGTAGTTTTCTTAAAATATATGTTTCATTGCACTGTGTGTATCACTGATTTAATGTTAGAGGCATGTGTGAGGCTGTCCATGTTTGCAAAAAGTCAGGGGTTTCATCCCAGGGCTAAACTAAATGCTGCCAAGACAGCACAGTGCAAACATAAATAAAACATAGGTTGTAGAGACCAACTGTCAGTGGTTCTCAGCTCCTTAAATATCCATTCTTGTTTGTGCACAACCATACTTACTGGTGCTCCTGCCTCAGTATATTCAGTATAAACTGATGATTGATTGAGGAAGCAGGTTAAGAAAAAAAAGAGTTATTTCTTCCAGAAGTGGGTGCATGTGGAGGGGAGATGGGAAAAGGATGCAGAGGTAACACTGACCTGGTGGCAAACAGGGCAGCGTGAAATGTTGTCAATATAGTCAATATGTTCATGTCCCACAGGTGCAGAGAGGTTTCACACATTGGAGTAAATGTTTCCTAATTCCTAGACACACATGATGGAAAAGAACAGCATGCAGAAGGAAACACATTCTGGTAACCTGCCAGAAAGAAAGGTGTTATTTTTCAAAAGAGAGCTGGAGACACTCCAGCTCTGGATTCATATGCAGCTCTAGCCTCCAGCCACAAATACAAGCCTGCACCAATGCAGACACCACCAAAGAGCCACCACTCCTGCTGGCATTGCTTACGTGGTTGTCACTGAGTGGGGTGTCCCAGTGTGCTGGATGCAGCTGTGGGTGTTACAGGAGGAATACCCTCCAATCACCTGGACCCCCAAGGCCCCAGGACTCACTCACACTCTGCAGGACCCCACAGTTCCCATAGCCCATCTCAGCTCTGTCCCTTCCCCTCTACAATGGGGCAGTGGGTGATCCATCTGTTCCATCAAACTCTGCCAGCCCTGGATATGAGCTCTTCTGTCTCCTGAGTGGGTGATGTGCTGGTAATGCTGCTTGAGGCTTTGCTGTAAAATGAAGGTACTGTGCAGCTGTCTCTTTGTTAGTGTCCCTATTGTCCAGCACCTATGACAGGAAGTTTGCAGTGGGGGCAAATTTGCCCTTAAATAAGTGCATTTCTTTTCCTATCTTCATTGCAACATGTCACTGTTTTTTCAACCATTAGTGATTTTTTTCTCCCTCTCTCTTAACATTGTCTCTGATTTCTGTGTCATGAGGGGGAGTATTGTCAGATCGCATTCTCATGATGGGAGAGGCAGAAAATCCGTTCTGTGTATCATGTGACCTTGGCTTCCAGCTCCACAAAGGATTTCTTCAAGCCCTGCTCATTATCTCATTTTATACTTTAAAGAAAAGCGAAAATGCTGGTGACAAATGGCCTCATTTATCATATTTAATTGACTGACTATTCTTTTAAGTCTCTGAAACACACTTTGGGCCAAAGCACTGGAAAAAGAACATGCCATTTACCCTGGTCTGCTGCCAGGTCACATTAAAAAATGTTCAGGAGGTGTTTTCTAGATCAGTACACGGAGCAGGAGTAAGTGTGTGCACTCTCACCACAGCACACTTCCCTCCTGGTTTCTAGCAACCATGACAGTGTCAGCCCTTTCACAAGGAAACAGCAGACATGAGCAGAAATGAGAATTTTGAGTGAAACTGTTGTGGGAAGGGTTGTATGTGAAAGTTGTATGTGAAAGGTGTCAATACTGCCCTGCTAAGGGAGTGCCTAGAATGGAACTGTGGGGGTCTCCTTTTACCCCAGAACTAACAACAGAACTAACCAACATTTTCAGTGCCAGCAGAGGCAATATGAAAATTAGTAATATGCTTGTTGCAGCCGTGGCAGGTGTTTTGCTTATTGTATGTTGCTGGAATGACAAATTGGAGATAGGGATTGAAAACCCCAAAGATGCAGTTTGGGAGGGATGACAGTACAGCTTTCCTCAGTGTCCCTGAGACAGGCTGGCACTACCTGGGCTGCTGGTCAGCCACAAAGGCCCAGGGGTTGTGATGGGTCATGGGCTGCCTCTAATGTGTACCTATAATGTCATGCTGTTCCAAACAAAACCGCAAACGTCACTGTAAGCTACAGAGATACACATGCAGCCTGCAAGACATCTCTCTTCCCTCAGTTCAGCTCCCCTTGCTAGTGTGAGACTTCACCTGAAGATTTTTCTTATGGAAGGAGACAGTATTCCTGTTCCTCAAAAGAGGTGTATATGGATATGTGCAGGAGGGTAGGCTAAAGAAACTGGGTTTCGTTGAAGAAGAGAAATCTAAAGAGAGAAAAAAATGCTTTCAAGCACATGAAGGACTGATCATTGAGAAAATGAATAAACTGGTCTCTGTCCCTGCTGTAGATATCAGCCACATGCTAAAATTTCAGCCAGGGTGTGTACTGGGTCTGGCTGGGAGGGAGCTAAGAAAGACTTAATACAGATTTAAGGAATATTTTTAATAGTAAGTGTAGTAAAACACTGAAATACTTTGTCTCAGGAGACTTTGGAGGTTCTGTTATTAAAGCTGTTTCAGAACAAGTTATTCAGACATCTGTAAGGATTCACCTAAGCATGGGATAGAATGATGGACTGGAGCCAGCCTGAGTCCCTGGGGACCCTTTGCATTAAATTTTCATCACATTAATGTGAACACAAAACTCTTCTTATAGACTACTAAAGACACCACCTTGGTTTTTCAAAAAATCCCTCCAAAAAAGTTTCAGTCTCGACTGAGCCTGCCTCCAGTTTGGAGATGGAAATGTTTTGACTCCTTTCCCCAACCCCCTCTGAGACAAAGGGGCCAATGAACCCCAGAGTCACAGAAATCTCTTTCCTCCTGTCCTCTGCTAGCCTGGGACCCCCAAGGTGGAAAGGAAAGGGGAAGAACACTTGTTCCAAGTGGCACTGGGGTCCCATGCCCTGGGAGAGCCATTCCCACATTCCTGCTCCTTCCCACAGCAGCATACACAGGACACCCCAAAGCCCAGTGCCACCCCCATAGCTGCTCACCAGGTGCCTTCACAGCCCCAGACCACCCCCACTGACTACTGGGGGACTCACATTGCCTCCTAAGCAAAAGATTGGCACAAATCCCACTGTCCTGATTAGCCACCCATCTAATCCCTGTGATGTCAGCAGGGTTTTGCCTGGCAGGATTTGGCCCATCGCCAGAGAGCTCTGGCTTTTATGGTCCTGGCTCTGGCTGCTGGTGGCAGGAGGAGGCTGCAGGTGTGAACCTGCAGGAGGAGCCTGAGCTGGCATTTTAGATACCCAGCAAAACTTACTGCCAAGTTTTGTTCATCTTGTGGGAAAGGTGTTTCATGAAAAATGCAGAAAAATCCTACCTTGCTGTTCTCTTTAACTACACAGCACATATATATATATAGGTATGGGTTTGATTATATCTATGTGTATAAATATATATATAGTAGTTATACTGTTTTCCTGTTTCTTACAAGCACATTTTCAAGGGCTAAGACAAGGTACATGTGTGGTGGGGGGAGGAAAGGAAGAGATGGAAGGAGAGGAAACTGCTGCTGGACACAGCAGCTCTTGTCTAATCCCCATTTTTTACACTGATGGAATGCTCCCAGTGACTGTTTCTACTATTTAAGGAAAAAGGTTCCTATACAAAATCCTGTGGTTTTGAAGTGATCCTTTTATAGGCATAAAAAGATTTTTCCATATCCCTCTGTTTGATTTCTTTTCTTTTACTCAGACCTGGCTAGTCAAATAGATATTTGCAGAATATCATGCACTGGAATAAGACACTTCATTCCTATTCTTGGTACTGGAGATCAAATATCCCACCAATTTACCACATAAAGCCATGGGGATGCAAACTGAAGTTGGTTTAGCTGTAGGGCAGTGCAAGAGAGAGTTGAATTTTGTCCGGCACCCATCCCAAGGGATCCTGTGCTGGCAGTAACCCATCAATTCACAGAATTGAATGTGCTGTATGTTCCACAGTGGGTTTGTCTCTCTCAGGCTTCTCACTGGTGGTGAATATTAATGGTGTTTGTAATCTCATGATTTGGAATAAGAATAACAATATTGACCTTGAGTTAATAACACAGGGGTTTAGGGTGGGTATCCTAAACAGCATTGGATGTAATGCACAGCCTACACCTGGAGCAGGGACCTGAACACTCATCTCTCCCATCCCAGAAGTGGGAAATGTGGCATTCACATCTGTTCAGGCCCAAAACATGGTGGGCATATCTGGACAGTGGTGCTGGCAGTAATGTGTGGCAGGGCTGTGGTGTGGGCTCTCCTGGGAGAAGACTCATGCAGGCAGCACACATCATCTGCAGGGTCTCAGCTGGGATACACAGCCTAAGGGCAGATGCTGAGCTGCTTGGCCCAGCTAAAATCCTGGGATGTGAAGCAGCAACGCAAACCCTAGAGATTTACAAGCAAGTCCTGAGACACCTGAGGGTTCCCTGTCTCTCTCTTCAGGCAACAGGGGGCACCTTGGGGGCATCTGGGCACAAGTGCCAAGCTGGGGATCCAAAAGCAGCATCACACAGCTCCACGCTTTGTAAGGGCCAACACAATCTTTAATTTGTTACTCCAGCCTATACAATCATATACTGTGCTGGAGGTAGCTTTTCTGCGAAAAACTACAAGCCAAGGGATTTATAGAGCTCCAGTAGCTACTCACTGCCAGATGTCTATTATCTCATCACATACATATGCTTCACAATGATGCTGGAGCTAATACTTTCCTCCACCACCACAGAGACGTGCCTGGTACTACCAGTTTGTGCTGACATAAATAACAACCTGTCCAAGCATCTCCCCTACAAGTGCTGGGGGAAGGGGCAAGGACATATGTTCCAGATGGAAATACAACCAGGGGCTGTGCCCTTGGTGGCTTTGAGTTATGTAATTTTATCTCAATGCAACATGAGAGGAAGCGATTCCTCCACACAGTGCATGGTATTTGGCTGCCTGCTCACTTACTTTTTTATGAATGTAGGAGGACTGGTAATAGGGACGATGACAAAACTACAGCAAAGCAGCTGAGATCCCAGTATATCATAAAAAAATTAACCTGCTGTGTGGCTCCCCCTTGACAGATGAGGTATGTTCACTCATCCCTGCCTTAAAATTATGTAAATCTCTGACTTCAGAGGAATACATTTTGATTTACTCCCACACTGAATGAGTGGGAAATGCTGCAGCTGAATTTTGGATCAGTGGTACAGGTCTCAACTCTGCAGGCTTTGAGGACTTTCAATTTAAAATCATCTTTTTACTGTATATGAGGTCACCAGAGAAAATTATGTGATCCACATATGCTTCCAGCTAATCTAGAAGGAACAAGTAAGGCCAGGCTGAAGATATATTGACAGAATGGGGATGAAAAACTAAGTGATATCTGCCCACAGAGGGACAAACTCGTGGCACCCTCCCAGATTGTGGGTGGTCTATTGTGCACTGCTCTAGTCAATGAGAACATTACACTCATACATGCAAACCTAATTTGAAAAAACAGTATTTAAACAAACAATGAATGTTTTGTAACCTCATAATTCATTTGCACGGAACCTTGGCTCTCTGTACTCCAGTACATAGTAACCTTCTCAAAATCCTGCAATTTGATTTCAAAAAAGGAATGCTGTGGGCGTTGAGTTAATATAGAAGTACACAAGACCATTGATGACTCTGTTTTCATCTACCCAGAACATAAGGCAAGTAGGTGATTTATTTTTATTGGCACTGCTGGCAGATAAGCTTCCACTATTAAGAAGTTGTCATAGGTTGAGTTGTCAGTCAGAGCACACCCAGCAGAAAACCCAGTTCAGTAATCACATCCTCCTCAAGGATGTGTTGTGGAGGAAGGCTGTGATCCCTGCTTCTCCCATGGCACTCTGAAATAGCCAGGAGTGTTCCAAGTCAACAAAGGGTTTGGACTGTTGTTGATATTTGCACAACAAATGTTGTGGCACTTCATGGGACATCACAACCATGCTACAACTGAATGAAAAATGTTCAAATTCAAATAACAACTACACCCTGAGAATGAAAAATAGAAATCCTTTACAACAGTGTTGAGATCTGGTGCCACCAACCCCTTTTACAGGCTTCAGCAGAGTGAGGGCAAGAAGAGCAAGGTGAGGAATCCTGACTTGGCTGTTGCTCTCCCAGCTTCTAAAAAACTGACGCTGTGATCACCTGGACAGCAAGAAGACAAACTTTTGATGGATGTTCCTACACTTGCCAAGTTGTAGCTAATTTATCCAGATCCTACCCTTTCCTTGAAGGAGACCTTGATTATCATGCAAATGACATTTTTACCCCATTCATCTGAGATCTCAAGAGGAGTAGGAATTTTTTTTTGTTAAAGATTACTAGAGAGGTCTAACAAGTAAAAAGATCGTAAATACAAATGGATGATCAGGGCTGAATATCAGATTATATTAACAGCCCTGCAGAATTGCTCCATAGCTTTAAATTTCTGTGCTGTGGGTTTGTATGCCTCCACAGAATTACTCACACTTCTTGGACAATGGCAGCCTACTCTGTTCTCACTTCTGCTGTGGAAACAAAGCAGCTTTCCTGCAGCTTCAAGGCCAACAACAGAGACATCCCAAAGAATGGCAAATCACGGCTCCATATGCACACGCACATGCTTTGAGCAGGTCTGAAAGCATCTGCAATGGAAAGCAGAGATCTCAGCACAGAGTGGAGATCAGAGCACTCAGACTTTTGCGATTTAAAAATTTTCTTCCCAAACTAGAATTTTGTCGCTGTTTTTCTTTAAGTCCTTTGTTGCACAAAAAGGTTGCTTTTTAACAAGTATTTTGCAGTGTATTTTAAAAAGACAGCTGTAATTTAGGCCTACAGTTTTTGAAAAACAAAATACCTCAAGAAATTTGAATTTTATTTGTTCATCTTTAGTACCAGGTACATAACAATGCAAAAAATATCAAAAGGTGTTCTTTATATTTTAAGGGTCTCTTCACCCTGTTTGTCCATCTCTCTTGTACCCCCAAAGGCTGGGCCACTGCTGCCTTTCCTGCCTTACTGAACCAGTTCACCAGAGTGGCCCCAGGACCTCAACACCAGCATCACGCTGGGTGCACTGTGCATTTTGGAGAGGGTGAACATCCCCCCGTGCCCGCCGTGCAGGGCAGGGGCTGCACCCTGTGCTACCCATGGCCCTGATGGCACATCCCAGGTCAGACCCTCAGCCATGTGCTGTATCCAGGGACACTCCTGCACTCCTTCTCCTCCCTGTTTCTCAGCCAGAGCTTTGCAAAGGTCTGAGTTTCCTCTAGGCAGCAGCTGGGCATGCTGCTTTCCTTGATGAAATCTGTTTGGAAACAGTGAAGATCTCAGCTGGAAAATCAGATTTGGCTTACCTGAATGTCAGGTCAGCTATGCTGGAGTTAATAAACAGCTGGGGATGAAGAGGGACAACAGTGATACAGTGGCCTCTGGTAGCCTGTTAGTTTGGTTTCCTGCAGGGTCTGGCCTTTGGTGCTGTCTTGGGCCCCCCTGCCCTGCTGGGACAGAGCCAGCTCTTGACATGTCCCAAACCCGTGGGGACTTCATGGCCTCAGAGCAGCTCTGGCTATGGCAGAGCCACACGCTGCCTGGTGCAGATGGACTGGCAGCACAACGTCACAAGCCTCTTCTTGGTGGGAAATGCAGCTAAATAATTCAACTTGTTACTTGTCCCTGTCAGTCAGTGGGCCAGGCCCCACTGCTGCTGGGCTTCCAGACTCTGGGGACAGGAAAATGTCCCAGGCTCACCGTACCTGCATCCCTAACCACATAGCCAAGGCCCTCTAAAAATGTCCATAGAGGTGGAGCAAAGTGCATTATGCAAGGAAACCTTCCTATACAGTAGCTCTAAACATGCTTGAGGAAAGCATTCGTGCTCTGCATGCCCACCTCCTCTTTCCCTGGGCATGTCCTGCCCAGCATGGAGCCTGAGCACCTCCACACTGAGCTCAGAGTTTCTTTCCAGGGTGAGAGAACAAGGCAGAGTCCTCCCATGTGCAGTGGGTTGGTTCTAGGACTGCTGGCACAGGCAGGGCTGTGTCCACACCATCAGGAAGCTGAGCAGAGCGATATCTTGTTTTGGAAGAGGGGACAGGGACAAAGACAAAAAATGCAGGAAACTGCTGAAAATGTGACTCCTGGTTACCATGGCTGTAATCCTCCTCATAACACCACTATGCTGCAGCTGAAACAGAAGCAGTTCAAGGCAGCCATGGGCTCTGCCATGGGGATTTCATAATCTTCAGACAACATATGGGGTGACAGCAGGTGTTGCAAGGGGTGTCTCTAGGCAGACACTGCTTATGACAGTGCCCCTTCCCAGAGATGTTTTGGGGCCCTGGCACACCTGGATTTGGACCCCTTCTCCTTCCAAGGCATGAGTGCCCCTAGAGCAGAGACCACCCCACTGCATCCTCCACCCCTCCTTCTGGGCATCTCATCACAAAATGGACACAGTGGGAAGGCACTGCTGGAGGTCCTCTTGGGACTCAGATCACCAGCCCTTACCCTGTTTGCTCATCTCCTTCTAGTCAAAAATGAGATTATTCCCTTAAGCTGCCAGAGGCTGAAAATAAAAATGAGTCAGATCTGATTTTGTATCACTGCAGTCAGACTTTCTGTGCTGTGCAGGGGAAACAAAGAAAGGTGAAATCCCTGTAGGGAAGGATTTGCAAAATTCTGCGGGAAATTGGTATTACAGATAATTGTTTCCTGCTGAAGGGATATAACAGAACTTTGCAGAAAAGCTGCCCTTTTCAGCAATATCCACTGCAGTGTACCCAGGCACAAAGTCTGTCTCTAGCATAAATATGCTCCACTGCACATTTTCCTCCTGCACCTGAAATTGAGTATTGGATAATTCCACTGCAATTTCCTTTAAAGGAGACATCATCGTGTAAATGATAAACCTGTTAAATTACAAATGAGGTGAAATTGTGGGTGCTTTGGCCTCTGGAGCATCAAGATTTTGATTCTTAATGGTAGCTGTTGAGACTTATCAATTGAAAATGTAGAGAAAAAGTTATTGACTATCACAACAAAATCCCTACTCCTAGTCAGGTTCATCTTGCCAGAAGGCACTTCTTTTCATGTTTGGCCGAGCATAAAAAAAGACAATTATAAGCAGCTTCTTCTTTGTATCTAATTCCCAGTATTTTGAGAGTATGTCCTTTTTTTCTCCCTGTTGAAGGTACCATGTTAAAATAAGTCAGCACTGACAAAAAAAAAAAGACACTTAAAGTATTTCTAGCTTTCATCATTGTATACAGTGATGGATATGCTTATATATATACAAAAATATTTTTTTTCTCTAGCCTACCATTGGTAGGCTACTCTGAGCTACAGTAGTGTCAAACAGTGGATGAGAGCGTGGGCCCTTAGACAAGCTCCTCTTTATTCTTCCACTGATCTTACCAAAGCAGAATGATGGCACTCGCTGAAGCAGATAATGCCATCCATTGAATGAAGCCCTCTTGCTCAGTGTCTTGACAGCTCTAAATTTGAAGCAGCAGAATCTTTGACCAGACAAAAGAAAACTTCTGCTTATAATTATCACAATAAGACCAAAACCAAGAGCAGTGTGACTGTTTTATTAATAGTGTGCCTTGCTGCTCCCAACCTTTGCAAAATCTGTGTATCTGGCTCTCCAGAAATATTACTACTTGGATCTGTTTCATATGGATCGTGAAGGATAAAGACATTCCTGAAAGCTTGCTTGCCAGCTCTGCTGTTCTGCCAGCAGCAGTAATTTGAGAAGGAATCATGGCCTCTTTGAAATATGGATCACAGCAGGGCCAGAGGATGGGGCCCAGACAGACACACACGGATGGACAAATCTACAGGAGATTCATTTTCTGTCCCACAGTAGCTCTCATCTTCCCTCTTCTGCTGCTCTGCAGTTTTCCCGCTGAGGACACATGTAGGCAGAGAAGACACCAAATCTCATCCTTGAAATCATTTCAGAAACATGCTTCCACACTGGGCTCCTCTCCTGATTGTGGGAAGATGTGCCAACTGCAGAAGGCTGGAACAGGAAGTGGCTCAGATCTCGTGTTTTCCTTACACATCTCAGTAATAGCTTTTTGAAGAACTAGAGCATTTTTGCAGACCTGAAGGGTGCTGATGGCATCTGGTTTAACATGATAAACTTTGCTTGTCATCCCAAATTTACTGGCTAGCAGATCAGCTCATCTGTTAGATGGGTATAGTGGCTCCCTGACATCATCAGGAGTGAATGTGTTGCATCGATTAAGCCTTTTACAGCCCAGCTTGGATTTAGGCAAAGTGCAGTAACTGAAGGGCTTAACGAGGAAAACAGCCTGTGCATGCAGAGCCCTACCTGAGATCTGTATTTGAAAAGTGTGAGTGTCTGTCACACAGAGCCCTAACTGCTTTATCAGACAAGAGCAGAAAACTGGAAAAGTGTAACAGTCTCATGGCAAGACATGTGAATGTGATCCGGATGCCAGAGCACCCAAACATAGTCCAGCAAGGGATGCTGCCATCCCAAATAACCAGTTCCCAGCACTGGAAACTGTGTGCCTCCATTTGTCATCAACTCAGAGCTTTCTTGGTAGTAAGTAGCTTTTTCAGGAGCAAGGTGAATAAGCTGTAGCAGAAGAGCAACTATGCTCTTTCTCACTCCCTCTAAGTCACTGCAATTCGATAACCAAATTTCTGTAAGTATTTCGAGCTCTATCTTGAGAAAAGAGGCACTTGGACAGATATACTCTGCAATGTAATAGAAGAGTTGGTTATTGGAGGAATTTTGTACCTTGTTAGGAATGCCTTTAAACTGTTCTTGTATAGATTTCTATTGATGGGTGGCAGTATGAGTGGATTTGAGCCTGGCATCTCATGACCCATCCAGTTTCCACACAAGCAGCAGACACCAGACCTGACTCCACCATTCCCTTTCAGGCCACCAGCAGCAAGAACAGTGGAGGAGAAATCACTAATTTTCTCTGAGAGGTATCTCCACCACCTCTACTGTGGAGCCCTGTTAGAGAGTGGGAGAAGAAGAATGTTACATGGGGAATATGAACTCAAGCCAGGCCAGTGGCTGCCTCCTCCCTCATCAGCATAAAATCACCTTTGTGCTGTTCTCTTCATGACCTTCTGGCTGCAAAGATCCCCATGGTGGCTATACCAGCTGGAAAGACCAGCATTGGCCACAGTTTGAGCAAGTGCAGCTGTGGCTGCTGACTTCAGAGCTCTGGCACATCCACAGAGCATCTGAGTATCCCAAATACAGCCACCTCATCTGCAGGGCTGAACAGCACAGACACAGTAGGCAGGCTCTGGTGGCCAAGCCCAGTCAAGGTGACAACACCTTGAGTCAACCTACTGCAGAAGTCCAGGTTTTTAAAGAGGTTCAGGGAAGGGGCGTACAAAAGGGGGGAACCTAAGTCCTTAGGCAGTTGTGAATCACTGTCTTGGATTTAGGTACCTAAGTGCTTTTTTGGACTTCATCCCAAACACTTCATTGAGTGAGTGTTGCATTAACAACAGCCCAGTCAGAGGATAAGCAGCAACAGAAATGCTCCAAGCTGCTATTTTAATGCATCCTAGAATGCGAACAAATGATCACTGCAGAAACAGCTGTACTGGCTTATGGTGTCATTGCCCCAAGCTGTTTCCTTCACTTGTACAAGGAAACACCCCTCAGCAGAACTTCCTTCACTGCAAAACCTTCAGCCCAGTGCAGTCCAGAAATCCAACCAGGCTAGAACCACTGACTGGGTGTCGAAATGGGCAAGCAGGTCCTATTATCCATACATTTGACTCTGTTAGAGGGGAAGGTGGATCCTGGCACGTAGAGGAGAACAGCATCTTAAAGCAGTATTGTTAGTTCAGTAGGGATTGTTTGCCTCTGTTTTCAAATATGGCATGGCCACTTGTAAGGACCCGACAACTTCTGCAACTCGCTCTTCAGCTTCCCTTCTGAAATATGTTAAGTACCTACATGGTTAGTGGTGCTGCTCATGACCACTAAATTCATGCTAAATAGAAGGACAACAGAGGCTGATAAAGCAGAGGGAATAAAAAAGGTAGGGCTGTGTGTGCCGTTTTTCACTTTGGGCAAGCGTACTCTGACTTTGGAGGATACACATTCAGGTGAACACTGCCTGCAGGGCACAACAAAAGACAGAGCTGAAGTAAGAAGATTCAGTTCTATTTTAACTTTCCCCTTGGAGTGGATGCAGCCTGACTTCTCTGATGTAGGCTGCCTGGCTATAAGTTACACATACAGGGGAGGGTTTAATCTCCTTTCAAACAGCCATTCATCCAGAGGCTGGCTGCCTGCTTTTCTCCCAGGGCGCTCCGAAGAGCCTGAACAAAGGATCTCCTTCTGGGTTTGTCAGGTGAAGGCAGAATTTATGAGGTCTCACATCTAGACAGGGGAATGTGGGACCCCCAGTACAGGGACTTGCCTGAGGGGGTGACTGGGTTTGGGCACAGTGGCGATGCAATTAAAGGGTGTGTGTGGTGTAAATGTCCCACAGCACCTGGTCTTTAAACAGCCTGTCTCCTCTAAGGGATGCCTGCATGACACTTCTGTATCACAGTGCTGCAATATGCCCAAATGGCAGGGGTGAAGCTTGATCCAGGGAAGGAAAGGATGTGATAAATAAGTATACAGTGGCGTCTGTTTCTCATCTGAAGTAGAGAAAATATGGTGAGGTAGAGGTATAATTTCCACAGATGAGTCTGGAAGTCCTTTAGTGAATTGGGGGCTGCATAAATTGTGCATAAGGTGACCTCAGAACAAACCCACCTAGTAAAATGGAGATGGATGCCTTTTGATTAATCTGAATGAGGCTTTGCCTCAAAAAAATTCTATTATTTTGGTTCTTNGAAGGAAGGAAGGAAGGAAGGAAGGAGAGAAATAAGAAAAATTCAGCTTGATCAGGAAGGTCTTCTGGCAAGAGAGTTTGAATTTCTTTGCCTTCCAAGAAGGACTTCTTTGTAATATCAGTATAAACTTCTACAACATAACAAATAGATTTCAATGACTTTCAAATCCAAATGAAGTCCAGTGCAAGCTGTCATTCTGGTGTTGGTGCTGCAATCCTTTGCACAGTTGCTGTAACTTAAAAGATTGTCAAGCAAAATTGTGTTTCCATAATGCTGCTCAGATAAGTTCTTGGTACCACTACTTCTCCAAAAAGGTATCTCCTCTTCTATCTCTTCAAAAAGCAATTCCTGTGGAGAGCAGATAAGAAATAGGGATTACATCAGTATCTGCAGAAGTGCATGTAAAAGAATAATAGAGTTTAATAATAAGAGTTAATTCAAGACTAAAATATACATGCACAGGGCAAGTTTATTACCATGGGGCTGAAACACATCCCCACTCACTGCACTAAACCTGTCTACAGGCAGGTAGAAAGGAAGGAAAGCACCTTGGAAAGCTGGGTCTGTACAGCAGGGATGCTCTGCACAGCTGTATTTTTCTTTTTCTGGTTTTCCACATGAAGCAGAGGTGGGTCTGTACCACCCCCACAGATAACAGCACACTCCCTGTGTGATTTCATAGCGTAGTCAGGCATTTAGAAAAGATTTTTCTATGAAGAATGGATTTGAGTCATAATCCCTTGACCCTGCAGCCCATCCGAGACGGCCGTGACATGTCACTGCTCCCTGATAAGGATTCCCCAGCCGCCTCTGCCGCTCCCGTGAGCTGCTCTGGGCCGCCTGCACGTCCCTGGCCTCCCTCCAGAGCCTGGGATCTGTGCAATCTCCAGTGTCAAGATGTGTTTGGATACGGAAAGCTGTGACACTGTTCTATATCAGCTAGATAACAGGAGCATCCCTCGCCCGAGGAGACAGATGCCTGGTGCTGGGTGCTGAGCGGCCAAGGCCCGTCTGTCTGTCTCTGGGCTTTCTGCCTGCTCTTTAACCCTGCATGACAGTCACATCTTCAAGGGGCTCTTTTTTGGAAGATAAACACAGCTTTCCTGATTCAAAAATTACAAGCCACTCTCCTATTTTTTTTCTTTAACCAAGAAAGACCATAATTTCAGCTTTTTGGGTGAGGTTGTCTGTGGGAATGTGCTGACATGAAGGGGTCTTGCAAACTCTTGTTGAACTTTTTGAGTGCTCCCATTACAAACAAGCCTTTCTTCACTCTCTGCCCTTGCTACTGTGCTCAAATTCTCTTATTTAAAAAACCCAAACAACCTACTGTAGATAGCTTTCTCCCCTTGAACTCATAAAACCAGCTCATGTAGATCCACTGGAGAGAGGCAGTATTTCAGACAGGGCAGTGCTGCCTTTTGAAACTTAAGATTTGAAAACTTATATTACCACAGCTAAAAGCTGAAATTGGTTAAATAGCTATTAACTCAGTCCTTATGGACCTAATAGAAACTATGACACAGAGCATTTATAAAAAGAGAATTTTTATTGTGTATTAAAACAGTTTCAAGAATGCTCTCCTCTCCCTGGGGGAATCTGCACTCCCCAGGGAAGGGCTTGCTGCAGAGGCTCCACCATGGCTGGTACCCAAAATATGGCAAGTGCTGGGAGAAGGACAGTCACTCAGAGGGTTTATCTCCAGCCTCCTGAGGGCAAGCAGCAGGACTAATCATGGCAATGTCAGGCCCACAGCCACGTCCACTGATCCAGCTGCCCTTCCTGCTGTGTGCCCTTGCCAGCTGCACACAGGTGCCTCAGCACCTCTGAGCCTCTCTGTATGGCACTGACTGGGCTTGGGAGAAGGGGGTAACCTGCTCCAGGGAAGCTTTCCTTTATCTTCCCAATAATTACAGTCTGACCAAAGTTTTGAAGAGTAAAACCTTTCCAGGCTCTATTTTTTGATATTTACTGCTGTAGCTATAGGTTTTTTTGCCATCAGTATATATTTTCTTTTGCTCCTAATAAATCCCAAGGCTTCAGCTGCATCTTAATAGCAGTGATTTCACAGCCTAGATGTGTCAGTGTAAATAAATAAGAATGCTTTTATCTGTATTGTATTTGCCATCTTCCAGCTTATTGTTTATATATATATGTTCAGGAAAGGGAGACGGTCCCAAAATACCTCTCTGGTTTCTACATTACTTCATATACCTTTATCACTGTGTCCTTTGTGCTTCTCCTCCCCCAGGTTCTCCACTATTTCAGAGTCTATTCTCCTAAATAAAGACCTGCTCAGCACCCATTATGTATTTGCAAGTTAAATTATCTTTATTAGTAAGAATAAGATTGCAGCTGTTTTAAAGATGAAGTTGGTTCTTTTTTTTTCCCCAAGTAAATTTGAAATTTATTTAATGAAAAAGGCAAAGAATTTTTAGCTAATGCCTGTGGGTAACCTCAGTTTGTTTTCAGTCTTCACTGTAACTCCAGCAGGTCAGTATCTGAACTTGACACAGTAAATCTGGAGTCACAGTGAGATGGTGCTGAGATGTAGCCAAATATCTGATGGGAGGACAGGGTGGAACCCACTGCTTGACCAGACTTACACTGGATATCATCTGGCTGCTGAGCACTCACAACGAAATGTGAGGTGGGCATTTCCACAGACATCATCAACACGTTGTGGTAACTCCTGAGATCTTACCAAAGGCTGCTCTTCTTTCAGCTTATTTGAAGTCTGTTTTCCTCATGCACTAGTCCACACAATGATGTTAATGGGATCCACAGCTCCTACTAATTTCTTCTTATTACAGAAATCAAGCTAAAACCTGTACCTGGAAAAAGACCTTTTCCCAGCTGCATGTCTCACTTCCCAGAGACTGTGAGCCTTCCCTCCTTGTCAAGTGAAGCTCACATCTTTGCAGGAATGCCAGTGTGGCAGTCACAGCTGAGCCTCCATGTGTAGCCTCATGGAGATGGATGGAGCTGCCATAACATCTGTACAGTACCACTCTGTACTCTGGTACATAATGCATATACTGTCAAATCTATAGTACATTATTAAGGAAATGCAGGAATTAGTCTTCTCTGAAGTAGAAAGCATTCAAACTTTAAACTAAGAAAAGTAGGATAGATCCAACACCAACATGCCTTGCTACTGCATAACTTTTCTCCTTTTATCTTCCCCTACCTTCGAGGGATGACTCTTCCTCCCCTCAACACCTTGCTGAGGGGCCAGCTGGAGCTTCTAATCCTTCTCAAGAGCTTTTCAGCTGAATGACTGTACAAATATTTCAGTCAAGAAACACCCCTGAAAAACAAGGCTTAACTTTTCTGTTCCTCAGCTGTGTGACAGGGGTAATTACTGTGATAAGTTCCCCTCTCTCTTGGGTGTTATGATGAGAAACTCATTAGTTATATTCTGAGTACCCTGAGCCAAGTCCTTGAATGAAAGAGCTGTAAGGATTGTTTTAACAATATTTAGCACTTCAAAAGTTTTGGAAGCACTACCTAATTTTCCCAAATGTAAACCAGCTAAATTCTGCAGGGTAATTTGTGTGCCACACCCCTCAGCCTTTCGTCAGTCTTCACAATGTTCAGGAACTCACACGACATGGGTGTACGCTTCCCCTGTGTTAACTAGTCTTTTACTTTTAGCTTTTTCCCCCCATTTTTTCCTCTCTCCAGCACACTTTCACGTGTCATGATTTATATGAATACCAAGTCAAAATATAGCTAAAGAAGCACCAGAGAAATGGCAAATGAAAACCTCCCTTCTCCACAGCAATGCTTAGTGTTTCCCTTGATGTAGCAATAAAATATCTGGAGTTTCCCTGTTCCAAGCTAATAAGAGGTGCCAGTTGCATAAACAGGTGATTACTGTCAGGATGGGCAATGTGAATTTTTTTTTTTGCAAAAAAGTAATAGCTATTTTGTTTTTGACAAGCAGCTATTCTAAGTAAGTTTAATATCTTATGGCTGTAACATGCCATATAGGATGGACAAGAGGAAAAAATAACCAGGGGTTTAATAGCACATCTGTGGCTAGTTAGTTATGGTAAACTTCAGGTATGTGGTGATTTCAGCATATGTTCCTAAATATTTTCCCAGCAACTGGATCTAAGACAAAACCTGTTACAGTCTTTTGGGGAGTAATTAATGCACCTAATCACTTCAAACCCCACCACATTAGGAAAAAGTATGTGATTTCACTGTAAAAAGCACAGATGATCACCTCCAGAAATAAGGCTCCAAGCCCACGACAAGTTCTGTAGGAACGGCAAGAAAATTCTGGCCCTGAGCAGTGACACTGCTGATGGGACATAAAACATAAACAGAGGCTCCCAATCAGGGAGGTTTTGAGGCCAGAGAGAATTATAAAGGCATAGAGCAGCAATAACTTGCATTGAGCAGAGCACAGCTTCCCATTCACTTGTTGTAGTGATGACATGCTGCAGTGCTGTTGCTGAAGAGTTGGCTGGTTTGCAGCATGTCTCTGTGTTTTTCTTTTTCCCTTCCCTGTAAATTAATTCATCTGTATTTTCCCCATCTGGCCTGTCTTGCTCATGTTTGTGTGTTTCTGTTTTCCACAATTTCTGTCCATAATGGCCACTTGCAGGCCAGACTTGCAGGCGCTGCTCTTCATCTCCTGAGGAGCCAAGTCCTGGTGTTCCCTGCTTGCCCAGGCACGCAGACCTGCTCTACCATGTCCCACAGGATCCTGATCTGAGCCTGCCTGCTGTGACACATGGCATGCTCTACTGCTTGCTGGGTTCATGCAGCCCCACTGTGCTCCTGTCCAGATACCCAGATTTGCACACAGAGCCATCATCAGCTTTTGATCCATGGTTTCTTTGTCCTTCTCCTTGCAGGGGCACAACAATGGTTCTCTCCTCTGTTGCCCCATTGAGCCACCCTGCCCCATCACACTGATTTTCACCCATCTCAGGAGTCCTACGTGGAAGGACACTGGCTTTAGTGCTCTTTTCTCTTCCACAAACTGCATTTGTACACTTCTCTCTCCCCCACATTTAGTTCTTTCAGCCTTTTTAAGGATGAAACTCTAAACTCCAGAACGTCTGGCTATGGTCCACTTCTCTGGCAAGAGCCAGGAGAGGGAGATCTCCTCAGGCAGCTGCAGGACTGTGGGCTTTGCATCAGAGCAGTGCTCCATCACTTGTGCACATTGACCATCAAAAGGCAGAATCACTTTCCTGCCTCCTCTGCTTTCCTTCATCTTTGCCCTTCTGGCGGCCACAGTCGGCACTGCAGTAGCAACCTGAGACCACAGCCCCACTGATCTAAGCACTGAGCAAAGACAAAACAAGAAGCAACATCTGCCCAAAGAACTTGCTCTCTGATAGGCAGAGGGCAAGACGCTGCAGGAGCAAAGGGAGTCCCTGAAAGCTGCACTGATGATGAGAAACTCAGCCCTCAGACTTCCCAAATCACAGACTAACAGCTTCACGTGTTACACCAACCCTCTGGGCAATCCACCTTGGACATGGATTGGGGCTGTCAGGCATCATTTGTTGTTAATTGTGAATCCAGCCCAAGGCATCCCTCCTATTGTCTCAAAAATCATGTTTGCTTTCTGGTGTCTGACTGTGGAGCTATGTCCATCTCAAGTTTTCAGGTTTTTCTCTATAGCAGGAGGCCTAGGAGACTCTGTTTTCTTTTTTAGGAGCTTTTCCTCTGTTTTTTCTAACTTCAATGTCCTTTGACTTCACTTGGGGGAAATCTTCAGTGACTGCAGGACTCAAGACTATCAGACAAATCTGCAGGAGTGCTTCCTTCCAAGGACTGCACTCCCCTTTGCAGCCCACAAAGTGTTCTCAGAAAAGATGTAACAAAAGTTAGCCCCAGGTGGAGGGAGGCAGCTCTGAGATGTGCTGTCCTCTGTGCTTTTATCATGTTCTTTACAGGCTGTGACATCATGAAGACAAAAAGATGTCCCTTCACTTTGACATTGGAATGGTCCAGTCTGTTCCCCCCCTCACCTCTTTCTATCCCCTAAATCCAGGGCCAAAGCAGCTTTCCCTACAGAGAACAGTGAACTCCAGGAACAAGGACCTGCTCTGTGTGGCACACCATGACTACCCCACCAGAGCTAAAGCTTTTGTCTTGGGAAGAAGGGATAAAAACAGGACTGTCTCCTACAACCAAGGAGAACAAACAGCTCAGAGCTGCAGCCACGCCAAGGAGAAAATAAATCTGGAATTTTTTTCTTACAAGACAGAGGAGACAAGTATTTAAAAAACCCAGAACTCCCAATTTGCCTGTCAGAGTCAAGATATTCAAACAATAAACTGTAAGTTGTGGCAGCACGGCTTCCTTGATGGAAACCCTTGCTATCATCACACCCACATGAAGCTGCTCTGTGGTAAAACCTAAACCTTCTACTGATTGACTACTGTGTCAGCTACAAGGCTTTACCACGGGGAAATACAGGGGTTTCCCAAGCAGCAAAGCCACAAAGAACTTCACATGTACCCTACAGAGGCGGGGTACAAGGGGTCTTGCTCAAGGTCGCCCTGCTGCGGGTGGCATTGTCCATGGCGTCTGCATCATGTGTCAGCAGCTGCAGGCTCACACCATCGCTGCTGGAAGACAAAAGGAGGTGTCCACAGAAAAGCAGGTCAATGACGATTACTCCCAGAGCCCTGTGAAACCGGGCCACCAGTTCTGGGCTCTCCCGCAGACTTCTGCTGTGACCTTGGACTCATCGTGTAACTTTATTGCCCTTGTTTTCTCACTATTAACTACAGCACATATTGAATAGGATTCAATTTATGAACATGTCTAAAAGCGCTTTGATAGCCTGGGGGTAAAAGTCAATTAAGACAGGGCGAGCAACTGATGGGCACAACCAATTACTAAAGTAAATGATTCACAAATATACTTTTTTTTGAGAGTGTTATTAAACCAAAAGAGATTTGCAAATTATTCACCTGTTTCTAGAGGCCGAATAAATAAATAATGGGGAGGGGAGAGGCGGGGAAGCAAGCAACCAACAATGCTTCAGAAACGCTCGAAAACCACGTTGGAGACAAGCCCATTGGGTGCATGGCCGGGTGCCAGCAGGAACAGCAAGTTTCGGAAAGGACTGCTCGTGTCCCTCTCCATCCCTGATAGAGCCGTCTTCCCTCCCGCAGATTTTCCTTGCGCTGAGAAAGTTGATGTCGTTCATCTCAGCTGAGCCATGAGCGCTCAGCTGTGGGGAGAGGGAGAGAGGGCAGGAGCCGTGCGTTCAACTTTTCGGAGCACACACGCTGCCTCCCGCTGCCTCCCGCTGCCTCGGGCGGGCCGGGGCGCGGGGGGACGGGCGGGGCGCCGGGACCGTCCCTCCGTCCCTCCCTCCGTCCGTCCGTCCGTCCGTCGGTCCCTCCCTCCCACGGCGCGGGGCCGCCGCAGCCCTCCCGGCGCGGCCGCCGGACGGACAACCGGACAGCCGGGGGTGGCCGTCGGGGGGCGGGCAGGGAGCGCAGCCCCGCCGCCGCCGGGTNCGGGAGGGGACGGGAGGGGACGGGACGGGACGGGACGGGACGGGACGGGACGGGAGGGCAGGGCAGGGGGCGAACGGCGGCAGGGCCAGGCGGGGACGGCAAGGGCGCCGGCAATCCGAGTGTGCCGGAGCGGCCGGCGGTCCGCGGCAGTGGGGGGCACATCCCTCGGGTTCCCATCCTTTGCACCTGCTCGTTCCTTTCTCTCCCCCCCGTCTCTGGCGGGGGTCTCTGCCGGCATCCCGCCGGCAGCTCGCCCTGAGCCGACATCCCAGGGAAGTTGGTCGGTGCCGCTCGCTGGAGCCGCTGCCCTTCATTCACCGCCGGTCGCTGTGGTTGATCCCCTGCGCCCGGGACCGGGGATCCAGCTGCGGTTCGGTGCCGGCTCTCACCCAGCCGAGAGGATGTGGCCCCGGGGTCTGAAACACCAAGTGCCGTCCCTCTTGGTGTTTATCTGTACTCCGATACAGAGTCAAATGGCTCTTTAGGTTATTTTACTTTCTGGTGGTTGCTCTAAACCATGTCCTGTTGCAAAGGAGACAAAACCCCAGCTGTTCTGTCAGATGGAGATCTGTGCTGTTATGTCATTTCATAATTGCCTCAGAATTGCAAATCATGGCCTTAGTCTGCCACTGGATCTGTGCCAAAGTACTCTTGCATCTATTAAAGATGGGTGGTTGTTTGGGTTCTTTTCCTTTTTTTTTTTTATTTTTTTTTTTTTTTGGTCAAGAGTTGAGAATAATGGCTTTTTATTGGCGTGGACTCGACACATTAAGTTACTCCAGCCCATGTCTTTAAATGAACACACGTTGTAACTGTTGTAAGTAGTCAGTCTGATTCACAGAGTCAGGACATTAAATCTTGGCTAGTGACAATGAGAATTGTGTCCTGCTGAAAAGTATTCAACTGCACTTCTTTGCGTGAGCTGGAGCAGTTTCTCATTGTTACTTCAGAAGTTCCGATTCTGCCCAGAATGGCTGTTACTTTTTGTGGGTAACAGGCACATGGAAAATAGCAACCTTCCGGCTTCAAACTAAACAATATCAGATTAATGACAGAGAAGGGCTCTGCAGATCAGAGATGCAGCCACTGGCAGAGCCTTAATTTGTGCCAGCACTTGCTTTGTAATCACAGAGGCTGGATCTGCCCTACCCTACTATGCTGTGCAGTTCTGCTCACCATGGTACCACTTGGAGGATACAGTGTGGTCCTGACAGCTGTTCCCTTTTCCAAGGATGCTTTGGGCAGCAGGAGGAAGTTGAGGCAGACCGCTGTCATGGGATAGAGAAGCTGGGCATGGCTGTGCCCCTCAAGGCAGGGTCATCTCTAAGCTGCACCACCGGGGCATATTAGAACACCAACCAAAATACCAATTTCGTCAGTCATTTCAAAGGCTGGGCCCTTCTGCATCCTCCCTTCCTATGCTGATGTTCAGTATTTCTCCACACTGCAACATGTATTTGCCAGCTCTTGGAAAAGACGGATCTTTCAGGGTCTGCCAGGCTGTGTGTATCAACTGGCATATTACAGTACTATATTGTTCTTCAGATGCATAACTTCACTGGCCTCTTATGACCTAAAAAGCACACATAAAATAAACAAGGGCATATTGTTCGGTGGGAAGGATGCAGAAAGTTCTTCTATGTTAGCTGTTAGTTAGGGAAACATTACTTTTAAGCGTTTCTCCTGATTGTCAGAAGAATGACATGGCACATGTGAGCTTGTTTTTTGCCAAGCAAGCTCTATTTGGAAGGTGAGGCATTTCTGAACTTCTTGGTCACCTTGGAACTAGTTGTGAGTGCATAGCAAAGTCCTGCCCAAATCTTCTCCTCTAATTAATTTGGCCAGAGGCCATCCTAATTAACCTTGAGGGAGTTCAGGGGTGGGAGAGCTTGGTATGAAACAATTGTTCTCTTGTAATTTGCCGTTCACAATGTGTTGACCAAGCCACGAGCTGCATCTCTAAAATCCTCTGGGTCTCTTGCTGAAGCCATTACACCAGTTTATTTGTTTTTTAACAGATGTTGTTTTCTAATCTTTGGGTGGAAGGGTTATCTTGCTTTCTGCAACCTTGTTATTGTGCTTTGTTGCAAGGGCCAGTGGACTTGGGCTTGCTGGGGGAACTTACTCATCAGTTCCAGCTGTGAAGGAAGGGGTTGGTCAGCCTTTCAGCAGTCCTGATGCGATTGTTAAGGTCTCTGTGAACTGATGGCATCTTTTTGCATCTACCTAGAAATAGCCCTCAGTTCTTCTGGTACTGTCAGTGCCTGCAGGGAGTAAAAAGCTGCAGGAGCCTCTTTGCCCAAGAGTATTACAGTCAGGATATTAATGGAATTTGTCAGCCATAACTTGGACCGTCTGAAATGGTGAGGCAAAGAGGAAAATCTGAGATAGTTGAAAAAAGGAAAAAAAAGTTAAAAGTTGTGCTCTGCTTTTTGAAAATGCTCATGGCACCCTGCAGGTGATGAAGGGGGAAAAATGAACAGCTGTTTCTGAAATTTCAGGATGATCCATCTTCCCTCTTGTGATGAGCAGTCATCAGACTGCTCAACTTGCTGGTCCAGGGGCTTATCTATGTTGGGGGAGTGGGTCACTGTTTGCCTGCCTGGGCTTGCCTTACTGGTGGGCAGCCCTGCCCAGCGCACACAGTTCCTCAGCAGCACAGCATTGATTGTGTGTAGCCTTCTTAAGCATCTGTCTAGGGTTTTTTTATGCTACTGCATAAAAATGCTACTTAGGCATTTATTTTCTGGTAGAGCAAAGGGTTGGGGGGAAATCCTGCTGAGACTACCAGTCAGGACACACAGATCTGAGAAAGAAAGATCAAAGGCATCTGTAATATAGGAAGAAACAGAGGGTCAGTCTGGAAGAGAGGGTATTTGATTATACGTACAAGGGTAATATAAAAGGGATAACACACAGGAGAGGATGGTAGTGTCCTAAATGAGTAAACAAACAGATGTGTAAGACTATGCTGAGAATTTATTTACTCCAGAACACACAGTCCTTATCTCTTTGAAAGAAGAGAAGACCACACCAACCTTGGAACACTTCTGCTCCTAGCCACATTTGTGAGCAGGAGAAAGTGTTTGTTTATGGATCCCTCCTCCATGAGTCCTGGCCTGATGGGCTGGCCTGTCCTGCTGTGATTAGTAGGATGCTAATGTGTGTAATCCTTTTGATCACAGAGCCCAGGCTCTATAAGTCATGTCACTGTCACCTCAAAGAAGTTCAGCCGTGTGATAGATCCCTTATTTAAAATTTTTGCTTTGAAAGATTTAATAAAGAAAGTTATTACTGAGATCCTTTCTTCCTTTTTTCTTCTTTTCTCTTGTACAGATGGAGAGGTTTTCTATTAAAAAATACAAAAAATAATACTTATTCATAAAGTCCTAATGTGGGAGTAGCTTATTAATACTTAGCCGATAGGTATTTTAGGGTGTTAGGGATAGGTATTTTAGGGATTATTAGCCCATAATATCTTGGTTTTAAGATGGGAGCAACAAATGTGATTCCCTGTGCTTTGTTCCAACAGAGTGGACTGCTCCATACAAAACTGTAAACAGCATGGAAACATTCATCTGAGTCCTAAAAAATATCCTCTTCTACAGTTCCTTTTTGGGAGGCAAAGAGTTGACTAATTACACTTTGTGTAATAAATGTACTATTTTGCTCTCCTGTTGTGACAGACAAAAGCTGTCATTTGAGGAAATACACCATATGCTGCCAATTGGTGTAAGGACTGGTTATATCTGGAGCACAGAGTATCAGTGAGTCCTCTTTGACAATTGCTCCTTCTCTGAATAAAATCTGGGCCAATTTCAGTGGACTAATGTGCTGGTCTATCATCAGTGAAAGCAAGCTGTTGACATTTTGAAAAACAGCTAATACAAACAGTGGTATCTGTGCATGTTTGGACATATCCTCTCTCTCTGTTATGCATTTATGTCTATTTGGATGCTTAAGAGCCTCAGCCTATCAGTGCTCAGTCAGGCCTGGATTGGTCCGTGGCAAATTTAAAAAATCAAATTTATTTCAGATACCAACTCCCATCCATGCACAGTGGGACATCTTTTTCAGCATTGTGTGAACCCCATATTCAAACACCCACATTACTTAAAAAAAAACAAAAATCCCTTTCCCTACCATTTTTTTGGCAAATGTGAGAAAGCAGTGTCTGAAACCTCCTAACAAATGGCAGCACCTGAATAGCAGCTGTCACTTGCTAAGATCAGCCCCAGGAGATGCTGTGCACTCTCTCTCATCCCATAGTGAGTTTGCAGATGCATCTGCACCAGTGAGATACAAGACAGGAATAACTACCTTCCGAGAGTTAAATAAACTCTTTAAGACTTGCTCCTCTCATCCTCCCCACTTCCTAATTTTATTGGAGACACATTGTATCATTAATTTGTTCTCTGGCACAGTTCCTCCAGGATTTCAGTGAGGTCTTTTTGCTCAAAGAATGCAAAGAGGATGTGAGCTGTAATTTTCACTGTCTGTGAATCTCTGAGTTAGAGAAAAAATGTGAACTCTCCTGCCCGCAGGTAATGAGAGTTGAACACAAAAGTTTGCATATTTCTTTTTAATTTCTTTGAGATGAATGGGAGGGACTGGCCTGGGAAGACATGCAGAGCCAACATAAAGTTGGCTTATCTTCCAGCAATGACTTTGGCATGTCTTCCTCCCATGTAGTCTGCAGAGGTGATTATGTATGTAGCACTAGCGGCTTTGAAGCCTTCAGTACAGCATGGACTGTAATGGGAACTTTCTTGAAGCTTTGCCTGGTGCATATCCGTGATCTGGTAAGAGTTCTTTGGTCAGGACCCCATTCTGGTGCCTCCTCTCATCTGCTGCCTCTTCTCTGCTCAGGAGCCTTCAACCCACAGTGTGTGTCTCAGCCTCCCTGTCCCTCCCATCCCTGGAGGAGAAGCAAAGTTTCTTTTTCTACCCCTGTGCCAGACCTGCTCCCCCTTAGCACCCCCCTCACTCTTCCCTGCAATGCCGAGATGTCAGGAAAGGAGGGTGCAAGGAGAATTGTAGCAGGAGGGCTGGTGGTAGAGGGGAAAGTCACATTGTATTTGAGGTGAGGTGGCTATTTGTAACGCAGAGATTTGTACAAAAAAGTTTTGGTTTTCTTGGAAATGTGTGGAGCATGCCAACAAAATAAATTTTTTTGGGGGAAAGTAGAGGAAGAATATTAAAAAGTTTAGTTTCCATCCCAAATCCCTTATTTCTGAGGCAGGATTGCTTCATCTGTACCGGTTCTGATGTTCATTCAGTCTGTTCTTGAAAACCTGTATTGATTCACAGTCTGCCAGCATCAACAGTGGATAACTATCATTAAGGCTAGACAGTTCCTCTTAATATCTAGTCTAAATCACCCTTGCTGCCTCCTAAGTCAGTCCCTTTGGTTATCCACATCTGCAGGGAGTAGGACAAGGTTATCACAGCCTTTTAGCAGCCTAACATATTTAAAACTTATCATCTCTCGTTCTCTCACCCTCAATCTTCCACACTTTTCTTCCAACTAAACAAGCCCACTTCTTCTATCCTCTTCTCTAGGGGTCACACTTAGCCAAATTTTTTATCATTCCTGTGAGCATCTTGCTTGAGGTAGGACCCAAGCTGGATATAGGACTGAGAGGAGTAAAGAGCCTGATGTGTGATGCTCCTCTTGCTGTATCTCCAGGCTTATTCACCTGTGTGTACCAAGCCCTGCACTGCTCTTATCATGAAACCATAGAATTGTTAATCTTGGGAAAGGTCTCTAAGATCATTGAATCAAATTATGTCTTCCCTTTTTGTGACTCTAGCCCCAGAGACTCTTACTGTACTGACATCCTTCTTCTTCAACATGTTTTTTTCACACCTGCCTGTATTGAATCTCAGTCATTAATTTCAGACTGAGTCTTTGATTTATTAAGATTTTATTCTAATTTTAATCCCTGAAAATGCTCACAGCATTCCCCAGAGATTTGTAATTGTAATCTTCCTCCTAATTTACAAGTCATTAATGGAAATACCAAATAGAACAAGACCCCAGGCACAGCCCTTATGTGTCTTTTCAGGTTGACATTGGACTTGCTACTGTTCCTTGAGTACAGATTTGAAGCATTTGTATGCCTGCCCACAGTAAAGTATACCTCAATTGTATTCACCTGGTTTGCATGTAAGACTATCACATGCATTCATCAAAGCTTTTCTCATTCCAACGTGTGACTTCTACTGTTTTTCCCTCCCTAGTCACTATGCTCCCAGCTCTGTCAAAGAAGAAAATTAAACAGATTAGGCTTAATTTGTTCTTGACAAGTCTGTCTTTTCTGTTTTCTCATGACTTTATCATATGGGAGTGGATGCAGCTGCAGTGCAAGGCAGCAAGCAGGGAGATGGAAACTCTTCTTGGATCACACACTTGCTCCCTCCTGCTCCACGATAAATCAATACTTGTTACAAGTATTTACAAGGGAATTGAATAATAATTTGTCTGATTTGATATCAAAGCAAGGCTCTTTGGTCTATGATACCCCAGATCTGTCTCCTTCCCCCTTTTGTTTGAAGTTAGATAATATGTTTGCCCTTCATTTATCCTTTGAGAATTTCTAGAAGGTATTTACTTATGGCTTGGAGGCAGCCCTGACTACTTCCCTTCTTCTTCCTTACTCCTAGCCTGTGCTTAATTAAGCCACACTGAGTTGGATACATCCAACTTGCATTAATGTTCTCCCATCTCTTTCTCCTGTGTTCTGGCGTACCTTTGCATTAAACAGCTAACATTTGATCATAGTGAACATTATTGTTGAAGGCTCTTCAAACACACTAATTTTATCTTTCCCAATGGAGCGTGTGTCTACAAGTCAGTGGATGTGGTGCTGATCGTTTCCATAGCAGAGGGTAGGGGCATGGCATTCTGGGGTAGCTGCTTGCACAGCACCACTGCAGCCTGCTGACAGTAAAGTCAGTCCCATCTGACTTTATTGTCCTGCAAAAGATGAAATTAGCAAGGTAAAAGCCTTGTTTAATGTGCTTTTGATAGGCTGTTTTATATGCACACATGCAAAGCCAGAGTGAGAAAACAGGAGCAATTAAAATGTCCAAAGCCTTAGATACTCTCCTGGGATGTAGCTCAGGGTTATATTTAGATGGAGCAAGTAGCACCATCTAGTATTAAAACAATCATAAGAACCTGTTTTCCATTGCTCCAGTCTGTCAGGCTTTTATCACTTGATCTGAGACTTTCAGGTTGTGTCTCTCTCTCAGGCTAGGTTTATTTTAATACTGTCAGCTAAACCAATTCAACCATTTCCAAGGAAAACTAGGGGGGAGGAGAGAAAGAATGTTGTTTTGCCCGCATTAGAAAGGGAAAAGAAAATAAATCCTCCAGCTTTTTGATTGAGAGCTGCGGTGCCATCACGTTCAGGAACAGGATCGATGGTGACAAGGCTTGGAGACATCTGTGCATGTTCTTGGCAGACTCATCTCTGGTTTGAGTTATTCTGTTTTCTGAAGACTTTTCTCCCCATCCATCAGCACACCCCAGCCTCTGGTGCTGAGCAGCCCACTGGTGACCCAGCCCTGTGCTCATTCCCTTACTGCTCCAAGGGATGTGCCAGCAGAGCATGCCTGTGTAGTCCCAGCCCAGAGCTGTGCTGCTGGAGTGGGATCATCCCTGTAATGACAGCTCCTGCTTCCTCCAAGTACAGGTGAGATGGGGTCTCAAGTCTGGGAGCAGAGAGCGGGCACAAAGGTGCTTCTGCTGGAAGTGTAGACAGGAGAATAGGTGTACATCAGGAGGGGAAGGAAGAAATTGGAGTGACGGATGCCAACTGAGGACTGGGCAGCAGAAGCTGTGAGGGGTGCAGGAGGAAGGACTGACAGAGTGGTGGGCTGTGTGGGCGGAGTGGCTCAACTGGTGGGACCAGGAGACAGGAAGGCAGAGAAAGGATCCTGGAGGAGAAGGGGAGGACAGCAAGGAGGATTGGTGAGTGTGGAAAGGGGGAAATGAAGGCACTGGGGTGCATGGTGGTGAGGAGTTAACAGGGGTGGGGGAATATGAGGCTTCCTGTACAAAAGTGTTGGTGTTGGATTAGATGGACAGAGGGATGGAGGAAAGCACAGTACACACATTACTGCAACCAGGTTTTTTGGCTCATTCCATGTCTTCATTGTGTGGACAGCTATTTGCCACACTTAGGTTCATGTGCAGAGGCACTAGATTCTTGCAGCAGTTGCTTTGAATGTACCTAGTTCACTTTTCAAGCTGAGTCCTTAAAAAAATCAGATTGTAAGCACTTCAGACTGGGTGCCTAGAGTGGAGAGGGTTATTTTCACTTTAATCTCTCTGCATAAATATTCTGTCTGGCACATGTCTCATATGAAATAGGAATAATGTCACCCAGACGTGAGTGAAGATAAGGTTGTTTAATGTGTGACCCATCTAGATAATACACTTTGTAATTCAAATGCCTGTTAGTAACTATGTCTTCAGAGCAGTGTTTGAATAGCTGCTGTAAAGACAGCCCAGGAAGAACTACCATCACCTAGCCTGCACACCAGTTGAGGCCAGAGTTATGCAGAATTCAGTGGCCTCAAGTCATGTAATTAGAGACTGCAGCAAATTGTGTGTCCATGCAGGGTGCCGTGATTTTGGCAATTCTTGATGTTGTGTGCTTCATTTTGCAGTATGAATCACGTTCCTTCAATGTTTTCTTTTCTTGAAAGTTGTACAAAATCATTTACATTGTTGTTATAAATATTTCTGCAGAGGTGGGTAGGGAAAACCATGCTCAAGAAGGACTTCAGGGGTTGTATTCAGCCAGTTAAAGGGTTACCACCTTCCACTACATTTCAAGTAGTGGACGGTGGGAGAGATGTTACAGAGGGCAGCCAGGACCAAATCCTCTGTCATTTCTGGTCTCCCACCCAGTATATGCCAGGACACTCTCTGGAACTTGGGCTAAAGGAAGAAGCCTGCCAAGGGGCTGCTCAGAGCACCATGAAGGGAGCATTCAAATGCCATGCAAGTCATTTGAGAGCATGGAGGTAAGACCTGCTTCTGCCGCTGCTCAGGTGCTGGCATTTATCACCATTGGTAGTGGTCATCATACAGATNGGAACCCCTGCCACTGAAAAAATCTACAGACAAAGGCAGATCATAAATAGAAAACAATGTGTTTCCCCCACTGAGAATGAGTTCCAGAAGCAACTCAGAGGAAACTAGCACCAAATTTCTTCAGAGTGTTTTTCAGGAGTGCTTTGGGCTTTTCTCAGGCCGGAGGTGAGATCCGTGCTCATGGATGGAGCACCCCGAGGTGAGGTGCTCTGATGACGTTTCCATCTGGTGATCCCATTGTGTCCCAGGCTGTGGGGTCCATTGTGTCTGTCTACATGGGGGCTGATGCTGATTTCCGCTGTTCACGCTTGTTTCTTTGCATCTGACAGTGCTGTTGAGAAGTTTCCAGAGAAAAGCTTGGCCCCTGTTTCCAATGTAATGCAGAGTTGTACCGGCTGCTGGGGACAAGTCGGAAACACTGGAAAGATAGCAGGCATCCTCAGGAAGCAAACCCTATCAGAAAGCACTGATGTCATTGGCAAACAAAACAAATGAGCGCTGAAAAAACAAACTGTTTCGCAGCACTGTTGATCTTCCCTCAAATTAGAAGTTCTGCACAGCCTTTACTCTGTGGTCCAGTCTGACAGATTATTTACATGGCAATGCTGCAGCAATGGTTTTGTTACTCCTGCCAATCCAATTCCTTTGATTTTTTTTTTTTTTTAGGTTTATTTATCTAAAGGAGGCTGGGATGAGTGTCCCAGAACTCTAGCCAGATTTAGAAAGCTGGCCAGCATCCTTGCAGATGATGGGTGCTGACATGATTGATGTCCTGCAAGTTTTGATCAGGCAGGACTTCCAGCTTCCCTGTCCCTGTTCAGGTCCAGTGCAGGAAATGCTACTTCCCCGTGACTTCTGCACAGTCCTTTGAGGCTGTACCCCATCAATGTCCCAACTAGTGACCACCTGCCACCATTGCTGCTGGCTCCTTGGAGCTTGTGCCATGAGCATGGAGCAGGATTCTCCTCCTTAGTTGTTCCCATTGCAGAGTTGTGATGGGCATAGTGATAGCATCCTTCTCCCACCTGGGCCTCCCACCACACATAATACCATGGGGTTTCCCCTTCTGCACAGGGTGAGTTTGCAGAGCAGGAAGAGACAGTCATACCAGTTCCTCATGGCACACTTCCACTTGTTGCTCCTCACCACTGGTGCCAAAAGAAGGATCAGAGTAAACCCCATGGGCTGGAGGCTTCTTTGCCTCTCTGATGGCTGCAGTGAGTGACAGAGAGAGGGTTAAACTCTTCTCCAAGCCAGCCTGATAATAGCAGGAAAAGCACATTTCTTCCTTGCACCTGTGAGCACTTTGATGGGCTTTCTGCTGTTTATGGTAGTCACACTGGATCTTTCTCCTGTTAGAAACTGAACAGTTCTAGCAGCCAGCTGTTCCCTTTGCTCTGCTCATACCTGTCTCCCTGCACAGTCCGGGCAGGGGGTGGATGGAAAATCAGCTTTTTAGGTCAGCATTCAAAAATAGCCCACAAAGCCTTCCCTTCCTTCCATGAGGGAAGGGTCCCACTCCTCCCTGCTTTCTGCCTGCTTGTACTTACTGCTGGCTCACCTACTCTTACTGGAAATTTGGAGTTCTGTTCTATCAGGGGCTATTATCTTCAGCACAGAGCTTTATTTCTCTGTTTTTAAAGGATGCGTAGTGCTACGTGTGTGAAAAGGGAGGAGATTCGTTAAGCTCTAGGGACAAACCAGTTTACATGTTCAGGAGGCTCTCAGGCTGGAAATGCACTTTTGTGGTGTTCCAGGATAAATTGTGGCTCTGTATGAAAATTGTGCCGTTTTTTCTACACTGTGAGCTCTCCTTGGGCACGTGCTGTGGCCACTGTGGGAGCGCAGCGCGGAGGTGGCTGGAGGGTCCCTGGATGCCCAGGACCTGCACAGCGGGCTGGCCCAGAGCAGCTGGCCAGACTGGCTCCATAGCTGGCACAGCATCCTGGGATCAAGGTGGGACAGAAAATGGATGGGGCACTGGATATGCAAAAAGTGGCCATAACACATAGAGTGCTGCAGCACAGAAACTGGTTTATATAGCATGCCAACCCATCCACTTCTGTGTATATGTAGCCTGAGAGATTTAGTACTAATAAACATGCAATGGCCATCTCAGTAGTTGCTCTATTTCAAGTAAATCCTTGTGAACAGCAGTGAACAGACTTCTCCCTTTCTTCATGCCCAAGAAGAGCAGTAGAGACCAGTGTACAAAATGCACTTTTGTGTCATGATCTTTGCAGAGACAGTCTCCTTTTCAGCAGCTGCCAGTGGGGGGTTCATGATCCTCAGTGCAGGGGCCATGATCCTCAGGTGGACCTGCTACTACTAAGGACACACAGTACTCACTAGATGTGTTAAATGAACTCTTCATGCAGGGAAAATAATCTTGTGGTTTATATTTTACATAAATCTATTTCTGTGTGTTTTACCTTTTATCCAACTTTTAAAAATTTCTTTCCTTTGGTAACACAGTTCAAACAGGGAGGAATGTATCAGGATGGGTCCATTGTTTAGTACAACCTTCAGAACAGAACATTACCTTCCACACATTTTAAAACTCTGGAAGAATGGGTATTCTATAATTGCCATAATAAGCTATGAGAGTGGTATAGACAATAGAGACTGTTTTCAGCCAACTAATTCAGTTTGCTGGATCTTTGCTCTAGTCAGTGCAGAATTGAGGGCTGTCATGGGGGAAGAAAAATCTTGACCGTCCTGTGTCTTGCAGATTCTTGAGATGCAATACACAGGGGCATCACGTGTTGTTTCCAGTCATGTTACACAATGGAAGTGTGCTGTAAAAACAGCATACTTGAAATCTTAGGTTTTGTGTTATTCTAGCTGAGGACTGCAGCAGGCTAATGCAGGGAGAAAAGAAAATAATCTGTAAAAAGGACTGTCTAGCTGGGGTATTGCATGATATTACCTAGGTTTCTCATGTGGTTGCATAATTCGTTTTTGTTCTTATGCATATTTTGTCCTTGTTCATGTGAACATTTTTTTTAATTGGAATATGCAGAGCTGTAGGGAGAGGCTTATTGCTCTGTAATCCACCCCCTCTTCCTGCAGCAACTTAAAACGTTATACAGAGCACACCTTTCCATGACTGAAGAAAAATAGTTTTCTAAGGAAATGCCTGCTCAGGTTGTGGGCTTACCCCCAGTACAAAGTTTTTGAGATCACATTAGTGAAATCTGAAAGCTGCAATCACCAGTGAATTCTTGAGTGAAAGGGACTGAGTCAGCAGCAGCAGCACAGCATCTGCTGCTTGGCTTAGTGCAGGGAGGTGTATTGTCTAGGGAAGGACAGCACATGATTCATCAGCATCTGCATGTACTTTGCTTCGTCTATTTGATTAAGAGGGTGAAAACCTGAGTACAGGAGATGAGACTTTTAGCTTCAGTAGCTTACTGGCTGATCAAAGGTATCCTTTCCTTGTCTAAAGTGGCCTTCTGCTTGGTTTTGGTTATGTTTTATAGTGATGGGTCCAGCTGGAAAGAGCTTTCTGATGGCACAGCTGTGAGTGAAACCAGCACAACATGTTCAGTGTCGAAGACCTCCTGATTTCTCATGGATACAAATTGTCAAAAAATCCCCCTGTTTCATATGAGAACAGGTATGATGGATACCGGCATGAAATCACAGGGAACAGATCTGCGCAGAGAACAGCACTGAACGGGATTGAAGCAGAATCCAGAGCTGGGGCCTACAGCAAGAGACCTCTAGTGAAAACCAGCTCAAGCAGCACTGAAAGCAGCCACGGGAGCCAAGGGAGACAAGCAGGTCCTGGTTACCACCATGACCTTCAGGGTTTGTCCACTTTTCATACTTCAGAAGGGGGGTAAGTTTCAGCATCATGCCATGGCTTTGCTTTCTCTTTCTTTTGGTTTTGGCAGATAACTAATCATGACTCTAACCCTTAACACCATCTTCCTGTGATCCTTTCCTGCTCTCATCCTAGTAACCATTGCTGTTCATTGGATGTCCATATCCAGTGACACATCCATTCACCTTCTGCTAGAGAAAGGCCTTTGGGAGAACTGGGATAATGGGAAGTGGCTGAATGTGGGAAAATATGTTTTATTAATGTGGTCTGTATGAGAAAGGCCTTTCTGATGGACTTAGGAAAGCTTAGTTCTAGCACAGGGGAAAAAAAAGAGGAAAAAGGTCTTCCTTTTCTTCAGTTTTAAAACTATACCCAGCTTCTTCTGCCACTTACACGCCCAGGTTTTACTGTGGATTCAGCCACATGCAGCTCTTGGTGGACTTGCTTGTTCTCCTAAGGCTGCTCTTGTGGAGCAAGCATAAGAAGGTACCTGTGCACTTCTTCTTTAAAACAGCTGCAAGCAAGTGGAAGCTCTTGCTGTCACTCCATAAAACGTGCTTGTACAACCGTGCTTGCTCAACATCGAGTACGTGCACAGCGGGGCTGGGGCCGGCTGGGCAGGAAGAGCTGTGTGTACACACCGATGCTCGGCCATTGTTCTGCTGCTATTTGAGTGCTGCAGACGAACAAAGGAAAGGGGCTCGAGCAGGACTGGAAGCCAGCCCAAGTATGACGATGGTGTACAAGGAAAAGCCCCTTCCTCCCGCCAAGTGGGCTTGAAACTGAAAGCAGGGCAAAATACTGTCGCCTTGGGAGCTTGTCCTCTTACAAAGACCTTCAGTAACATGTGGCAAAGCCATGTGTCCCCTTACTCCTGGGCTTGTCTGCTCTTTCCCTTCACATCTCTTTCCCTTGCAAGTCTGTCTGCCTGGAGCAGGAATGGCTGCTGGTTGCCAGTTGGGATAATGGGCAGGAAGAGATGTGAGCCCTCTAAAGCAGTCATAGGACAGCAAGTCCTGGTGAAGGTCTCCAGGTGGAACTGTTCATTCTAGAGGAGGAAGGACAGAACACAGATGTAAAGGTAGTTGGAAGGATCCTTTCTGATGTGTTTTAGATGAAGTAAACTGGACAACATGAAATGTGAGGAAAGATACTGAAAAAGACTGAAAGGGAAAAAGATTTTGAAGCGGGGGAAGAGAGCGTGCAATGGTGCTGAGTAAGCTGGTGCTGAGTTTACAGTGTGGAGAAATACTGTTGTGAAGAAGATCTGGCTGTGCAAGCCTGGAAGCTACCACAGCACTGCTGCTCCTGCACCCTGTTAGTCAGAGCCTGTGTAGATGCACAGGGGTTTGGGAGGGCTCTTGCCTCCCTGCTTCCCATTCCTCTCGGTGCATCTGCAGGGGCTCACACATCTGCCCCACATCTTGGATATGGCAGAGATACCTGTAATTGCTGGCCTTAGCTAAATACCAAATAATGCTAACAGTTTAAACATCTCTTTCTAAATGCAAGGGGTGGGACCTGCCAGTGTACAGCATAGTTAAATATTATATCCTGGCTGTTAAAAGTGGCTTTTCCACATAAAATAGGGAACACAGCCCTTGAAATGGCTTTGTCACACTTCCATAAAAATAGAAATATTTACTTGCTATTACGGTTTCAGCAAACTCTGACTCCCAGCAAGCCTATTGCTAACTCTCACAAGGCACTAGCAGCTGGGAAAACCTTTGTATCATCCCTTCCTTGCCATGCCTGGGAGTGTGGAGTGCCTCCAGTGTGGAGCATGGCACAACCATGGCCCGGCTGGTCCAGGAAGGGAGGAGGGAGCTCTCCAGGCTGGATCCAGGGAAGCTGCAGCACTGCAGCACCTTGTGTTGACTCCTGAGCCCTGGGTGACAGTCCCCCTCCAGATCCACTCCCAAGTCACGAGGCTGCCATGTGTGTGTGAGCTGCTCTAAAGCTGAACAGAAGATACCTGTGATGGCCCAGCTGGGAGTGCTCAGGCCAGTGACAGGTGTGCTGTGGTGAACTGCACCAGACATTTTGATATTGCTGGTTGGTTTCCAGACTGCTATGGGAAATCAGCTGCTGGTTCCCAGGCTGGGAAAGTACTGCACACTGCAGATACCTGGGGACAATTTGGTCCTAAAGAGGAGATGATCATCCAGCAAGATACTCTCTGGGCATCACAGGCTTCCTGCCTCCATTTCCTGGTGCTGCTTTCCCAGTCAGCACTGAGCAGGAGCAGGTCATGAACAGGCCATGTGCCCTTCACAGATGGTGACAGCTCCACAGCAACTCAAAGCATGGCTTAGGCTTCTTGTCCAGAGAATTATCTACACCATACTCTTGTTTACACCACTGATGTAGAAGAACTAATCACCTCCCATACACTATGGAAGTGAGTGATGTTGCCAGCCTCGTGGCTGCCTTTGCAGGGCTTGTGGTGTTTTTTGATGGCAGGGGATGACGCTGTTGTCTCTGCTTATTAAGGTTGTTCTGCTGATCAGACTTGCTGAGAAGGGTAGAGACTTCATAGCCACTGCTCCTGCTACTTGTGAGGGCAGAGTGATGCCCTGGTGGAATGGGGAAGTGGTGTTTGGCTCCATCCTGTTGTTCTTCAGGCAGAGTGTGAGGGAGCAGATGGTGGGAGGGCTGTCCTGGCTGTCCTTGCTTAACTGAGCATTTGGGGGCCACGCAGTAAAGGTTTGGAAGAGGAGACAAGTCAAAGAAAATGGGAAAGCTGATCCTATGGGTATAGATAAGAGTTCTCTCTTCACAGGAGAACTCCCTCCTGATGGTGTTCTAAGTAGAGAGAAGAGGCATTTTGCTTAGTTGTTTGTGTGGGAGGAACTATGTTAGTAGCTAGCAAATTTAGTGATAAATAGATACCATCATTAATGAGATCACCTGCTGGAACAATTAAAAAAGTACACTGGTGTTTTCCAGTGCTGGATCTCAGAAGAGTGTGTGTGAAGATAGGATCTCATAATAGAACAGAAGCTGCCAGTGTCCAGAACAGCCCTCTGAAAATTTTTCCACCTTGCTGACTTTCTTAGCAGTGGTTTTTGTAGGGCACAAAGTCTGCAGCAGTGCCTGCAGCTCATGCAGGATGAGCTACTGAGTGCCCAACACCTTCCACTTGCATGCTGGCAGCCAGCAACAGGGACAGACATTCCCTACACAGCCCTGCAGTGGCCTAATTCTGCAGGGTTTGGACTTCGATGCCTGTGCCACACTCCTTCACTTTTGGCCCCATTATCTGCATCATGTGAGGTCCTGATGGTCCAGTGTCACCCTAGGGGAAATGGGCAGCTTCAACCCACGGCTCTGAGCAAGACAGCTCAGGGAAATGTGGTCATGCAGCTGGGGAGGGTAGACTGATGGCCTCATTTCTTGTAAAGGCCTAAAATTTACAGAAAGCTAGAAATAGTTTTGGGGGTTTAAAACCATTTGAATTAATTTAACTTTGTATAGAATCAATTAAAAGTACTTTAAGAGAGCAAATATGATAGTTGTTAGAAGGAAGCCTGTTAGAAAAGAGTTCATAATGTTAAAATCCACCTTCTTGATCCCTTGGGACCACTCTGCCCCTGGAACTTAAATCTACACAGTTGGTCCCATGGTGCTGCTCCATCCTTGGCTCCATCCTTCTCCCAGCTGTCAGGCACTTGTGTCCAGATGTGCATTTCCTTGTGCATCAGCGCCAGCACATCATGGAGAGACACAGAGTTATGTAGTGGCATAGTCAGAGACGAGCGGCTGCACAGAGGGGCTGTGAAGTCTTCTCTTCGGTGATGTGTCATGGGCACAAAAGACTGCACCATGACTGGTGCTCATCATTCAGAGATCTAGCATTGCTGAGGCTGCAGTGAAGCATTTTAAACTTGGAGTGGCTCTTGGAAGTTTCCCCTTCCACCACTTTATTGACTGTAAGACCCAGAAATGCTACCTGTCCTGGAAGGAGGCACACTCTGCTGCAGTTGTGTCCACAAGCAGTGTGGTTCTGCAGTGCTGCCCCACTGCCTCCTGCCTGCCATGCCTGCATGCAGGTGTGCAGGAGCTGCTCTCCAACACTGAGAGCAGAGGAGACTTCAGGATGAAGCTCCACTGGAAGGTTCTTGGAGCATCCTCTTCCCGCTGCACAGTGCAATGTCATCTTCAGAAGTTTACAGGGTCCCTGATAGAAGCTGGCTGTGAAACTGCTTCTAGTGCCTTAGCCAGAACTTAGACAGATACTGTCTGTCCTATGAGTAAATCTTAAAAAAGGACCAGGTTTAAAATGCTCTAAATGCCTCCTTTTAAATGCCTTTTTTACACAGTTGTTGCAAGGATGACATAGTACAGGTTACACGATGGATTGTATCACGTTCTGAAGTTCATTACTGGAGCCTAGTTATTAACCTTTATAAATCAATTTAATCTTTTAAACAGCTTTTAATAAATGGAGGGGCTCTCTCTCTGTAGTGAAGAATTTTGGGTTACTTTGTGGGGGTTTTTTTTAATGATGAATGAAGCTTTGCAACATCACTGGAAATTTAAAAATCAGAATTTTTAGGTGCTTTTCTAAGACATGCTGCCACTTAAGCAGGCATCGTCTCAAAGAAGTCTGATGGCTTGTGCTGAGCAAGATGTCAAACTAAATAATTGTAATGGTCTCTTCTGATCTTGGAATCTACGACTTCCTGCAATTTCTGTAGACCCTTTTACAACGATGGATAAAATCAATCAGAAAGAGCAACCTGTCCATTTCCTCCTCACTCTTGCTGGACCCTATTTCTCACTTCATTTTGTAAACACAGATACAAATGGTGCCACAGCAGTATGGGGACGAGATGAAAAGGTAGAAGACAGCATTTGTTCAGCTGTATGTTTCCACATGAAAGTGTTGGTTGTTATCAGATTCTGATATAGGAGGTGTCCTGTTGTATTTCACTGATTAATGAAGATGTCTGCTCCTTCTTGGGCTTCAGCAATCAAACTGTATTTCATGCTTCAGAGGCAGAACATTTTGTTCAGAAGTTCAATCTTAATCCAATTGAATTAATATGAACAAGATGCTCCTTATCCCAGTCTGGTTTTTAAACTTAGACTCATAGGATTAAGGTAATATACATGAAATGAAATTGCTGTGGATCTGGATGGCTTAATTTTCATTCTGAATTTTGGTTTGTATTATGTCTTCACAAACTCCTATTTAAACAGATCATTGTTTTTAGTAAAAAAGAGCCCCATGGCACTGTTTATATACCTTGGGGTGGAGTGAAGAGGAAGAAATTCTTGAGTTCTATCTACATACTTGTCCTATTTCTGTCAATTTAGATTTTTCTTTCCAGTCTTATGCTGGTGGCAGCCACATAGTGTAAAGGCAGTTATATTGTTGGACACCTTAGGTACAAGAATAGCAGAATGCAATTCAAGTAGAAAATTAATTATTTATATCGAAGGGTACAAATTTTGTTCAGCAGGAATGTATAAAACAGTTTACACTCTGTTCAGAACAGACAGAGAACCTATTCTGTTCATGCAAATCTGTGTTCTGAATTTCTAATCTGCAATGTCTAATGTCTTTCATATTTCACTAATATATTCTTTTATTTAAGAAATTTATACTTCTTTTGAAGTATTTTACATTTGAAATATTGGTTCCATCTTATTCAGAACTGTGTTGATACATCACCATTGTTGTGACATGTGTCATTTAATCCAAAGCACCCTGAAGAAATTTGTTCCCTCAGAAAGATGAACAAGAATCAATTCTGGAACTGACATGTTTAATTTAAGCACTTTTACCAGGATGCAAATCATGTTTCATACAGACTGTATCTTATGAAACCTTATGATATAAACATCTACCTGTTCTCTCTACCTCTGCTTCTTGGGATCCTATTAAACTTGAATTCCGCAGTAGTCTCCTTGACATCTATGGATTTCAATTTAGCAGGATACAGAACTAATTCAAGACAGTCACTTCTGGTTTTAGAATGGCATCTTAGAATGAGAGGCTGGTCTGGGTTGGAAGGGACCTTCAAGATCTTCTAGTTCCCAGCCCCCTGCTGTAAGCAGGGAATTTTCTAATGTCCATCAAGGAGAGCTGTGCATGTTTGCCCAGCAGGTAATTGTGTGCATTTGTCTAACATCTTTGCATAGCTAACAACATGTCAAAGGAACTTCTGTCCCTTCCTTTACCCATGTTAATAGACTAACTTTTAAATCCTCTCATTAAAATTGTCATCTGGTTGCAAATAGATTACACAAAACCCCATTGGCATGACTCATAATTTGACCTCCTAATGACCTTATCCATGGTAGAAAGAAAAGGCACCTGTGCACACTGCTTCTGACATTGCTTTTTTTTCCAGGGTTTATGACAGGCCTCATTTAGCATGGTCTCCCCAGCCCAAGACTGATAAAGACCTTGCCTACTGGAGAAGACGAGGACAGGACTTCAGTGTGCTGCTGGGCTATTCCCAGAAGGCCAGTGTGGAGATGAAAGGCCTGGCTGCAGCCCCAGGGGCACCCCGGCACCCCAAGGAGAATCAGCTGAAGGTGGGGACAGGTGCAGGGTATGTCAGAAGAAGCGGCTTGCAGGAAAGCTGTGAAGTGCCCAGCGACTGCAAATGGCGAAGTCTGGAAGTAGAAAGCTGGAACCAGCCAAAAAAGGTTGGGAGGCAAATGTCTGAAGGTGACAGGGAGAAGCTGCTTCAAGAGCTGTATTCGCTGACCCTGGGAGACAATGTACTGAGCTCCCACAGCAGGGGAAAATCACAGTCGTTGCCGAGGGTCCTTTCACCTGAGAGCATGAGGTGCGTGGAAATGCCCTCCCTGACCAACAGTAACAACTCGCTCAGCGTCACTAAAACCCCCTCCTATCCCCCAAACAGACTGAGTGTGGAACCAGCCAAGCACCATGGAACAGGAGGCCATGTCCTTCCCCTGGTGAAGCCCAAGTATGGACGACCTCTCAAGCCTCCATCCTATGAGCTGCAGCGGCAGACTAGGGCACCTGCAGAAACCGTGGGTTTCCAGGACCACTACCAGAAAGAAGAACCAATATCCTACTTAGCCAAAGTCAGTGAGCCAAGGCAAGATGCTGGCATTCCAGACTCTGGTTTGGAGCCCCCAGTGTACGTACCTCCTCCTTCTTACAAATCCCCACCTCACCAACACGTGACCCTACGTTCCCCCAGTGAAGTGCCTAACACCAACACATGCTCCAGCAGTGACCCACAGGGTCCTGCAGAGCGGGTTGTCCCCTGCCAACGACCAGCCATGAATACTTTTGAAGTGGGGGGTGACCCTTGCAAAGACAACCATTCTCCTCATGGGAAGCAAAGCCATGCAAGGCGCCCTGCTGACCACCTGCGTTCTGTTCAGTATATTCCCTTTGATGATCCTCGGATACGACATATCAAAATTGCACCACTGGAAGGTCTGCAGGGCAACTCTAACCACACTGAAAATGCACGTAGTCCCAGTTCTGGTGCTTTGCAAGAGAGAAATCTTGAAGTACAGTACAACAGTGCCTTTGTGGATGCATCAAACTTGTCCAGTTCTGCAAAAGGAGAAAGAACTTCCGACAGCTCCACCCATAGCAACAGATGGTTGGCACCATCCATCCGAGATCAGGAAAATTGTGCCTTGATGGACCAAAGAGACAATTGTAGTGCAACTAATCACAGCCCCCATAATGAAGCCAGCACAGAGTACACGAAAGGCAAACTTTCTGTAAGAAATTCACATATGGACAACACCTGTGAGACTGTTACAAAAGTGAAAAAGTTTGAACCTGGAACTGGGATGCAGAGCAAAAAGAGTTCAAAGAAAAAAATGAATGAAACTATATTTTGTTTGGTCTCCATCCCAGTTAAATCAGAATCCAATCTGCCAGATACAGATAGGAACAACAACATAACTCAGAGCCCTGATAAGAATAGGTTTGATAACAATGGGGCTTTGCAAGAACAAAGTCTCTTAAGTATGTCTTCAACAGACTTGGAGTTACAAGCGCTTACAGGAAGCATGACCAATAAAAATGAGTTACAAAAACAAGAGCTGTGGAGACCAGAAGAGTTCAAACAAATGAATGACCTCAGATTTATTCAGCCTACAAAACACAGAGAGCTCAAATATTCTGGCTCCTGGCCAGGTGATCAGTACAAAGACCAGCAGACACAGACCAGTTTCTCTGAAGAACCTGAGAGCCCACAGTTTTTCCATGGTACAAAGCCTGGGAAGCCTGATGGTAGCAAACCGCTATCTCCAAAACTCCCGGGATGTACAGCATCCACGATGGGGGCAAAACAGACAGGATCTCCTTCTGATGAGAGAGGCTACAGGCAGAGCGGTTACAGTATGAAGGGCCAGACACACCTCAGCCAGTCCAGCAACAGTGCATTTTCCAGGACTGCCCCCTCAGTCCTTCAGTCTCCCTCCCCAAAAGCCCACCAGAGCCAGCCTGTGCCTGTCCAAGAGAGGGAAAATGGCCTTCTTTCCAAGGGAGATGTAGTTAAGGGAGAATCGGGTGCTCCCTGCAACAGTAAAGAACCATTTGGGCAGTTCCTGTTGAAACCTGTAAGTCGCCGTCCCTGGGATGCAATAAGTGAGCTAGAAAGTTTTAACAAGGAGCTGCAAGGGCAGGAGGAAAGCACAAGCAGTGAAGAAGATTTGGAAAGTGCTGCAGCTCCTCTGCAGGCAGGTGCCTTTTTGCAAAGGAGGGAGTCCAGAAATGAGAAATCAAGCCAGGAGCCAAAACATGGGGGGAAATCAGAAATGGTTGTGCCAGAGGTGCCTGTATTTAGGTCAGGAAGGGTTAAAAGTAAGTCTGAAAGTTGGAGCATGGGGACAGAGCATGGTGGTGAGCCAAGGTATGTTGGGTCTCAAGGTTCCTCAAAGCCAGGAGGGAGCAGTGAAGGAGTCAGGCCAGCAGATGGAAGTCTGATAACAGAAATGGGGATGGGGGAAGCCAAGAGCAGAACAAGCAAACAGCCAGTTCACGTGGGCCCTGTCAAAAGAGTTTTGTCCAGTAGCCCAAGTAGTTTATGTCACAGTAATCCTTTTAATAACCCTGTCTTGCAGGAGATGAGCGAAGACCAAAATTACCTAGAATTTGTAAAACTGAGCAAAGGTGCAGCTCCCACAAATGATAAGGCATTAGAGAGAGGGTCAGTAGCATGCTTGTCACTAACAAAGAGGAGCCAAAGGTGCTCTGAGCCAGATTTGAGGTCAGTGGGACTTGATGTGGCCCCAGAACTTGGTGCTAACAACTGTGATCACTCTTCGGATGCAAATGCAGTGGAAATCCCTGTGAACGAGTCATTGCAGGCAAGAGCTGCAAGAATTTTAGGTATAGATATAGCAGTGGAGTCTCTCCTTCCAGATGACCATGTTGGGCCCCACCCCAGCACTAGCCCTTCAAAAGGTGCTCAGGACTTTGAGTCATCAATGACAGGGAGCAGAGTAAGTAACAAAGAAGGAAAAAAAGAAGATTCTTATGAAGGCAGACGAAAGTGTGGCTGGACAGAGAGTGCTCTATTTGTCAGAGCAGGAGGACGATCTTTATACCCTGATGAATGCCAGGCCACTCACCAGGAAGCCAGAGCTAAACCACTGGTAACTGAGCAAGTTCTTGAACAACCTGTGAGTCCTAGCCAAGGCGAGGACCAAAACTTGGTTTGCAAGTCAGCTGCTTATCAGCATTCAGAAAAGAGAGTGAGGAGCACCTCAAAAGTGATAGAGACGCTCCAAGGCAAGCTCACGTCTCCACCCAGCCGGACTGCCATGGATCGCTTGGTGCGAATGAAAGAAGTTGACTCTGTGTCACGGATGAGACGTCTGAGCATTAAGAGCGCAGACTCAGGAGAGGAGGTGGATGAGGAGAAGCTGTCAAAGGTACCAGAGGAGAGAGGAAGCAAACTGGCAAGCTCAGGGGCTGTTTCCAAGCGTGTTATCTCTCTCAGTGAAAATGGATGTTTAGGTGGAATGGACAAGAAGAAGATCGACAGAGATTTTTCTTTAGGTAAGATCCTTTCATGGGAGATCTAGATGGGTACTCGTTCCTTATGTAATGGGCATGATCAGTATGCTTCTGCCCACATAATGCTGCTCAAATAGTAACAGGCTGTAGGTGGTACTATCCTCATCTGGGATCCACCCACTATGCTCTCCTTGTGGAAAAGATGCGTGTTCTCTGGTCCCATTTTAGGAGTAGTTACTGTAAAAATCACTTGTGATACGGAAATTCATTCACAGAGACTGGAGTGCTCCCTAAGGTCTTATATCTGTCTAATTGTTTCAGGGAATGGCCAGGCTAAAACAGTGGAGTTCAAAGACAGTCACTCTAATGCCAGTGTTTGGGAACATGGTGTGATTTAATCCTTGAATGCCAGTTTTTTTCCTTCTCTAATACTTAAGTAGACACATACTATATCATAGTTCAGAAGAAACGAAAAATAAAAATCTGATGTTCTTCTGTGAAGCCTCTGGGAAATGGCTGTGTATAGGGGCCTGGAAATTCTCTCTCTCTCATTAATATTTTCCAGATCAGATTTTGAGAATAATTGTTAACCCCAGGACAAATGGAAAGTTGACTTTTTCAGTGAACACCTTCCCCGCCCCCCCTACTTTTTGGTGTTTCTGATCTCTCTAAAACATATAAACTTGTGTAGTCCATATGCATCCCCAAAGTAACATGAGCTGTTCCCTCTCTCAAACAGTTTTCATTTAGCATTTTGTTGAACAACTGAAAATCAGTTGTTCCTATAGACCTGTTTAAAGGGATAAATCTCTCAGGCCACCTGCCTAGTCCATTAAATGGATTGGAGTGAGCAAACATACAGCTCATACACAAGCATACAGTGAAAGTTGTTAGATTAATCTCCTTCCTTTTTCCATCCTTTCTGTTACAGTTGACATTCTACCTTGAAATCTGCACAGGTTATTCATTTAACCTCATTGATATAAATCTGTTCACAGTTTTTCGGTACAGGGGGACTGAAATTAAATGGAGTATACTTTAAACTGGATTTATGCATTTCCAACTGAAAAGAAATGCTTGTATGAGTTCTAAGTATTGACTCCTGCAGCCTTGCAGCCTTTTTCTCCGTGTCTTTTTCTGTATCCCACATCTTTGTCTCTTTCTGCTCTGAACTGTATTTCTCCAGACCAGATTTTTCAAACAGGCTGATTCAGCTTTCTTGTACCCATCAGGTCTCGTATGCCCCACATACATTTCATATGCTTTCTTCCCTTGGGGTTTCTGCTGGAGTGAAGAAAATAACTGTTGTGGTGACATGACTTCAGGGATGTATCAAAACAGATTGTGTGCTTTTTATTGGAGAGTTATTCTGCAGTAAATTAGGTCTAAATTTATCCCTCTTACTGACAATGCCAGGCTTGTATTCTGCAGTGTGTTCCCACTGCATCAATTCCCTCACAGCCATAACAGCCCTCCCCATGTTTAGATGGCATGAATGTCCCTTCCTGCTGCACTGTCCAGTACTGCAGGGTGACACATATGGGCTGGGCAGGTGGCTCCTCCACTGGCCTCTTCCCATCCAAAGAGACCCTGATTTGTTGATGGCCCCAAAAGCTTCAGCTTACAGAGGGACTGTAGATTCATGTTTGTAAAAAGGCCTGATGTTGTGTCTTCCTCTGTTAAGTCTCACTCCAATTTCCACAGTAGCTCATTGGTACCATTGAAAGCCCAAATGAGAATTAATCCTGGAAAACCATTGTATTTGTTGCTTTCAAAAAGCAAATATTCCATTCTAAAAAGCCACTCTATTTGGAGTGAGGTAGGGTGATGTTAGTCTTATAATTGCAGGCTGGGCCTGTCACAGAGGCTGCAGCCCTTAGCAGAAACAGGCTTTCACATGTATAATGTAGCTTGGCAGACGAACAGTCATCTCAGAGTAAGAGCCTTGCCAAAAGTGAGTGCGAGAAGCTCATTTTACTATGCAAATACTGCCATTAGGAGAACATCTCCAAGTGTTCCCAAATGCATTGGATGTCTTTTCTCCTTTGCTGTTTGAAGACATGAGGCTGCTAATCTGGCTTTGTTTCTGTAGAGAGCATTTTGAATGAGTTTAACCAAATGTTGAATAAACATTTCTGTATCAGTGCTAGAGCTCCAATGTCAGTCCCCCTCAAAAGGGTGACCTGGCCTGTCAGTCTGGCACTTTTGTGTCCTTGGTTTAGGTGCTGAGGGCATGGGTAAGCTTTCAGGGAAATATATTGAACCATGCAGAGGCTCCATGTCTTGTGGCCTGGTTTTCTCCCTTCCTCCCCGCCCCTGTCCTGCCACTCCCTGAAACAGTGAGCGCCTGAAATTTTGTGGCGAATTCTGTTAATGTGAATGTGTCTGGCCTTAGGAAAATCAGGTTTCTGAAATGCAAATCCGTTTTTATTCTTGGGTCAACCTGTCACAGAACACTTCAGAATTTTATGTTCTAACAGTTTAGATGGAAAAATATTTACAATTAAAAAAATGGTACTGCTTTAGAGGCATCTTCATACACCATCAGTGCATTAAGCTTAAAAAGGTGCAGCATTATCCTAGAGCACACTAGCCCTCAAAAACTTTATTCCCTCATAGGACACTACATGAATGCAAAAAATCAACAGGAATAAAGAAATCACCTATGATTTCTGCTAAGCCTTTTCTGTTATTTCTGTTTGGAAATAACAGAAAAGGCTTAGCAGAAATCATAGGTGTTGCTGGCACAGACTCCTTTCTTGGCCGGACTAGCATCTTGAGGAGGGTGGGCAAGAGAAGTGATAAAAAATTCTGCATCACAAATCCACCCACTGCGGCCAAATCCAGAAGTCCTTTCTTAGCCAGTTCTCCCCTTGAAATGAGTGTGGATGTAGCAGATGGACATTTGCACACCGGAGCAAAAATTTCCCTGGACGATTTTTATGCTTTTTACGTTTGAATGAAGACATTCAGTCACATCAACACGAAAGTCCTGAGGATGAACGTTTTACTCCAAAGTGTGATATTTATGTGTGGAATATTTTCATGCTCAGCTGTTTGAAGGCGAGCGCTGTGGGAGTGCAGCCTACGGGAGGGACGTTTGAGGTTAGCGCAGATCCTCAGGTTGCGTAAGAGCAGGAGCCGCACGCGGCAGCACGGCTGCAGTGCAGGTTTGGCCGGGCTCCTCTGTGCCTGCACGCTCCTCCCTAGGTAGCTCTGGCTCCTACACGCCATGACCACGCACCCCAAGGGCAAGTCAGGTGTCTGCGTGACGGCATTGGGCAGGCAGACCTCACACGGCAAAGCCTTTTCATCGCAATCCTGTCCCAGAGTGACGAGGGTGAAGGAAAAGGCTCATGTCTGCTCACTTCATGGCCAGCACTGGGATAAATACAATTAAAAAATCTGATAGAAGAGTGTCCTCGAGGATTTGGGAAAAGGAAAACCAACCTGTGGTATGTCCTGGCAGGAGGAGGGCAGGAAGTGAAGAAGAGTGTTAATAAGCCAGTCCAGTGCTTTAGTGAAAAAGGCTGAAACATGAGCTGCAATTTTGCAGACTGAAGCGAGACAGACTAACCATAGTGATGCAACATAGCTGAGCTTTCTTGTTTTCTGTTGAATTAATCTGAAATGAAGGATTTGCAATCAAATGAAAAGACCTTGATGGCTGCATGGCATAATCACTCCTTCAGCCAGCCTTACACACCCTGCTAGGATGCTTAAAGCATTTACTGATCCTTAGTGTTCAGTACAAGGGGGAGCAAATCTCATGTCTTTTTCTTCCTCTCAAAGCACCTGAAAACTGGAAGTAATCTCTTAGCATTCAGTGTGCTTGTTCCTACCTACCCAAGGCCTTCCCAAATTCTATCTTCATGCATTTGATCAGAGTTGTTCCTGAATTATACCAGTAAAAATACAGCATTTGGGTCAGCAATGCGATATGTATCTTTAATGCAGCAAGTCCATTATCAGCTTCTCTTTTTTTAAATAAAGACTAGGGAAAAGATGTGTAATTTCCACAGCTAGCAATATTGACTAGATTTCACAATACATTATTAATAGTGTTTTCTTGGTTTTTTTTCCAGATACATATGACCCCACCAAAGTTGAAAAGGTGTGAGATTAATGAAGAAGAGAACAGAGAAAATTCTGCTCTACTAAGAATGTTTCACTGATTTTTTTTTTCTGGGTGCTTTTTGTTTGGTTTTTGTTCTTTAATGTTTGGAAATTGTCTCCATTTGTGATGTTCATGGTGTACTGATAATGCCTTTACCACTGCCACTAGGAATTAGCTATTCATGTCTGAAGGTATTGTGGAGACCGCAGAAAAATCTGACTTCTACATTGGAACCGTTGGAACCATCTGGCTTTCTAGTGTTTAAGACAATAGCTACCATTCTCAAACAGTTTTCTTCTGAACTTTATTTCAGTCTTTAGCAAGGATGATGAAATGCATCAAGTGAGGTGTTACATTGGTGTAAATGTAAACGTGGGAAATTAGTGAAATTATTTTTAAAAGAATGTGAATCTATAAGCTAAACTTCTAAGTATCTACATTCTAAACTTTGTTTAACTTAAGGGATTTTTGCCGTAAGTAGAAAGTGCTGCTGCACTGTGTGAGGAAAGGAATGTGAAAGAATGGTAGCAAAGACTGATTGTGAAATAATCTCTGACTTCCAGAGTTTGAATTTACTTGGATTAAATACTTACTTGCCACCTAGAAAGAAGAAAAACAAAACCCAAAAGCTTCTAAAAGATGAAAGACTTTTGTAGTACAGTGTACAGAACATGTAATTATAGTAGCTGGCAACTATGTTTCAAACCAATGCAAAGTATACCACTGGCTGTTTTGCACTCAGTATTACCTATTTTTGTTTTACTGTTTAGAAATTCCTTATATGAAAGAATAGTAGCTGGTTTAAAATAGCCCATTTTAACAAAGTAACTATATTTCTTGTTACAGAATACTATCTATTTTTCTACGATGTAAACAATTGCTAACAAGTGGCAAGTATAAAGTATTATTATTATTATTATTATATTTTAAGAAGACTTATTCCTCTGAGTGAGGGTGCCCCAAGCAGACTTCACTTGTATATCTCAATGCACATACCATATTGCCACTTACTCAGTAGTGCTACCTTATTTTGTTCTGAAAAAAAAGCCATCCATCTATCTATCTATCTATCTATCTATCTATCTATCTATCTATCTATCTACTACAGGGTTAATTTCTAATTTTTCCCACTCAATCCTTGGATCATTCTTCTTGGAGCCACTTTCTGAAACAAACTGAGAGCTCTCCAGGCTGGTGCTGCTGCCATTCCATTCCAGGGACACTGATTACCAAAAAATGGGTTTGGATCTTTGTCCCAATGTTGCTGAATGGCTCAGCTAAAATATCTGCTTGCTTTCTTATACTTTTTTCCCTTTTTCAGATTGTGAGTTTGGATTAGGCCAGTGCACAAAAATAAGCAAAACTGGATTCTTCCCTGAAGTCACCAGGTGTTGCTGGGGAGAAGTTCAGGTGTCTTTTTGATGGCATTTAAATACATGGCTTTAATTATATTTTATCTGCACACACAAATGCATGAATTACAGAATTCATAATAAAGCCTATGCATTCTGCCCTTTGATCCTGAATTTACCTGCTTAGTATCTGTGGCCTTTATGTCCATTCCTGTATGTTTTTTGTAAGTATACCTGTGTACTAACATTCTTCTGATGACTTGTTCATGTACTTCACCAGTCTGTTCTATTGGCCTTTTCTGGGTTTTAGCATAATTTTATTTTTAAAAATCTTATAATTTCTTGAAATATTTTTTTCCTAAGTCTGTAATTTGGAAAGAACAATCAGGAAAAACACTCATCCTGTGTTTTGGCAGCAAGACTTTCTTGTCTGTAACACATGATTCTGTTACATATGGACTATTTAAAGCTTGCTTGAAAAGAAAATGTGGTGTATAATTTATTTTATTAACCCTTGTGCATGCTGTGTAGCAATACTTGTTGATAAACTGTTCCTACCACTCAAAGTATATTCACCTCTCTTCATCACCATCTAGGACATCTGGGAATTGTAAATAGCTACGAAACATATTTTTCCCCCTGGAAAACATATTTTTCCCCACTTGAATCTTGCCTATAAAAAACATTTCTGAAAGAATTTCATCAACTCTCATCTTCCCACTTACCAGTGAAGCTGAGATGCATAGCAATTAATTGAAAGTTTTAATTTAACCTTGTTTGCTGAATGACTTTAAATTGTCCCATTTAAACATTCCTGTTACCTTCTGTTTATGTCTACATGGAACAAAAGTTTTCTGTGCATGCTATTTTCTTCTGATAGGAATAGGTTAATTGGTTCTGCAGTATGCCTGTTTCATCAGTCAAGTAATTACTTTTCCAAAGCACATAAATATCCAAGAGCTTAAA
>VWZS01000915.1:1914902-2159842 GCA_013397075.1 Rhabdornis inornatus | reverse complement strand
AAATTAAAAAAAAAAAAAAAAAAAAAAAAAAGGCAACAAAGGCAACAATATTGCAGGGAAAGTTTTATTGGGCAAAACCAAAAAATTAAAACCTAAAAAGTGGGTAAGATTTGTCTTGCAGTCGTACGTGACTGACCAGTAGATGAAAGAGCAGAGTTAGTACTCTTTTAGAAATGGTGTGTTCTTCTAACAACACTGGTAGTTTCATTTGGTACTATGATACAGACAGCTGAGAAATCCATACGGTACTGCTTTCTGAACAATTTTGCCTCAGTATTTCTACAGTGTCGATCCATGGGTCAGCTATTGGAATGGACTGGATGGTACCACAGCTGAACCACTTTTCAAGAAAACTTTTCCCAGTTTGCAGTCAAAAGAGAGCCCCTTTTACACCAGACGGTTAAAAACCAGTAAATGGTGACTGCCAGTGCCTGTCTCAATGGCTGCATAAGACTGTCTTGGCAACAGCTGTCACTGGTAATGGCAACAGCAGAAGCTCAGGGCTGAGCGGGTGCAGAGGTGGAGGATGCAGCAGGCTACTTCCAGTGCCTCTATAAATGCAAGCACAATAAAAAGTGAGGAACTCTGCCTTTATTCTAGGCGGGAAAGCAGAGCTAGAACCTCAGAAATTACGTTTTCAGAACGTGCTGCTCCTATGCTGTTGTAGCTGGGGAAGGTGAGGTCGGGGGAAGACACTGGTTTCATGGGCATTCTCAGAAATTCATGCAAAAAAACCCCAAACCTGACTGATTCATACATTTCAAAAGATGTTTTATGGGGACACTCGGGACCTGGATGGCTAAAGACGACCTGCCATCTCCTTCCCAAGAAGGGAGAGTCACATCCTGAGAGGCTGGTGCCAGTAACAGCTGCTGGTGGCAGGGAGATAAAAACGAGCACGACATTCCAGGCTGCTATCTCCTATCTGAGGAAGAGAAGCCACCCGTGAACTCCGGGGCTCCTGGACGGCCCGAGCACCGCGGATAGGGCAGGACGGCCTCTCCCGGTGCGGCAGAGGTGGGGGGAGCGGGATCGGAACTGGGATCGGGACTGGGAGAGGGCGCGGCGGGCGGGCGGGCTCAGCCCGGGGGCGACGCATCTGGGGAGGGCAGCGCGCTCCCTCCTGCGGTTCCCGAGAGCCAGCAGGAGGTCGGTTTCCCTGAAGAACCGCTGTTTGCGAGCCCCACGCCATCCTCCATGCTAGAGTCGTCTGGAACTAGTCAAAGTGCGGTCTGAACAGAGCTCTTGAGTGTTTGAAATGCCACCACAGCTAAAGGAGGGGATGGGAAGGCAAAGGAGGGAAATGCCTCTGAGTGACTTGAGAGATCCGGTGACAGAAATGGCTGGTGATACAATACACCCGACCAAGCATCACTCGTCAGATATTAACTCAAGAAGCCTTCCCCAGGCATAAGAAGGGCTGTTGTATTTCATACCACAGGTTTGTCTTTATTGAAAACACCAGCATCGTGTATCAAAACCATCAAGTTTCCTTGATTCAGCTCCTGATATGGGGAGCAAGTCTTTGTAGTGAAACATCCAATGACTCTGGGAAAACAGGAAGGATAGCGATGCTTAAATTGGTAAAGCCACAGAATCAACCTCTCACCCTTAGAAAATAATCAGTCTTATCAAGCTTATTTAAGGATAAATATTGGAATTTTGAAAAATATTTCTGTTTAGTATTACAAATCAATATAAAAATCTAGAGTCAACATTCTATTGCCTTTGCCACATAGACAGTTGAATGTTAATTTTATAGTGCTCAACCTTGTCTTTGGGTTAAAATGTTGATATCTTCTTCACTGCCTCCTTTCAAAGGAAAAAGAAATAGTGGAGTGATAGGGAGAAATGCAGAAATCAAATGTTCTTGCATTTTAAATGGCAAAAGTTCTTGCAATTGCAAAGTGGATCCTTTTGTCCAGCTTCAAAATCTGATAGAGGCAAGTATATGTGAGAAATGAATCTTTACTTGGCAGGAGCCTTCAGCTGAAAGAAGATAGACAAAACAGTGCTAAAAGGAATGGAGAGAACTGACAGCTTGTCAGACTTTTGAATGTTTTGTGTAAAGCTGTCCTTTTGGAAGACATTGGTATTTTCTTGGTTGAGGATCAAACAATCCCCTAATCTCCCTCCACTGGCAATAAGCCATGGTGCTGCAGCCCTGATTTACTGGAGTGGGTTTTAATTACAAGTGGAGTCTACAAAATTCTTTTCTTCTGCATAATCCAAATAAAGGTTCAAGATGAAGATTGCATGAGATGATGAGTGTATCACTGAATTAATTAGAAAAGTTGGAAAATTGTGATTTCTTACTCAAATTTGCATGGAAATGTTTACTGTCCCTCTCCTGTAGGCTAAATGAAACCTGTTTACCATCAATTCTATTTTCAAAGAAAAAAATATTTCAACAAAGAAAAAGGGAAATCCTGATATCAATAGCAAAGCCCAAACCACACTGCTACCTCCCACCCATGCTGAAAAATATGTTTGCAATATGGCATGCAGAGTTGCACAGCAGGGAGAGGGTGAAAGGAACTTAAATCAGAACTGACCGACACATGGCTGAGATTAGAAATAGAACTGAAATTTCCCAGCCAAGAGAAACCACAATAACATACATATTATAAAATGAAGGAGGAACTTTCTACCCTTAACAGCCACAATCTCAGCTTTCTTTAGAGCTCTGAACCAGCAGAGAAAATAATCAGAACCATTCTGAAAGCCATTCCTGACCTGGAAAGAAAACAAGGAGATATATATACTAGACAGTGAATCATTATCCATGTGTCCTTGTTTCTATACAATACAGATAATTTTCCACGCTGACTTTTAAGATATTGTGGCCTTTCTCCAAAACTAATACTATGTCATTGCCTTGGTTATCTTCTCTCAGTATTCCACAGGCAGATTTAGTGGGATAAAAATAGAGGAAATAGATGTAAGCAATTATAATACTATTTATATGATATCAGAAGATGAATGTCTTTTAACAGTTTTCTTTGTATTTTTTTCCTGCACAATGCAAATAGTGTTTCTGGGCTTACACGTAAAGCAGAGGGGTGCTGTTATTCAAGACAAGACATTTTCCAAATAAAGATTTTGCATGAGTACATTACTCAGTGATGTTGTTGATGTTGTTATAATGAGGTAAAATGGAGCATGTGCTCTGATGTTTGCACTGCCTTCAAGAAAGATAAATGTATTGGTGGAGTGTTAAAAGGCTGCAGTATTCTCCAGAGGTCTTCCACTTCCAAACCTGGAGTCTACAGCATAGGTACAGAATTTCTTTTTTTTTACTTTAAAGAATTTCTTTCCACATCCACACTGTCTCAGACCAGCACAGACATTCATTTCCAGGTTGTGTTCTGTTTGTTTGCTACCTGCAGGGTGTGTTCTGCCTCTGTACAAAGGTGGATTTCTCCTTTACTGCCTGGCAATCAGCCATGTGCACTGGCCAAACCTACACCATCAGAGCATTTTCCACTCCATGTCAGTGTTTTCCCCTCTGTTTGCAAAAGTTGATATGGCACTGGGATAGTTTACTTTGGCTGTGTTGCAGTAAAGAATGGCATGTTCTGTATCTGTGCTGATAGGACTTCAAGAGAGCTAAGTTATCAAGTTAATACAATTTCTTTTTCCTCCGGGCAAAAATGTAAGTTGCTCATGGCTAGAACGTGCAGCTCTGTCTTTTGTCACTGGTTTACAAGCAGGTTAGACATTACTGTCACACTCGCATGTATTGCTGTGTAGAAGCAGTGGATTCATCCCAGGATGTCTCACGTGTCACCAACAAACCTGTGGAACAAATGACCCAACAGATCTGGGGAGGCTGAAGATAGAAATCATTGTGGCAGTTTTGCTCTCCTCTTCATCATCCAGCCAACCTGATCTCACTATCAGAGGTGGGTCCCCACCTGCTTTTTACACTTTAGAAGTGTAAAAACCTCTAGTCCAGGATAACCCCACCTTCCACCCAACTTGAGACTAGAAACCAATTTTCCTACATTTTTTCTGCAGGTAGGAGAATACAGGCATTCAGCTCTTTTCAATTGCTGATATATGGGGGTTTTTGTTTCTACTCTTTACCTTAGTTTTGATCCCTGAATCAATTCAAGCATGTTGTTCATTACTTTTTGCAGAAACACATAATGGAATGGGCCGATTTGCTATTAGCTACAAAAGGCAGAAGTCTTCAGGACCCAAACTCTCCTGTTACATTGAGACCCAATTTTGAAGAAAGGGGCTGGCCATATGTTGGGGAAACCACATACAACCCCATAGGAAAAAAGAAAGCATAAGGGCAGAGACCTTTCTGCACTTGCTATCACCCACCCTCTCTGCTATATCAAGGCTGGTGCCAGCCCCTCCAGCAGGAAGCCATCTCTCACTTTTGCTGTTGGATGTTACCTGGCCAGAACTCTCATGGCATGCTTCAGGGGGCACACATTCTGCTTGCTGCTGCCAGACAGGGACTGGGGCTGGCCAACAGTCTGTGCTCCTGCCAAGCAAATCTGTCAGTGCTCAGGCCCGCCCTGGCCTACAAAGCACATCGGTAGGAAAGTGTAGTGATGGCTAAAGACGAGAAGAGGTTGCTCAGCTCTCACTCAGAAGTTTCCTTGCTGAGTTAATCAAAAACCCTTCCAGATGCAGGGCTTCCCTTCTCCCCCTCTCCAGCACTAATTGGGAGAGCCACCAGCTCACTCACCCTTTGCCACTCTAGCCCACACATGCCTGACCCTTGATAATAGCATAAGACCCTCAGCTCTTATCTGACTCTATACACATCTCATCTTCTTTATCTGTCCCACTGAGCTCTCACAGCCCCTTTGTTTGACCTTTCTGGGCAACAATAGTATGTTACCACGTTCAGTTAAAGCTATTTTATCTCTCAAAATCATCCCTTTCTTGGGGGAAAGAAAAACAGCCCCCTGGGGAATCCCTTTGCACCCTTTATGCAGTGAGGTGCTAACATCAGCCTGCATAAGTGTGATACCTCAGGACGTGATGCAGAAAGGAAGGAAGCCAACTCCTTCCTTTTATCACTTAAAAGAAGATCACTTATTGTAACTATATTAAGATCAAGGCAAATTCCTGGGGGGAAAAAAAAGGGAAAACCCTAAAATCTTGAGGTGTTATACTATGCTCTGTAGCAGTGTATTTACAGGCCAGCTGTAGCTCATCTTGCCATCGACAGCCAATCCTTGGGAAGGAGTGGGCAGATGTTGCCCTAACCAAGGAGCTTCAGCTTCTCCTCTTACTCCTTCCCTACATGATCTAGCCTGCAGCATGCTTAGACTTTCCTTCCATGTACTGCTCAAGGTACAGCCTTCAGCCTTTCAGCGTAGTAACAACAATACCAGTACTCTGAAGCCCACAGAGCCATGAGTGTGGTGACCTGGCCAGCTCACTTCATTTGAAGTAGCAGGGGGTTATGACATTTTTTGGGCAGGAAAGCTTGTCGTTTGTCCCATTTTCTCATTATTATTGTAGCGTAATGTTTAGAATATAAAGGAAGTCCTCTGCTCTCCCAGTGGTGGGTCACACTATAAATACCTCAGATGGCACAGGACAAGGAGGGCTGTAAAACTCAGGATGTGGGTCACAGGATGGCTGTCTGCTTGCTGTCTGGGGGAACAGATAATAAATTCTTGCAAAGAGCTCTGATAACATCACATGAAAGGAGTACAAACACTGTGGAGGAGATCTTCGGCTGCTGTAAAATGTCACCGCTTTCTTCAGTTCATGATATGCTGCTTTTCTTATTTCCTTCCCTTCTCAGGCTCCCCCTGAGTGCCTGGGTTGAAAAGTATCCACACACCATTTTTTGCCTTCTGCATTACTTTTCAGCTCCTTTTCCCTCTCAGTACAGACATGCTTCTGTGTTCCTGCAACATCCTCCTTACCCTATGCAGCTCTCATACAATTCTGACACTTTAGCCAACAGTCCCCTGAAGGATATCAGCACCATGCCAAAAATACAGAGCCCTTTTCCCTGCCCCCAGGAGTCACAGGCACAGCAGGGAGGCGAGTCAGGACAGTCAAACAGAAGCCACCGTTCCTGGAACAGATTTTAAACAGAAACATTCCTTACGTAAAAATCATCCTTTATTTTCCTGGAGAAGTTAAAAACAAAATTCAGGAATTTTGTCAAGTCATGCAGTAAGAGGATGTTCATTGAGAACATTTTGCTTTTTACAGCAGTTTTAATATAAAAATATTATTGCTATGTCACTGGTGTTTTAATAGTCCTGGCATAATGTTTTTGGTAAGATTTAGGAAGAGTATTTGGGAGGAGTGGAAATAAAGAAACACTGGTGGATTGACTCCAAACCTTCAGAAATGGTCTTTGCAGACCTCCTTTTCCCCGTACCTCAAAAGTAGTTGTTCATGGTTTTGATCTGAGTACCTGAATATTTCCCCACCTTTCAAACCACTGAATTCTGGTGTGGATCATAGCCCTATGGAGTGTCTATTCCAGCTAAAGTTCAGTGGTTGGTAAATGTTGGGGACTGCATTTATATCTGTACGATTTTGTTAATGGCTTAGAAATTACACTGCTTTAGCTATGCAAGTGAAGCAATATAGTTTTGTAATATAAGTCCACATTTCACCCAGGCAGGGTTGAAAGGTGCAACTCATGGCTCCTGAGGCAAAGCAGATTTATTTCTTTTTTATTCTCCCTCCCCCTGAGATAGGAAGTGCCCTCTGCTGCTGAATCCGCAGGATGTGCCCCGTGACACTGACTTTAGCTGGCTGGAGAGCTGTTAATGGGTCTGAAATCCATCCCCTACCCCAGCCTCTCACACAGCGTGCACGGGAGAGGCAGGGAGCCGAGCAAACAGCATGGGAGAGGGAAGCGGAGACCCCTGAAACAAACACACAGCTGTTATCTGTGATAAGCTGCATCCTGTGCCATGCTCCACCTCGCTGCAGCAGGGAAGGCGTTTGAACTCCAAGACCCTTTCTCAGTTCAATCCCTATCTGACAAACACACAGCAGGCAGCTGGAGGGAAAAAAAGCAAAGTTCAACCAAATGACTCAGTTTCTAAGATTTCTGACCAATTTCCTAAAACTCTGCCCTGAGGATTTTTTAGGCAGTGTCGGTATAGTTGAACCATATAAATAACTGAAGAAGCTCATAATAGCTGTGGGGTGGAGATGCAAAGAGATCGAGCTGAGATGGGAGTAAAAAACCCCAATTGTGTGCAGGCAGGGCAGTAAAAAAAACAAAAAACAAACAACTGCTTTCAGGAGAGTATCTTGTTTGGGATGGCTGCAGCTGAGCTCGGGTCTGCCATCAGCCACAAACCCACCCGAGTGTGGCTGCAGGCTGGCGTGTCCCCTGAGCACTGAGCACTGTCCCTCTGACAGCCGGGGCCACGAGGCTCCTCAGCAGGACCAGCGTATCTCCTTCCCCACGTCCTCCTCACGGACCTTTCATCCTCCTCACGTCAGCAGTGACAAAGTCACGACTGTGATGTGTGTCTGTCTTAACTTCGTCTTATCTCTGTCATGCGCCGCTGCCCCGACCCCTCCTCAGGTGCGTCCGGACCCTAAGCCACAACCCGCGGGGAAAAGCCCGTGTTTCCTGCACCCGGCGGTGCCGTCCGCTCCTGCGGGGGAAGGCTGCCACCGCGCCTGGCTACTGTTTCTTTCTTTTCCGCATAAGATTTCTCGTCAGTGAAAACTTACTTCTCTTTCGTTGTGTTCATATTGGCGTTCTCTTCCGAGCAGAAGGCTCGCGCCCCCTCAGCCCGGCGGCGGGCCCGGCGCAGCAGCGCCACCTGCCGGCCAGGAAATGGCGCCGGGGCCCTGCCCGCGGCCCTCAGGGAGCGGCGGGGAGAGGCCGAGCCGTGCCCGGCCGGACCCGCTCACCGCGGGGACACGGGCTGCGGGGACAGCTGGCACGGAAACAGGCTGAGGCAGGAAGGTTTAGCGTTCAGAGATAGCGTGGGAAGGGTGGCAGGCAGGTAGGATACGTAGGAGCTGCTGGGTCCAAGTCCTGTTGGTCTGGAGCTCGGACAAGGGGCAGAAAAAGCTGGTGAGGTGAGGGTAGAGAGGCCAGGAATGTAAGGTGTATTGGCTTGTTGGTCTGGCTGTGACATTCTCTTAGAAGCATTGTTTGACAGACCTGGATGGGCACAAAAAAATCCAGAAGCTTTTCAATAGAGCTTACACTTCCTTGGATTTACCTGTGAGGCATGTGTCTGAATCATAGAATAACCTGAGTTGTGAGGGACCCACAAGAATCATTGAAGTCCATCTCCCAGCCTTGCACAAGACCACCCCAAGAGCCACACCATGTGCCAATTGTGTCTGTCCTGAATCACTTCCATTTTAACCCTCCTTAGGGCAGGCCTACCTGGGATGATGTACCTGGCTGCAGCAGCTCCATCAGGTCTGCAGGCACCCATTACAGCACCTTGTTGTGCTTCTAGGTGGCCAGTCCATCTACTGCCATCAACCAAATTATCCTCTCAGCATCCCTGAGACACATGGGTTGTGCTTCAGCAGATTCCCCAAAGGCAGAGGGACCCACAACTTCACTGTGAGAGGATTTCCCAGGAAGTGATCACAGTATGTATGAAATTACTCAGCAGTGTCACCACATCCATTAGTTTGAAAACGTTTGTGTCTGCTTCACTGTCATGTGTTCTTGGTTCTGAACAAAACACCTCTACTCTCACTTCAGCCAAAACAGCATTGCCAACATTAGACTTTTCAGTGAACCCCTTAAGAGCATCCTACTTGACATTTGTCCCATAGCCATCCCTCCCTGTCCTTGGTGTCATGCCTGGCTTGATCTCATTTACACCTTGCACCCTGGCCAAAGCCCTGTGGTTTTAATTCTTTCCTCTTTTCAATATGGAATGCCAGTAATCAGTCATCAGTCTACAGCAACTAATAACCTATACAGGCACACTTTCTCCTAGTCTTACTGAATATAAATTTTTTAAATACAGAATTGGATTCTTCTAGAAAGAAAGACAGAGACATTCCCTGAAATTTTAATAAAAAAGAATAAGCGTAAATGCATGGCAGCCACACTCTTCTCTGTCTGGTACAAACCCAAATTATGAGGTTGGACTTAGATACTTCAGGCTACTGGGATCTTCTGGCAAGGAACAATCTTCTATTTTTAATTAATATTTCAAAAGACATGGGGTTTATTCCAATGATGGTTTTCATGGAAGCAGAGCAATAAGATACTCTTCAAAATTGCATTAAGTACAGTTTCTTCCCACTTTCCAAACCCTAGAAGCCAGAGCTCCATAGCTCTTTTCATGCCAACCATCCCTATTCCACTCCCAAACATGTAACTCATAATCCCATTTAACTTTGATACCACAACTGAATTGTCCCAACCCAATCCTGTGGTTTCAGACCCAGCATAGGCAAATTTGACTTTTCACACTTGTATGGAAAACAGCTTGAGGGCTAAAAAATCTATGGAGGTTAGCTTTGTTCTTCATTGTTGATTGGGTGGAGATGGCTAAAGTATGATTGGGAAGGGATCAGGCATGTTAGCTTCATGCTTGATGAGGGAAGCTGTGTCTTGGCATTTCTTTCATGGGGAGCTGGGTTCCAGGGTGGCTGGGAACACCCACTGCATGGAATAATTAATTGTTCATCTGCTCATTAAACTCACCCATCACTTACACATTTTTTCTCAAAGTTTGAAAGAGTTGTTTCCAAATCAACACCATTTTTTCCTGAAATCTATCTCAATTCCAAGTCTAATGTAGATTTTCTCTAACCTTTGAACTCAGTGAACCTCAGTTACGGGGACAGGCACATTTATGTTGAAATATGTCACAAGATGAGTTGGGACAAAGAAATGGAAATAATTTTTCAGCCTTATTCTGATGTAAACACATATGGTGAACATGGCAATGGGTTTTGTGTGCTTCCCATCTTAGAAAGTCGTGAAGCATTTTAAAATCTGAAGGTAGGAAACTGTTGTACTAGCACTACATATTTATGACTGTGTTCTCTGTTGTCTCTCATCTGGCTTTCTTAAAATGTTTGTTTTTCCAGCTGTCTACCCATCTTCTCTTTCTTGGGAGATGTGCAAATGCCTTGCTCCACCTCCTTCTCTGTAGTGACTCTAAAGGCAGGCAGTGCCATCACATTGTCTGCACTGTGTCAATCTTGGCTTGTTACACAGTTTTTGGAATTCATACAGCAAGTCACACAGCATGGCATAAAATTTTTTACCTGTGCTGATCCCTTTGGAGTTACAGAGTAAGGAGATGAAGGGCAAGCAATCCAGATCTACCAGCGCAGGAAGAAACACATAGCAGCTGCACTTCTTTTGTCTATCCTTCGCCCTTCAGCTTCTAATACTGCCTTTGATAAGGTAGGATATGCATTTGAAAGATACTGAAAAGGGAGAAAATCCACAGTCACGGTAGCAGGGGAAAAAAAAAAAAAGAGAAAGAAGTACAAGTCCTGCAAAAAGAAACTACTCTTGTTTCAAATGAGAAATGTATCAATCTCTCCTCTACAGGTCTCCGGAAGCATTTATATGACTTTTTTTGCTGAACTGACCAAAATCAGAGCACAGGCTGCCCTAGAGGGAAATGCCTGCCAGACACAACCTCTAAATAAATATTTCTCAAATTAAGTCCTTTTTCTTACAAGAAAAAACAAAACCCAGACTGATAGAAATCTCCATGTGATAGAAATAGCCAAGTAGCTCCCTTCTGCTTGGAGCCAGGAAGGGGTGAAACCTCTTCAGGGACAACTACTGCTTCCTCAGGCACATCTTGCTTCCACTATACTAAAGGCCAGGTCTGAGTCCAGCAGCTGCAAATCTGACCCTCTGGCCAGTTCCCAGCACCTGCAGGCTGCTTCCTGCAGGGCCACGCCAGCGGCTTTCTCGAGTCTCTAAAGGGCATGGATTTTTCTTACTGTTTTTCTGCACAGTATTATTTGCATAAAATGAGTGTTCTTTAAACTCAGAAACTCAGATCCTTTTTTTTTTTTTTAAGATCAAAGGCCTAGTGCCTTTTATTGCATCTGTGTCTGTTGCTTAGCATGTAAGCCAGTTTTAAAAATCTACACAAACCATCTTTGGGGGGCTCTTCTTTCCTGCAGTGCAAGAGGCTTTAAGGAAAACATGTATCAGTGAAAAGTAAATTCAAAAGAATAGACGTGAGCATAAAGCAAAAAACCTGAAACATAATTTGGGATGATAAATATTCAAGCAAACCTTACATTAGGTATCTAAATCAGAACCTTTTTGGAGTTCCTGTTTCAGTTCCCACATTTAGGCCTCAGAAAAATAGGTAAAGAGAGGCAATGCTCATACAGATAGTATCAAAGTAATGCTTTTCTTTCTCTTCCAAACAGGGCATTCTACAAATGAGCAGTAACATTTTGAAGAAGCCATCTGTAGGAAGAAAGAAGGTGATTTATATGAGTATTTGTTTTTGCCTTGATCTAATAAGTGATCAGTTATGGTCTGTGAATTAGTCCTACAGATCATTAGTGTGGAACAGAAATCTAGCAGCTCAGTCTGAAGAGACTTGCTACTCACATTAAGCAAGAGACACTATCACTTTTTGGCTGTGGATTTAGTTCAGTACAACTCTTGGTGTCAGTCTAATCTCAGTGAATGTCTAGAGGAAGATGTAGAGCATTCACTGCAGTCCTTCTACATCTATAAAATACACCTTAAGTCCTTACCTTATTAGCTTTGAACCCTATGTGGAGAAATGCTTTTAGATCTTACATAAAGTACTATTTTGGAGAGATCTAGCAAGTCTACTCATTGAGTTGAAGAGTTTTCTCTTTTATAAATCCCCAGTCTTTCTGTTTGTGATTTTGACAAACTTTTAAAAATGTTTCAGCAGGAGATTTTCCAGGACATCCAGCTTAAGCTACTTTCAAGATCCAAGTTAAGGATGAAAAAATGCTGTTTTTGACATGGCCTGAAATTCTTGAGTGGTCTTTCTTGTATGGGCAGTAGGATGACTGACAGTTCTTCCATTCTTTGGAAAGGGCTTGCAATGTGACAAAAGAACTGACTATAGTGCAGAGCATGGAGAAAAATAATGGCTTTGAAAGACCAGAGCGGTTTTCAAGGTACGTTTAGACTGTGATTTTAGAACCTCACAGAGTCCATCTTCTCTGAGCACAAACAGAAGGGAAGCACATATTGCAGCCAGGAAGGATGAGAATAGAAAGGACAGTACTGTCCCTGTCCCTCTGTCCCAAGTGATGCAGAGCACTTCATTCAAGCAGTCTTTGAAGAGGTGGGTGGTACCACTGAAAGCCAGTGGTAGCTGTGCTTTGGGAAGATGAGGTGCCAGGCTTAAAAATCCTAAAAAATCAGGGTCAAACAGAAAATCCATTTTCTGGCAAGCTCCAGCTGTCTTGATTTATATTGGTGAGTACAGATGGGATCTTCATTCATGGAGATACTAATTACACAGACTGTGTGTTTTCTGTGGAGGACAGTGATGACTCCCCCATTCAAAGTTCTGAAACTAAGCATAATGACCTTATTTCTGGTCCTGCCTGGATTTTGAATTCTTATCTTGGCAGCCTTTGGATTGTTCATCTAATCAAAGTTTTATGTGCCATAATATGACTCCTACAGGCTGGAATGCTAATTATTAGGCAGGCTTCTTAATATCTTTCTAGTTTTACTGTTCCAAGACAGAAAAAGCCCAGCCCTGAAGCTGGGTTATGAAATATGATTGATCTAAAACTACAATTTTCAGTCATCAGATCCCTGGAACAACTGCTGTGGAGTTTGTTCAAGGTTGTCAGTCAGCTTGCATTTGAAATCCAGGTTCTTCCCCTCTACTACACAGTTCTTGGTTTGCAAATTAAAAACATGGATTTGAAGCATCAAGGCTGATTTTCCTGGTGTTCTATTGCTGATGGCTTGCCAGTGGGGTTTAACTAGACATATCTGAATGTTGCCATGTGATTAGAACAGAATAAACTTTTTGGAATAAAGATAATATTTGGATGGTTTAACTTTTTTTGTTTTGGTTTGGTTTTTTGGTTTTTCTTTTTTTGTTGTTTTTTTGTTTGTTTGTTTGTTTGTTTGTTTAGTTTTTGGGGATTTTTTGTGTATTCACCACAAGGAAGTTATGACCATTTACAACATTTTTGCTTAATCAAAATTGCTCATTGGATAACTCCCTGGTCAAAAGCAATTTAAGAATTTAAGATCAACTTATATCTAATATGTACTATTTAGACACTGAATGAGTTGAATGAATTAATGACTCATAAGGGTGGTTTTGCACGTTGTTCTCCCACTGGGCAAGCAAAATTTCACTTCAGATTTTGTGCAAGATCACTCCCATTGCACAAGTCCAAAATTTCCCTTTTCTGTGAATGTTACCAAATGTTCCTTAAAATCTTCTGCTTAGCATAAGCAATAGATGCTGTCAAATTCAATGTGCACTCAGACACCTGCAGGGCCTCTGGAAAACAGTTTCTGATTGCTGGACAACTATGAATAACTTAAAGGCAGTAAATGCTTCACTTCACACTTCCTTTTTATTAAAAAGCCAATAAAGTTTTTTGGCCTATATGATATCCCTAAGTAAAGATGTGAAAGAATGTTTCCAGAAAATCATTTGTACATACAAGATCTGGCCAGGGAAATTGCTTGGTTGTATACAGGACACCCTCTGGAAGAGCTGTGTGTCACTTGTAGGTCACTGCAGCACATCAGAGCTGCAAGAGCAAAATACTTACAACATCACATCATAATCAAAACAAGTAACAGTTTCCCTTGTTCACTTCTATGGTCTATTAACTCCTGGCTGTCATGAATTTTGACCAGCTCCAACACGTCTGATACTAAGCTGTACATTACTCATTGGCTTTGTTAATCACATTAGAGCCTTTTATGAATTTTGAGAGAAAAATCTCATAAAAATTAGAAACATCCCCCTTTTTTTGATACAATAATTTACTTGTCTTTTAATAACAAATATAAAGAGTTCAGTGAGAGGACAGAAAGTTTTACTCAATTTTTTTGCACTCTAGACATAAAGGCTAACAGGCACAACAATAAACAACAACAAACTGGTTTTAGGGGAGAGGGAAGAGGGAAGGGGACTAGAAGAGTTTTGGTCTGTCCTCCAGATTTCTCCATCTGCATCCAGTCATTGCGTTGCTTCTGCCCATAGAGACAGCACTGTACATAGCTGTGCTGTTGGCATTCTGCCTCATGGGTGACTGCGACCTGAAGGCTGCAATTAGGCTTGAATCAGGACCTGTGGAGGGACTTCACCTCAACTGGGTCCAATCAGCGCCCCGGCTCCCTTGGTAGGCAATTAAAAGATGGTGGTTATTGGAGAGCCTGTTGTTTTAGATACCCATTTAGGATGAGACATGCTCAAGTCTCCAGTGCTCACACTGAACAGGTTCCTGCTCGCTATTATTATTCATAATGGCATTATTTATTATCGGCATTATTATTTATTACGCCATACCCAGATGTCGCACACATCTCTCGCACTGTAGCTCCCACAGCCGCTCGCACCTGAGCTGCAGCTCCCCTTGCTAATCCTGCTGGGCTATACTTGCAAGTCTGGCTGGAAAGTCACTCCAAGCGTAAAAGATGTCTACAGGCCCTCAGCAATTAGCTGTGTGGTTCTCTGAGACAAGAGAGCTACACTGGGGAGGCAGTGAGCAGTGGGAGCTGGGACTCCCTCGTTCCTTGCCAGCTCCCCTATAGCTGCTGGAGCACACAGGAGAGTAGAAGGAGCCGAGTGGTGTACACAGGACCACAGCAATCCCAGTGTGGTTTCATCTTGCTGAGACATCTCCTGGGATGTCAGCAGGTAAGAGGGGAGATTGAATTCCTTCTCCTCCATATCTGTGTCACATTTCCATTCTAAACTATTCTCACTCCAAGAACCTTGCTCACATGCACTTCTCCCCATAATTCAGATTTTTCTTTCCTCTGTAAATCGCATGCACTATAGAGCCCCATTTATGAAAACAAGATCTATGACAAAACCCTCCTAACACCAGTAAATCTTCTTTTAATGAATTGGGCCTGTAGCTTCAGTTATGAGTCTGGGATGTGACAGCTGCTGAGTGAGCCATGCCAACAACAACACTGAAGCAGATCACTGTCATAAGGGTCTTAGGAGAGTCTTGGGAAAGGCTTGGATGGTCCCTCTTTCCCTTCAAGCACTTTCACATCTGCACTGCATTATTTCCCCATCCAGATGACTTTGCTGGGATCTCCAGTGTTCTTGAGAGTATTTACATTAAAAGAAAAAACTCATGGATTTATTTGTTCAGTCTTCCACATAAATACACCCATAGTCTAGTGTGAAACATCTCACATTTATCTGGTTTGCTTTGTTTTCAAATGCACCTAGCCTGGATTTTCAGTTTTACAGTGTATGTAAAGAATTAAACCCTTTAATTACATTGTGAACCCTCTGAATCTTTTTTTTTACCCTGTTTCTGTGCACTGCATACCATAAGACGCTACTGTCCTTCAGCATTACCAGGAATAAAGCACTTTCAGGTATCCTATAGGAGTTGGATGGGACACTTACAGGGAGAGGCAGATCTAGTGGCTCCAACATGGACAGGTGATGTGGAAAGGATGAAGGTGCTGTTTCTATCCTCTCCCTTGGGAAGTACGTTCATAAGACAGGGTATTGCCAAGCCCAGTTTTTCTTTAGCCTGAGAAATTGCCAGTGGGCTGATGTGTGATAGGTGATGCTCTTATCCTTCTGGCCTTGGGAGCAGAGAAAGTGGCAAAGCACAAAGCAAATGTTCACCCTCAAACCTTCCTATCCTCATCTGTGACCAGTGTGATGATAAAGGCACTGAGGTGGAGGGACAAGATTGCCTCAGCTCTAGGATGATTTTCACCTGTTCTTGTCATATTGATACCAGTAGCAAGATTTTCTTGCTACCTTCTTCTTCTGTTGGCCTCCCAGGGTAGCTCCCTTAAGTCATCTTGGTACTGCAGTAAAACTCAGCATTGCAGAGGACCTCTTTGACTCCATTTTAATATTTGAAAGTCCGCACTGTTCCTGTGTTCTGTCTTCCTGCATCAGTCTAGGTCATGTTGATTTAGTGATGGAAGATCCCTTGGTTGAGAAATGGGAGAAAGGAATATTAAAACAATAAATTTTACTTACTGGAATGCTTGGCCAAGAGACACCTGTTCCTGTGGATTTTCATCACTTGAAGTGGATGCTGGTCTAGTAGAGCTACTGCAGCACATAGGCTCTCTTGTGGACTGCAGGGTGGACTGCAAGTTTGCTAAAAGGAGATCTCTGAGCAGTGAGAACTACTAAAGTTTTTCCATGTTGTACCATGTGTTGTTCCATCTTTCCTTAAGTTACATAGTTTATTCCTACTGGTAAGGAGGAAAAGATATTGAAAGTATGAACATTTCCAACTAATTCATTGAAACTGGGCTTCTGCACAATGTTAATGATCCAACTTTGTTATTGCTTTTGTTTCTGTGAAAGTGCTTGGTTTGTACAGCAGTTTCAGTTTGGGGGAAATTTCAGAAAATTTGGGGAATATCTAGCTGCAGACCTTGTGGTGTTCTTATAAAAAAAATAAAAGGGAGAATTTGGGTTGCAGCAAATACGTATTCTCATGCATTCTCTTGCTTTCAAAATGTTGAGATGAAAACAGGATACATCCTACACAAAATGTCTGTTCTGCTTAACCCTACCCCAATCCTGAATTAATGCACAGTCCTGCACAGCATGGCTTGGCAGGGGAGGGGTGGCCATGCAGGAACTGTGAGTACAGCTGCTGGAAGAAAGGTAACAGCTGTACCTGTGTGTGTACCCAAGCTCAGAAGAAAGGCTGCAGATGTTTCAGCTTCTGAGGGGCCACAGCATTTTGGGGTGTGGCAGAGGAGGGATGTGTGGGTGCACATTTGTCATTCTGGTGACAGCCATGTGACATCTATGGTGCTTGGGAATTTGAGGATGAGTATTTCCCCTGATAGTTCAATTTCTGAAAACCAGCTGGGGGCACATCAGTAAGGTCAGTCATTACTCATGGGTCAAAAATGAGTCATTACTTAACTAGATATCAAACTGTACATATTCTGGTTTGGAAAATCATTTTGCTGATATAGACTAACCCCATGGACTTGGGGTCAGCTGCATAACCCAGAAGGAGATTGCAGGGAAGGGTGTGGCTGAGAAATCAAGAGAAAAGACCCGAGGACTGTGGCCAGTTTTAGTCAGAGAAATTGCTTTGTTATTGTATTACAGCTGCACAGTGTTTTTAACCACAAGCTCTGCTTCAGACCCAGGCTGAAACGGGTGTCACAGCGGTTTGTATGGCAAAACAAATTACAAATCCCTCATGACACACTGTTGAAAGTCCTTTGAAAGCATTGTTTGGGCAGCAGCAGGACTCTTTTCAAACCCTACTCGGGTTGCAGCTCTTACTTCTAAAGGTGCAGCTATACAAACAAGTGACTGTGATGACATGCATGTACATCATATCATGTTTTCCACAGCAAGATCCCATTCACAGCCTATAGTAAGTGAAAAGTTCCCTAACCATAAAGGGAAATTTGCTCCAAGGCAAGAGGAAGAAGTTGCCACTTGCAGCTACACTGACACTGTAAATCCACACCTCCATTCAGAAGTATCTGGACCTGTACCTTGTGTTACTAAAGCACTCGTTAGAGATGCAGTGGTGCAAGAAGCAGCTGTGCAGGAGGTACCTGCAAAGGACATGGGGTGTTGGAAGTGGATACAGCTACTTGTGCTGACAACAGGAAAAGGGAAGTGTGTCCCTTTATATGCCTGTGTGTTAGAGTGTTATCTGCCTCCTCCATCCATTGCCAGGAATATTCTGGCTATTGGGATGTTTTCTATGTGGATCCCAATCTAAACTCTCACAGTTAAAAGGAGATGGGCTGAATTTGCTGTCTGCTGCATTGGACACAATGAAGTGCAGAAATGCTGCTGTAGGTACTTGCAGCATCACAGGAAAATAGCTCCTGCACTTCTGATGAGCTCCTATGGGCACAGCACGGCCGGGGCTAGTGGAAGACCCATCTCAATGTGTGGAGAGGCCATAGACTCAGTGTAGAATAAACTTTATGGACTTCATTCACAGACTTCATTTTATCTGTTACTCTCCTTTATACAAGCTAAAGGAAAACAGTGGGTGAGTAGGACAAGAATTGTATTTGAAGTCTACCCATATTTCCCCTCCAGCTAGAATTTCAAGTGCCTCTAATTCCCTAAATTAGTGACAAGGTTAAATACTGCCAGAGAAATATGGGCTAAGGTTGGAGCTCCAGCCAGCCAATATCTAGGTAATAATTTAGAATGCATTATTCATGAATGCTTTATTACTGTTCACATTAAATTATAATTCTTTCAGTACCAATGTCCCTGCTTCACATGAGAGGTGTTTAATATTAGCTGCTGTTCAGCCCTTTCCAGCCAAATAAAATGAGTCTTAGTTGATTCTGTCCTGCTTGGATCAACAAACATGGAACTTAATGGACTCCCCTGCTCTGTGACTTACCTTGCCAGGATGGGAGGGGGAACATAGCACCACAAACCATTCTGCAGCACTTTCCTTTGACAGCACACAGTCCAACTTACGCAAGGACCATGACAGTGCCACAGGATGCTGCACCTGCCAGCTCCTCTGTCTACCAGCACGGGCAAGCCACTGTGCCTGCTCCCCTTGACAGCTTTTTTGGGAGGGCAATTCAGCAGTGCAGTGGACTCTACAGTTTATTTGCTTCCCAGAAAGACTCAATGAGGGATATTCCCTCTTCTTCTCTCGTCCCCAGTAGCCCCTGTCCAAGACAGCAGTTTGGACACTGTGAGAGCAACCCTGGGGCTGGGCTGGCACCCAAGGTTCAGGCTCTGCAGCAAGTAATGGGAAACCAGCCTATCCCTTGAGTGAGGCTGACACGTAATAACAGTGACTGGAAACTTCAGGTACATCCAAACCCAAACCAATCTCTATTAAGGGTTTGAAAGCTGGGCACTGGGAATGTTTTTGAACCACGAAAGCAATGCCAGGAACAAAACCATAGAATAATGTCAGGTTCTTTTGATTAAATCTAAAACGTTCCCAGTATTACTTGAAAACTAGAAGCAGACAAAATTATCCATCATGTTATGGATAACTTGGCTGCAGAAATATGGCATCAGCATATGCTGAAAAGTAAAAGCTAACATGATTAGTAGACTATTAATTCTAGCATCAGACTTGCCTGCATGAGATCCATATGTACAGAAAATAAAGTCTTTGGAGCGAAGACCAAAGTTTCTGTGCATCTGTAAAGCAGGTGGAATAGGTCTGAGCATTAGACTAAAAATTGTGATGCTGAAAAACTGGCAATGGCCTTCAAAAATGTTTGCACATTTGAAGAGTTGCCACAGATTTGTGCTTCTATTGAAGCTGGTTTTGTTTAATTCCACTGAGCTGGTCAGACTAACTTGGAGCTGGCATCCAGGTATGTCTATCCAAAAACTAGGTTTTAAAAGCACACTGCAGCTTCTGGGGTTCATAAAAGCTGTGATTACAGAATTTGTAGTCAGTGCCCTATGCAATGCAGTTTGCATGATAACTGGCCCCGACATCTCCCAAGCCTCTGGGTTTTTGCACTTGCTGTTTCCTAAGTGCCTTAACTTGGAAAGTGCAAATACCTCTTTCCTCATTTATAGGGGGAGGGGAAAGGGACTTGATTGAAGACTGTTAAAGACTAGATACCTGATAATATTAGATTAGCCCCACAGAACTGCAGTGGTTTTCATTTCCCAGGGAGCATGAAGAAGAAATTGCATCCTGCTGAGTTTTGGCAGCAATTTGACATGGGAATGTCCGTAAAGAAAATACTATTAGTAAAGGTCTTGCGAAAAACAAACTGCAAGATCACTTGATTCAAAGAGTCCTGTTAAATCACATTAAATGTTTTCTATGCATTCATGAAGGGTTTTACAGCTAGTGTCTTCATATCACTGCAGCCTGGATTAAGCTACAAATTGTACACTTACGCTCCTCTGCTGGCCTCCCTCTCATGAATCCAGCTTAGCCCTTCCAAATTAATTTGGCTACCGCATTTTCTGGTCTGGTCTTCAGTATTTTAGCACTAATAATGTGTGTTGCAGTTTATCTATCCCAGGATTTTTGTTTCCTCTGTGGGATCTGAGGAAATTCATGTTCCTTTTCCTGGGAAAGGGGGTGATTTCCTCACGGTGGATGAAAGCTTGCCACTCTCAGCTGAAATAGCTCTCCCCCACCCAGGAACATGCTGTGCTGTGCAGCTCCCAGCCATGCCTGATCTGACCTCCAGAAGTCACCCCATAGCACATCTCAGTCATGGGAATTTTGACAGCCAGAGAAAACCCACAGAAGGTCAGAGATCAGTAGACCTTTCCTTATCCATGGCCTCTCTATCATTTTAATGTTACCACATTTAATTAATTCCAGAAATTCTTATGTTAAAAATCTTGTTTACAGGTGAAGGAAAAACTCACCATCTACTATTGGAAATCTGAAAAGTAATCTGAAAATCACTGCTAGTCTAGATCTAATTGTTACAGAAAAAGAATAACAGTGCAGTTAAAATTCTTTCATGCACACCTGGTTTCTACCCCTTTTCCTGGTGTCAGGCTGCTCCTCCATGCCCTGAGGTGGGTGGTCTCAGTCTGGTAGGGTTGGGGCATTGCAGCAAGTCAGGGACATCCAGAATGTTTTGCAAGGAGGATCATGATGTTCAGGTTGACCTTCAGTTGATGTTCCAGTTGGTGTTTCCTTTATTGATCTAGGATCCACTTGGAGTAGTTTTCATAAGTTTTCTAACTAGCTTTTTTCACACCTTTCTCTTTCTGCACTGGTCTGCAGCTCCATGTTGCTCTGGAATTTACTATATGTAATGCCTTTTACATATGTTTAGTACTGGTTTTTTTTCATATTTTACTCTAAAACCACGTTTGTCCAGTTCTACACTTAATGGAACTAACTCTACTTGAATTTTATTGAAGGGAGAGAAATTTATAGCTGTGGGATCACCAGTGCCTGCCTGTGCCATGTCTCTGCCATCCCATGCCTGTGCTCTTCTGTGCTGCATCCTGTCTGTCCACTTCTCCATAGATGTTGTGGCCTACTTGTTCACCCCTACACTGCATTATTGTATTGATCAAAAATAGTTTATTCTGCCTAGAATAAGTACAGTCTCTGTAAAACTATGGCCATAGCATGCAAAGATGTGCAAAAGTAAAACCAGCTAACTTTGCACACATGGTGACTTCAAGAACTTACTGCTGCGTCTAAATGAAGCAAAACAAAGTAAAACAAAACTGAAAGCAGATCAAGACGAGTTCAGACAGAGGATTTTGAAATCCAGTGCAAGGCTTCTGGCCCAAGAAAGGCTGCACTATAGGGCTACCTCATCACATGATACCCTGCTCAGCTTCACAGGCAATAATTTTTCCAGTGCCTTACATGAAAATAAGATTGCAGGCACTGGAGCATGCGAGGATGGATGACAGTGACACACGAAGGTAACAGTGTATTTCATGTGTTAGACCAGTCTGTACTTGCTTTTTTTGATTAGCTGTTCAACAGCTACTAGCGGGGAAGTGCTGCTGTGGGTGATGGAACAGGTATCTCCCACTTTTCATTTCTTGAGCTTCTGACCTGTCTTAACAGAGGCAAAGGCTGGATTTGACAGCCCAGCTGCATCTCAGCAGGCCTGGGAAGGTGCACCTCCCCTGGATTACCCTGCTTGCTTCCAGAAGGCAGCAAACCACTTCACATTTGGCGTGGGCAGCATGTCAAAATTCTTTTCTTTTCCCTTTCAGACACATTGTTTCACAGACAAATAGCACGTAAGAACTTCTGGCATCACTGCAATATATTTTGTTCTTTAAAGAGATATGAGTGCCCACATCTGCATCAGTCTGGCTTTCACTGAGTTAGAGCCATGGGGGACTGGGAACTTTCATTCTGAGTTGTCAGTAGGTCTCTGACCCTGACAGTCTGGCTGTAATAAGATGCTTAGTGCCACCAAGCAAGGAAAATGCCATTTCTATTTGCAAAATGGACACATTTCCTTGGGTAATAAATAAATGAAGCAGGTCACTGCCCATATGGGCTGGCATTTATCTTCGGCTCCTTGCTCCTTGATTTACTCTGTGTGGGGGCAGCTTGGCACATCAATATTGCAAATTAAATACCAAGCAGATAGGTGATCTTTTGAGTTTGCATCTGGGAAGGAAACAGCTTTCAAGCAGAGGTTCAGCTCTCCTTCAGTTCAAATCATGGCACTCAACTAATGTTTGATCAGCAGTTTTTAATGCAGTTCCAGTCTGTACAGTCTGTTCTGGGCTTTTTCTTCTCCCTCTTCCTCTCTCTGTCTCTCTTTTTCAGCAGTCAAATTCTACTTCAAAGGCCGGTTGAAGCTTTTAGACTAGTATTACACCACTCACTGGTTAAGTGGAAGCTGCTTAAAATCCTGCATAATTGCATTGTCTTTATGTATCTGTTTTCCTTGGGGCCCTATTGGAGTGTGGAGTCAGTGGGTCTCTTAGAACTATTAGGGCCAGGCACAGTTTAGCCAATGAAAATGCTAATTAGGATGGAGAAATATATTGTATGCATTCCACATGTTTAGTCCTAAAAAAAATGAAAAGTCCATAGCCTTAACACGCTAAAAATGTCAGATAATTCTCTCAGATGATGTCTTGGGTGTTCTATAAGCCTTGGCAAAGATTATTTTGTTAATGCCTCCCCGATAATTAGATCCACATGCACACAGGATACACCATGAGCCCTGTCTTGCCTTTCAGCTTCAGGCCTGTGACAGTGGTTTGTGTCAAACTTCAGGGTGTGTTTTAAAATAACACAAAAATATGTCAACTAAATATTGAAGCTACCAAATGAAGCCCCTGGGCTAGGAGAAGCCAGCACCCACCCCTGTGCAACCCTCCTGGATGCCTTGTGTCATGTCCTTTACAGCCAGATGCTCCATCTCTATCCCACCCAGGGTACAGCAGCCTAATCAACCAACAGCTCATCAAGAGGTGGGTTTCATCCTGTTCCTCATAGGGTAATCCAGGACCTTCTGTGGCTTGGGCAGGGTCAGAAGTCAGACCCCAGGCCCCACAGCAGGAGCTCAGCAGCCGGTTGCCAGCACCCAGTAGAGCTGGTGAGGATGTGGCTGTCCTCTGCCTTCTCTAGATATCCCATCCGCCCCAACAGACACGTCATCCTTCCCTTCTCCCTTTGGGCAGACCCCGCTGGTTTCTCTGTTGGCAAGATGTTGAATCCTGTCCCTTGCCACTCTCTTGGCAAAGGGACGTTTGGGACCTTGTGAGGGAGCATGTGCCTAGGAGCAGCCACAGCTGCTCAGTGCCTGCAGCAGCAGGAACGTGGCTTCTGGTGGCACATGTCTGTGCCAGTGCCATGCAGCAACAGAGGGCAGTGGGGCAAGCCCACTGCTCGGGCATCTCGAGAGCTGGGCAGCTTCTGTCTCTATAAAGCATGTGAAAAGTGCGAGTTCTCTGAGGCAAGAGTGACCCTTAACTCAGGGAGTGTTCTCAGGAGGGCATATATCTGTAATGGCAATGTCAGACCACTGCTGCAGCACAAGGGTGGCTGGAGGAGACTTATCAGAGAGGCAACAAAGGAGGCAGTTAATGTTTACAGTGGGCTGAGCAGCGTGTATTTTATTTTAGCCTTACTCTTGGAAATGGATGAACTGGTTTAAACTGCACTCTCAGTGTCACAGGGACTCTTATAATACCAGCACTTTGCTACAGAACATTTTTGAAAGATGGAAATGAGGGCACATTTGCACCCACTGGAGGAAGGGCCCACTTAGCCCCTTGCTCTACAAGCCTCCCCACCTGCTCCTTGTGCTGGCTCCACAAAGCCTCTCATGTGCCCCTGGCTCTCTGCTCTGGCATGGCTTCAGGAGTGGAGAGGCACGAGGGGATGGTTGCCCCACATGCCTGGCCTGTGTCAGGACTTGCCTTCCCTTCCCTCAGCCCCAGGGCTGCTGTGGAGCCACGGAGGTTATGCATTAGTGCCAGAGGAGGGGATCCTCTCCTGTGGAGGAGGAGAGCATTAAAGCATAAATAACTGCAGAAAATGAAAATTGTGTTAAGAAAACAAGTCCAAGGGTTTTAACTGCTAAAGTGGAAAAAAAACATTTTATAAACATAATATTCCTAATACTCCGTAATGTACTTCTCTGTGTCATGCAGTACAATAATTTCCTGTTCAGCTTCACTTTCTGAGCAAAAGCAGAGACCAAGATTGGCAAGCTGTAAGGTGAGAGCCTGGGCTCTGCCCCAGCCCCAGCCACCAGAGATCCTGCTTTCTCCTGCCTTGCTCTCAGCATAATCCCGTTCAGCCACCGGGTGATCCTCTTGAATCGCTTTTTAACCGAGTCAAGAAGACTTCTACGGCAACAGCCTTGTTTGTGTGGAGTAAGGAAAGGGATTTGTAGCGAAGTAGTGAACGGGGAGGGAAGAGAAGACATTTGGCTAAGAACTGCTTACACAAGTATAAACCATATTTCCTCCACATCTTGCTTCATAGTAAGTTTTTGGAGAATGGGAGCTCTAGAAACATGTAATTACTATTTGCTTTCTACATAGGTTTTTTTTTTTTTCTGTCTTTACGGTATCGCTGTGGCAGAACCAGGTTGCTTTGCAGGCTGTTTCATGTATGTGTTGCTGTGTTCCCAGCGGATTCCCGGCTCGTTCTCGGCTCTATCCTCCCTCCGACCGAGCCGAGCTCCGCGCCGTGTCCAGCGCGTCCCGGCTGCCGAGGGGCGAGCGCGGCTGTGGATCGTGCTCCACTGAATCCAGATTGTTTCCCCATTTTGGTAGAGCTATATTTAGGCTGCCCAGTAACTGTGCCCTGGACTTTCTAAAATAAATCGATGCGCAAGGCCCTGATTTAGTGGAGTCCAGCCTGCCCCCGCTGTCCCGGCTTTGAGCAGCCCTGGACAGAGATCCCGGTCCAAGTCCGGGCTTTAGCCAGTCCCTGCTCCTGCCCCGCTCTGCCCTTGCTGCCACCTGCTGACCTGCACTCAGGTTCATACAGCTCCGGTATGAGTCCAGCTGAACTGCAGATTTGCACCTATGCAGAGAGGTCAGAGCTCCTGGGGTATTTTCCTATTTTAACCATCACTCGATACATATTTAGATTTGTGCAAAAAATAACTGCCCGTCTTTGACCTCTGTAGGAAACAAGTCAAACAAAACAACCTCTTCTATTGCAAGTTTTGGTCCTAAATCTGTATTTTAATACTAGGGATCCACTTACAAACTGAACCAAAGGTTCAGTTTACAATCTGAACAATTACTGACGGTAATTTTCCTAAGTTGTTCTGCAAAGCTTGGAGAGTCAGACACACGAAGTTTTTTCCTCACTCACAGAATACCTTTTTTTTTCCCTTAACGTGGACTGGACATTGTGGAGCTAGTTAGAAAGTAACTCTGCAGGAATTAGGCCTCAAAGCTTAAATACAAATTCCCCTTATTTCAAAAGTATAAAGACTGATTTTGGCCCATGTCTTTACCAGCCAGTAGCTGGGTTTGTAGCCACACACCACCACTCTATCCTGCGGAGACTTTGCAGTGTTTCTGTAAGGCTCACTGGCATATTTATCTTACAGACTAGCTAGTGATGCTCCCTGCATGCAGACATCAGCTGTGGGCTGGTGCTAGTAGCATCATTCAGAGGTATTTGCAGAACTGAATTCCCACTGGGCTGGCAAGGCTCTGTGCCAGCAGCCTGTCTGGCCCCACAGAGTGGAGGATCTCCAACATGAAACTGAGTTTCATACCTAAAATAATAGCCTTGAAGACAACCACAGTGTCCCTTATTTAGAACTCATGTGAGACAATGTTAGTAATTAATTTGCTGTTCAGTTTTTGCGGTTGGGATAGGATTTTTATCAATCTCATGTAGTTGAAGCACACATGGGTCACATTTATAAATAAGAAGTATCATTGCTGGGGTCATGTAGATCTGAAGGTGCAAACTTGCCAGGCAATATGAACTTCCAAAGTTCAAAGGAATGGTCAGAGCCTACCAAATTGCAATATTTCTCATAAATATAAATGCTCCAATGTATTAGCTGTCAGGAATTCAGTACTAATCTATCCCATCATTGACTGGAGTGATAGGGACACTGCAGTTGGAAGGATGCCATTCTGGGAAACTATCACATATAGTCTGTAAATTAATTCTTGAGGATTTTCAGCAGTTTTGTCTAATCAGCTTTTTTTTTTTTTTTTTAAGAAATCTTGTGACTTCTGCTCCAGTGATCTGGCCAGACCCAAGAGTGAGGGGCTGAGAAGCTTCAAATCAAATCAGATGTGAGAGCTAAATAAATTGGGGGGTTCTTGGCAAGACTTCTCAGAAACATAGAAACAGATGTAAAAAGAGGCACAGAAGAAACAGTAATGCCTCAGCTGCTCCTAATGAAGGTCCCAGCAGGGAGCTAGTTAACCCTGCTCAGGGACTTCCAGGCTCCTGGCTAACCAGAGGAGAACCTGAAAATGCAGTGTCAGCATATGCAAGAGTTAAAATGATTCTTTCCAACCTTGTAAGCTGCCGCCACATGCTGCTGGTACTGTGCTGTGGCATGTATTGCACAGCCTAGCAAGGCTTCTGTCTGCCTTGAGAGTCCTTGTGAAGCAACCCTGAAATGATCAGCTCTGCCATTTTTGGCAAAGCTTAACTAGAGAACATGCCTGAGAAAATGCCGAAATGCATGGACTGTCACTGTCATTAATGTAGCCTGTTTGGTGGGAAATTCAAGGTATATGAAGCATTCAAGAAGAGTAATTTTCCACTGATGCCAGATTTGGGACCTGTCGTGCTGCACCCATGCTATCAGCCAGCTCTTAATTGAAAGGAAAAAAATGGAAAATAAGTCATAAGACACTCCCTAGAGGAAAGGTTGCTCTGAACACTGGCTGGAAAAATTCCCATGAACTTCAAGTGCCTGTGGTTGTATTAGTCATGCAATGACAAGAAAACAGTCTGTTCTGGGGGCTCTGTTGGTGGTGGCTGGGAGAGTGGGATGGAACTAGCTTCTCCCAGCTCTTCCACCTTTCCTTTCCAGTCAAACAACTAAAGGGGGACAAACCACTGACAAACACACATGGCAGCTCAGATCTAAGCCAGGGAAGCTGATCTGTTGTTGAAGCCATGCTGAGGAGGGCAGGAGAGGAAGACATGCACTGGTTATTTTCAAGTACAGAGAAGCAATATTTTAGGAACTGTTCTGAAATGCAAACAAGGAGAAGTTTACTGCGTAATATTTCCTGGCTTTGAGCTAATCTTTGTTACAAAAACAAGTTATCACTTGTAGATTTTTTTGTTCATTCCTGATTAATCAAACTCCAGACTGCCTGCCTCTGAAATAGTCCTATTTTGTGACTCTGTCATTGCTAGAAAATTAAAAAGAGAATCCTTGACTGGCATGAAAGCTCTTTTCTTACCTTTTTTGGTAGCATGTCTTACTATGATAATTCTGTCGAAAAACAAACAAAGGGCACTTTCTAATTTCTAAGCAAAAAGCAGAACAAAATAATCAAATATTCAGTGGGGTAACCCATGCTTTAAATATTGTGTTTCTCAGCATTGAGTCACATTCTGAAATGAGTGGTAATGCCCTGCAGATGCTGTAGTGGTGAGGTTTGCAATGCTGATATCCAGCAGGCAGGCAAAGAACTACATAATGATGTAAAAACTGATTTTTTTTTTAAACCTGGAAAAGAAATTCACAAGAAAACTAACCAAAATTGATACTTACTTTTGCTGAAAGCCAGGCATTAGGGTAAGTATATTTCACAGCAGTGGCTCACAGGCTCATTCCACTGCTGGGGTGTAGCTCCCATGCCACACTAAGCCTCCCATGGTGTCCCAGGCATTGGTGTCCCCTAAGCCCAAGGAGGAAGAGAAGCATGGAGCTCAATCTAGTGGTAATTTAGGAATGGCAAAACTTAAGATTCTGGTTTTTTACAGTTTCTAGGAGTCCACTTGTTCCATATAAAGCCAACACTCTGAAAACTGAGTGGCACTAAAAATGCAGTTTTCACAGAGGGGTTAGACTGCCTGGAAAAATGTTGGCCACCAGTAGTAATAAAAACAATATGCTGCTGAGCCAATCCTGGGGGTGTACCTGCAAAGCTGACTGTGCCCCATAGTTAGGAGGGTTTCCATGCCTCTGCATTCCTGGCCAGAGAGGAAGGGCTCAGTATGGACATAGAGGATCCCAGTGGAATGCAAGGCAGGTCACGAGCTGCAACAAGGATGGTCAGATGGCCAGGGGTAGGTGTTTAGTGTATCTGTCTCATGGTTTTGCAAAGTGAATTTGAAGTATCTATATAAGGAGAAGCTGAAGTACGTATAATCCATTAGATTTGACAAGGAACATTACTGGATATAATATTGTTTCCTAGTGGTCTTAGAACCCTTGTTGTAACAGCTATTCCTGTTTGTCTTGTTATCCTTGCTAACTCCTATTTATCTCCTCTCTTTGTGTTTATCCCTGCATTTCTTTTAGTTAGCACTTGCAGCATCCTGTGGTATTGGGGAGGAAATTTGGACGTGAAATTGCACAGCAGGGAGAAAGTTCTCTGTAGAGGTAACAAGCAGCAAGGAAAGATATGCAAGGTTTAACTTATTTCTTGCTTCCTTGCCCTGGGCAGGCTGGTACAAATTGTATCTTGTGTCAGACTACAAGAACTGCAGCAGGAACACGGGATACCAAGGGATTTAGCTAACAGGAGACAAAATGTGTTTGTATTAATTGCTTAGTGCTCAAATGTGTTAGAAATATTTATATAACAATAACAATCTATTTCATAGCTTACGTATGACATGGTATTTCCAAAGACACTGTTAAAACAACAGTGCTTGCTGGAGTCTCTGACAGCGAGGACAGCTTGTATGCACATTTAAATGGATAGGCTGTACGCAAATAGACATTATATTTTCTGGCAGAAGTCCCAAATTCAGATCTAAAACTTGGGGAATTGATAAAGTTATGCATCCTTAGCAGAAAGTTTGGGAAAGACTATCTTCGAGGAAGGCACCTTTTGCTTTGGCTTGTGGTACTGCAGCCAGGGGGAGCATCTACAGATACAAAGCGAAAAAATCACCGGCACAAAAAAATTTCAGGAAATCTGCAGCTCTCTCGTACAAATGTGTTTTATGAGTGTCCAGAACTGCTCTAAATCTTTCCTTGTCAAAGTGGAGTCTCCCTGTTGTGGAGAACAGCTAGAAAATAAATTACAAGTAAACCAAGCTGTACCAAAATTAATTGTCAGCTGTACTACAGCCTCACAGACAATATATGTTTGAATCTCTGCATAGCTGTGATGTGTGTGTCTAAGGCAGCTGGACTGGCATTGACCTTTTTTGTAGAAAAAAAACAAAACAAAAAAACCGCAAAAAAACTCACCAAAGGCGGGGGGGTGGGGGAAGAAAAAAGCCCATTCCAGATAACAAGACCGCAGAGCAACTTGTTATTTGGAAACTGGTTTCTCACTGAGCCGCTGTGTCTGCAATGGGCTGAGCTAATCCCCAGTCATAAGCACTAGTCGGATTGATCTTGGCTGAACTTTGTGACTCTTGTCTGTCATGCTTAGTGAGAGAGGAGCCAAGAGTCCCTAAAATACCCTTCTCTCCCCGTGGCTGGGCAGTTGCCCTCCATCACTGGTGTGAGCAGCACTCCTGCTCCTCGCATGCCGAGCTGCTGGTGACAGGGTGAGAGGAGAGTGCTGGAGACTGTGCTCATCACACGACTCTGGTGCTGAAAAGCGACTCAACTGAATAGTTCAACTCTGGTTGGCCTTAAAAATAAGAATGAGGGAAAAGTCTGAGAAGTCCATTGAACCTCCAAGGCTTGTCAGCATAGGCAGCAGTCTGACGGAGCCAACTTGCTCAGATCAGGGGAATGCAGCAGGAGGATTCATGTTTCTCTCTAGCTTGCGTGTGTGAAGTGACCAACCCAAACAAAATCAAAGTGGTTTATAGCCTGCTAAGAGCACAGCGCTTAGAAGTCAGGCTGGTTTAATTAACACAGATCTTTATGCCATAACAAGACTTGCTTTTCTTGAAACAAATATTTGAGACCTTGAGCAACACATCTGAGAAACTCTAGAATAAGAATAAATGTAGATCTCCATGGAATAATTACCTTGTCTTGTGTGCATCTTTGAAACACTCAACACCCTTACAACCTTTTCTGTAAATTTCCTGGAACTTCATGGCCCTCATCGTTAAAGGTATTGAAGTCATTTTTATGGGGGAAAGGTGGAATCCTTTCTCTGCATCACTTCACACTGAACCTGCATCAACTCCATTTGATTTTATGTCATTTCTTGCGAACATGACCCAAGCCCACTCCAACATCAGAGGAGGGAGAAAAGGTCAGAACCATAAATTTTTGACCTTGCTGGGTGAAAGTAGACATTACACTCAAATCCCTGTTACTAATGGTTGCTATACTTATGGCAGTGCAGGCAGTGCAAAAGGGCACCAGCAATGACATCTTTCATCACTTGTGCTAAAATGCTCTTCACTTACTGCCTCTTGCATGGGGTGCCAGCAAAATGAGATGTAAATGGATCTGTTGACAAACAGGTTAAATGTCAACACCCACAATGATATGTTGTTAATAGTAAGGGCACAAGATATTACAGAATTGTTTAAAAGGGGCAAGTGCTGAAAGGTGAGCAAAGTTGTCATCACAGTTATTTACTGTGTAAGTACCATGGTTGGACTGCTGGCTCTGGTTCAAGGCAGCTCTCATCCTAATCTTCCTTTTCCTTCTGACAGCCTCACTCCAGACTTTGCTGCTGATCACCCCCAGCCTTGTGGTTCCCCTGCCAGTGTTCCAACACAGCAGGAAGACTCAGAAGACACACACAGAGGCAGGCACCAAGCCCTCTTGGGACCCATAACTAGGGACTAAAACATCTTTTGCTTGGTGGAAGCTGTTCTGGGGAATGGTGAGAGCTCCTAGTAAGAGATGTTAGATATTGTGCAACTTAGGGCAGCTATTAGATGTGACACTCCTTCTGTGTGCTCTGACTTGTTTGCTTTAGAGGGAGACTTTTTAATCACACTGGTATTTATATTGTTTTGCAATGTTTTTCTTGCTATTCTGAGTCTCCATTCAGGGCAAAGAGTCTCTGTTTTCCTAGGCACAACTTAATAACTTAATGTTGTTATTCTCACTCGATTTTCTTCTATAATAAGGGTCTTGAGACACTGACAGTTGCTACTAAGGGAAGCAAACTGAAAACTTCCCTTTCTCTAATGCTGAAATACACAGGTTTTTTTCATGAGGAAGATGCTGGAGTGAGTGACTGCTGTTGATTTCCACTGTGCCTCAGGCAAAAGAGGAAAGATCCTACAGAAATGTATTAGAAACATACACAGACAAGGTGGTATTTGTGAATGACTTATTATCTTCCAGGCAAAATAGTTTATAAGCAGGATAGCAATTAAACAAATGATTCATTCTTTTTGTAAGGCTGTATTACTGTGTCATATTTAATCCACAGTCATGCCCCCATGTCCCATGAAGGTCTGCTGTCTTGGGTGATGTGTAAACATGGTGAGATATATAATGGGCAAGATCAGACTTATTCCAGTCAGTTTTTGATGAATAAATATTGTGACAGTACATTTTAATGATGCGAATGGAGAAACTATCCCATGAAAGGATGTTAATATAAAATAGCCAAAGGGAAAAGGAACTTCTAATGAGATATGCACAGTTCTGAAATCAGTGTTTCCCGTCTTAAGTTGATGGATTTGTCACTTCCTCCCTTGGCTCTTTCACAAATGTAGATGCTAAATGAAACAAAAATAATAAGTACAGATTAAAATCTTCGTAGAGAATTAGAAGAATCAAAAGTCTCCATGCAGAGCATTAGCAAAGTATCTCCAGGAAAATTTATTTTAAGCATAAAATGTAAGAATGTTTCTTACTAGAAAAAGAAAATATTTTAAATAATAAAAGGAAAGTATGACTTGTAAAGTCAGCAGGAACTTCTGTGTAAACAGGGCTGGGTTATGGCTTAATCAGGGATCATCTCAGATGTTTCTTACAGCTAATCCTGAAATAACTTCTTCTTCAGCTAAAACAATGCAACTTTGAGATGAAAAACCAGGGAGAAAGTAAGAATTCCTGACACAGAAGAAATACTTGGTAGTTTCTATATTTTGCAATTAGAGGGACTGCTCTGTTAAAGATACTTTTAAAAATATCTTTTCAAAGATATTTTTCGCACCAATAACTATCAATTTGACAACAAGTAATGACCACTTACATTCTAGAGATAAACAATGGAATAGATCTAAATTTTGAGGCCATAGGGCAAAATGTCATCTCACTCCTGGGGAAACCTTTCCTTGCAATATCTTTTCCGTAATGGCAGCTTCCCTAATGTTCCTTCCTCTGTGTCCATAGCTGTCACTCCTTAGGAGGTGCTGCCTATGAGTGTGATCCAGACCAGAAGTTCCTTGGTCCCCTACAGAAGGAATAATGGAAACATGGAAATATCCCAGACACACTGGTGATGAGTCATTAGGCTTCGTGGCAGCTACCAGTGCTCTGCTTCTGTAGAGCTTCCAAACTCTCTGCATCCCAGTTTGGATGTCACCTCCAACTCTTCCTGGCTTTCTGCTTCCTTTTGCTTTTTACCTGTGTTATTCTTAGGTCTCCTTCTTTTTGCTCTCTAACAAGGCAGCTCCATCTGGCTCCTTCTAGTGCTTATTCTGTTCCATGGTTTCCTCATGTGTGCCTCACAGTGTGCCAGGTAGGAGCATACAGCTACTGCAGAGCTCTCTTATTGTTTTGCAATAATAAGAAACAGAGCATTATGTGGCCCTTTTGTATGAAATTTCTTGCAGGATTATAAAGCTCTCCCTGCTGTGGTGCTAAAATGCACTCACTCCACCTCAGGCTGTACATCCCTGCATGTCCCTCCTCATAGATGCCTTCATCCTGTGATAAAGGAAGTACCTGGAAACTTTCCATTTATAGGACAATGCCTGAGTGCTCTTTGCTTCAGTATTGCATCAGTTTTGCTTCTATCTACTCCTGCCTCTCTTTCTCTTTTCTCCACAGTATTTTCCATGCTTTGAGCCTGATCTCCCTTCCCAGGCCTGTTCATTAATCCTACATCTCTTGGTCAGGCCCTGGCTCTTGACAGTTTGTGCAAATCAAACTCCCTTTTCTCCAGACCTCTGCTGAAGTCCAGGATCTCTCTTATCTTTCCTGCCTTCTCTTCTGCCACTTCTTGGGCCTCTCAGCAGTCACAGAACATCTTCTTAAAGTTCCAGCTATCCATAGCTGTGAATTTAATAATTGTCTCTCAAACCCAGTAACAGCAATAAATATTTATACTGTATCAGCATTTTAACTGCTATTCAGTTATTACTGAATAGTTGCACAAACTCAAAGGGAAGCAATCTTTGGCCTGACAGCAAAAGCTGCTGAAGGTGGGTTCAGCAATGCCTCAGGGCAGGTGTATCAAAGGGTGTCTGTGCTGTGCTGAAGAACTCTGTCTTTTCAAGTGGGAACTTGAGAAACTTTTGTGTACCATAAATTTTCAGCCTGTGTTCTGCTCTCTTGTCACTGTGTTGACATATAAATCCCAGCCAAATAACTCATACTGCATACTAAGCAGTGGTTAAAGAACATCACACGTTACATGGACTTACACAAACTACTAAGGTTACCAAAGATTCAACTCCTCAAAACAACAATATCTTACAGCTCTAAGACCGTAGCATGAACTTCCCCAGGAAATACCTCATCACCTTCTGTCCTGAGCATAAACTCTGTTTCTTTGATGCGACCTTCTTTTAAATATATAATAACATGTGTGTGTTGTTAGAAAATTCAAATAATTGTATATACTGGAAGAGAGAGTAAAAGAGAGCAAGCATGTGAGAAGCTAATCCCAGTGGGGAGCTCAGGAAGGAGATCAGATGTGTTGATGGAGTGTGTAAGTTTCAGTGTGGGAAGGATGGAGTAGCTGAGTGGCTTACCAGGGCAAAGAAGTGACTTTGTACTGATGTGCGAGGGGACCCCACAAGGTCTGACTCCAGGCTCTTTGCTTGACTAGTTTTTGTAAGAAAAGAAACCCCCTATCTTCCTACCATAACAGGCACTATTCAAAATAAGACATTAACAACAAGCACAATGTCATTTACTGCAGTTTAACCCTAAGGTGAGGATAGAGATAACATTATTCCTACAGAATTTCCTCCTGGTCTTCAGCTCTGGTCAAGTGCAAGGCTCCTTAATGATATCAGTGGTAACTCCAGGGCTTGATAAACTTGTCTTTATTAGTGGAGTCAGAGCATGTTATTAGCGAATGTATACAGAATCTGTGTTTTGCTATAGCACATGTTTGTATAGCCTTTTCTGACAGTTAAAGATGTGCTAAGTTTCCTTGACAGAAAACAGACATTTTAATAAAATGGCTGCCATTTAACTAGGAACTCCTGGGCAAAGCTCTATGGGAAACAATTCCCATGACCTTCAGGGGGGAAGAAATGTTTGTCTTTTAATAGGGTTCCATTCTTTAAAAAAAAGTCCTTACTCTGCATTATTCAGGCTTTTTTTAACACAACCCTAATGATGCAACTCCTGAGGAACTGCATATGCCATTTGCAGAAACATATTGCTAATTACACTAGTCTTTACTTTCAGATAAAGAAACTTTGAACTATTTCAGAACAATGAATCTGGAACAGAGTAAGACTGAAGCAGAATCTTCTGTAATGCATCTAATTTCATTACATTATACATTTTAAACCTGAAATGACTATTGCATATTGATTTACTTACCCATTTATGCAGCTGACTGATAGTTTTGTGTGTCTGGCAATTCATACTTGTACTTTGCATTGGTTTTGTTTTGGATCATATCTAAGTTCACATTTAATGTATTTATTTTAATATAAAGCATGTTTTACAAAAGTAGCAGAACCTATAACCCAGCTGTCTTTATTCAGTGTATTCTGTTTATACTTAAGGGTCACCAGCTTGAATTAGGTCCTTATCCAATATTGCAGGATTGTTTATAGGCTGCACATGTCACTGAGGAATTGTAAGAAAAAATTTATTTATGAGATGCCCTACCTGGGAGTGCTCCCCAGTGGCAAGCCGAGAAGTGAGCAATGGGAACTGAGGTTGCAAAGGAAGTTACTCCATCTGTCTTGAAAGCCAGCCACAGGTGAGAGATAGAGAAGGGATGAAAAGAGGCATTCATAAAAAGCTGATTCATCACTAATCTGCTTGTACTCAAACACAGAAAACAATAGCTTGTTTTATGATAAGGTTCTGCCTTTCCAAAGCTGCGTTCCACTTTGGCAGGGAGAGTGTACTGAATGCCACAAACTCGGGGTGATTGGCTTCATTTCACCAAAGAGCTTGTGCTGAAACTCCACTTTTTGTCTGTGGTTGGCACAGAAATAGTATGGGTATACGGGGTAAGCAGAAAATGAGACAAGTTCTGCAGAGTCCACCTGGACCAATTGCTCTGAAGGCTATTGTTTGGCAGAGCTGGATGGACAACCCTGCTGGATGTGAAATCTGTGCAGCTCCTTAGGCAGCTTTGGCTCTGAGCCCACCAAGGGTCACTGCTCACCCCATCTGCAGTGGCACAGCCTCTCTGCATCTCTAATTCAGTCTTTAATTACCTAAATGTTATATGTTCTGTGGGTTTGTGCTGCGTGTGCTGTACCCATTCTGTACAGCTTAAAGTCGATCTGGGTAAAAAACAACAGCAAGTTTCTGTCTTTTTCTTGCACATGTATGAATAAAAATAATTTTGAATTTAAAACACACCACGGTCCCTTCTCCCTGGCTCCTCTGGCAGGCGCTTTTGCAAGCAGTGTGCCTTACCCTGGCATTTGTGGCAGTCACCCTCAGTTTTCTCTTGGAGCAGCAGCATTTCTCCATGAGCAGGATGGCTGGCTGGCCCCTGAGCACAGCCCCACCCTGGGGTGCTTCCAGGCTGCTGCACTCATGAGCAGAGAGCCCGTGCACAGAACCTTCACAGCTGCTCTCCTGGCACTGCACAATTCCACGCGTGTATCCCCAGCTCCCAGTTCAACCCATGACTTATGCCAATGTATAACAAGACAAATATAAGTCACATACATGCCCATATCGTAAAATAAGAGAATCCAAAAGGAATGAAGATTTTCTTAGGCTTCTAGCTGCTGCAGAAAGAAACCCTTCTAGAAAAAGAAGGCTTGTACACTTTTTGACAAGCCTGTTTTCCAAAGGAAATGACGCTGGCGTGGCTGCACTCTGCCTGTCAGACTCCTTTCCTCTCCTCCAGCCAGCACCTTTCCAGCATGTGTGCCAGCTCAGACAGGTTGGAACAGGATGAGGGTCCCAAAGAGGGTCTTTCTCCCTGTCACATGAGACCTGGGGGCTGCTCAAAGGGCTAAGACCCAGGTCAGTGCCTGCCCTGGGGGAAAAGCCCCCAGTGGGTGTTCTGCAGTTACCCAGCCCAGTTAGATCACTTGCTGGCAGAGCAGTTCATGACTATCTGTGCAGGAGGACACCAGATATTTATATCAGAAAATATTTATTTCATTCATGGGTCATGAAAAGGAAAGGAAGAATTGGCTGGACTTCATATGGTGACACCAGGCTGTTCAACTGCTGATTAAGCTGGATTTTTTGTGTTAGAGTTCAACAGGGAGAAAATCACAGCATTTTTACAGACTTTGATTGCAGAGCAAATAAAACACAAAATGAGGGTCTGCATTTTTCATCATGTTTTTCACACCTGAAATGAGAATCACTGAGGCTTAAGGCTTTCCTAGTTACAACACGATAATATTGCAGACCTTTGTATTTAGAGGGAAGCCAGGTAGAAGAATGGCATTAATGAAAGAAAATTTCTGACTGGGTATATAAAGAGCAAATATTCCCCTCCTGCACTTGATGAGAGGTTTTCTTGCAAAGGTTCAATGAATCCTGTGTGCAGGGGGTTGCCTTTTCAGTGTGTGCAACATGGGGACATTCTGGTGTCCCAAAACACCAAAGCCAAAGGGCAGTCTGGAGCAGGCACTGGGGCCTGTGATGCCACTCACTCAGGCAGTGCAGAGGAAAGAAACCTGCACAGCTAAAATTGGGTCTGAGCACTTTGGGTTACTCAAGTTATCTCTCAGGTAAATTGCTTTCATGACAGTGGGTGCTGGGTAACATTCTTGTCCTGTCAAGAGACATGCCCTCAAAGACAGACAAAAGAACTTTGCACTGCTGAAAGCAAGAGAAAAAACATTTTGTGCCAATAATTGAGGGTAGTAACAATTGTTATTTGATTTACTGTAGACATTATGGGAAAGGCTCTTGAAGAGCTCTCAGTGAACGCACATGTTTTACACAACTTGTAGAAGAGAGAACAAAAATAGCAAATTCTTTTGTCTTCAAGTCGTACTTTAAAAGTACAATGGCAAGGCAGAAAAGGTGTAAAGCAGTATCATTCCATGTATATATCAGTTTTTAAATCTATGTCTTCGCATTTTTATTGCAGCAAACAACATTTCATTAACCATTTCAATGACTTTCATGGAAAAATTACTGACAAAAGATTGAAAGCAAGCAGCTTTAAGGAACATTGTGCTAGGGACTGGTCTAAACTCTATTTTTAGTCATATTCTTCAATTTATTAAAATACTTTGAGTTTTTTATGCTCTTTCTCTCTTCATGTGAAGAAACAGAAATAGTATTTTCTTTGTCTAAACAGGCTGCAACAGAGCTCTACAGACAGAGTTTTATGAATTAAAAAAAAAACAACAGAGACTAAAATTGTCTATAAGTAACATCTTCAAAAAACCTGAATTATATTGAAGGGCAGTAGCAATGTATACTTAAGAAGGAAATGAACCATCTCTAATGGAAATACAGAGCCTCTGACTATCCCATTGAACACAGGGCTCTTCCACATTTGTGCCTTATATCCAACCAATACAGGCTGTGGTACCAACCACTGTGTTGCCAAATGGGAATATCTACAGATGCTACAAAAGTTATTCACTTGCTGAAAGACACCATCACCCCAGTCTGTATATGGGGAGCACAAGTAGAAAGTGAGGGGCTTGGGGTGGTGGTCTACACGTAGGGTGACAGGCATGGTAGAAAGAATAAAATTTGAAAAGGGAAATATGAGGGAATAAGAGTGAGTTGAGACCACAAGAGAAATATGGTATATGGGGTTGCTGAGTAATGGTCCATGAATGTACCATGAGGTGATGCTAACCACCAGATCATGTGCAATTCAGCCCATTAGCTGAAGTGCATCCAGCAAAATCTGATATTTCTCCTGACTCACTCTTAATACAGTGCAGTTCACAATGTGTGACAACTGCAGTGCCAAGCACATAATGGCTATCAGCCTATGGCTTACAGGCATGGGGCTTGTCAAAAGTAACAAAGAAAAGACAGATTATCATACAGGTTTCAACTACCTAGAATGTTTCTCTCTTAAAAAATATCAGAGCAACTCAAGCCATGGAGGGTCCAAAGATGGTGCGGTACATAATATCCAGTGTTGTCATCTATTCATTGTCAGAGGATAGCTCAGTGGGCTGCTGGATTTTAAGTCAGTAGTAACATTGATGTGCAATTTCAGTGTAGCAGAGCTTCATAAATTACTGTCATGCCTATTTGGTGTCGTCAGTTATCATTCATCTCTCAGTGCAGGCATTGCAGGAGATTTCGTGCTCATGTTATAACAATCCGTGGATGATGGTAATGATGCCAAAGTGAAAGGAGGAGATCTTTGTAAGTTATAGTCCACTTAATGAGGTCTATTTGCTTCCAATGTAAGTCTGTGAAATTCACTCAGCTGCTGAACACCTGCAGATGCAGCTACACTGTCTGTAATTAGATGTGGTCACTGACATTGCCTGCACTGCTCAGTACCACTGTACAAAAGAAATTCAGAAGCAGTGCATTGGTGTCTCAATGACAGTCAGATGAGTGGTGACCTCTTCGAGGTCTATGATATGCAGGCTCATTATATCCACTACAGCTACAGAATATCACCTCTTCTCTTCTTTTCCATTGTGCTCTTGTGAAGAGCTGCACACAGGGAAGAGCTCAGCTGCACTGAGAGCGATTTTTTGCTCACCGCTTCATGAAAATACAGCCACAGCTGCAGCTACAGGACAGAAGAAACATGACAAATCCTTATCTCATTATTGGTGTCATCTGAGTTGCTGTCTCTAGACAATAATTATCTCCTAATAATGTTCTAGCTTGCACTTTGAATCTTGCTGTCACCATGTTTGTAAACTTAAAAAGAAACTTCTGTTAAAAAAAGGCGCCCTGAGCTGCCAACAGACTGCACAAGACTCCTTTTCCAAAGAGCAGAACCCTGCTGCTGATGCTGAATTGCTGGCCCAGGAGCTGGCCACAGCCTTGGAAAAGCATGCATCACCATGGCTCCTCTCAGCCTTCAGTGAAGGAAGTGAGGTGAGAGCAGGAGAAGCAGGACTTGATTTTTCAAAATCCAGGGCAATCTTCAGAGACAGTGGTAAGAAAAAAATAGCAAAATGTCTTCCAACTTGCATACAAACTCCATATCATGTGGAGCCCATCATGTAGTGACATTTTTTTTTTACTCTAGCTGCTCTTCATCTAATAATGAAGGTCCTCAGATTTCCATCCAGAAGACTTGTGTTTTGATAATCTGCTCTACTGTTTCCCCAAATCCCATTCCCTCTGTAATCAGACAATCAGTCACTACAAAGGATCAAAACTGCCACATTTAAATACTATTCTTCTTGTGAGAAACTACAATCTGATCAAAGATTAACAGCATGAAATATGTTACTTGCTTTTGCAGTAAACCTGCATGTCCCTTGTTGTCAATCCAAGTTCATGGAGGTTTATTTTCAAAGCAAATCTCTTGTTTTCCTTTCACCAGAGAGCTGTTATAAAGCCAGCTATTGTTATTGTAGAGTATAACTTTATTTTTTTAGTCCAACTACTAGAAGCAAATGGTTTTCATCAGGTAAAAAGTCATTGTATACATGCATTATATAGACAGGCCCTGGACACAACAAGCAGTTAATGGTTTTTAATTAAATAGAGTGAGACAGGACACTCAAGGAGTGACCCAAGGATTACTTGTAGAGGAAGTTTCTCTCATGACTAATAGTGACTACAAATAAGATGGGGTATTACAATAAAATTCTACTGCTGACAAAAATATTAGCAGTAAACGACGACAGAGCCTTCATCTGGGACTAGGAGAGCATGTGGAATATATTAAGACTGTAAAATTTCCCTTTAAGTGTGGGTTGCTAAAGTTAAAGCCAGCCACCCAGAAACTATGGCACTCAGAGAAACTCAATATTTTTTTTCATTAAAAATTACTTAAGGAGATTTACATCTTCCCTTGGTTGACATTGTGATGTTCTGCTTGTCCAGGCTTTGAGTCCTGAAAATATGCATGTGATGAGAAGGAGTAGAGAAAAAAATGGTCTCAAATATGTCCTGCCTATGTTGGTCTGGGAAAACAACCCTGGTTCCAGGCATCCTTCTGCAATGCAATCAGTCAGATGCTCTTTGCAACCACTCTGTGCAGATGCCCACTGCTTATTGAAACCACATGTGAAGCGGATGAATTATGTACCTAGAAATGCAATATAAGCACCAGATATTGACAAAGATAAACAGGAGTGAAGTGGGATGTGCTGGGAGATCATTACAGAAAAAAAGAAAGTTTGCTTTAAACAAAAGGAAAGTGTGCTAAAAGGCCAGCATGGAAGCAAAGTTCCCATTTCCCAGCCTCCTTTCTCCCTGTCCCCAGTTGTCATGACACCCCTCACTGCAGTCTTGTCTCAATATGGACTGTGAGTTCCTGGAGACAGAAATTGGCCTGTAACTTGCATCTATTGTATGCAGCACAAGAAGTGCTCCTGCCTCTCCTGGATCCTCAGGTGGTGTTTGGGAGGCAGCTGCAGCTAAACTGGGGAGCTCCATGTCTCTGCAGCTGAACTGAGGGCATGCACAGTGATCCTGGAAGGGCACTCAGCGCTTGCTCCTGTAAAGCCGGGCCAGCTGGTCTCAAACCACCAGGAATTAGGAATAACTAGCCCTCTTATACAGACACCAATTTTCTGAGTAAAAACCAGATGATGTTAGCTTGGGCTACACTGGGAGCTCCCAAAAGGCAAGTCCAGGTTTGAAGAACAAACTGAGAGACAAAGGATGGCAGTGAATTCCTGCTATCAGCAAATGAGACCAAAACCTGCAAAGCTCTGCAAAGTGGAATTCATTTCACCTTCCAGGAGGCCCAGGTCATGAAAAGCCTGGGTACTTCTTCCATTTTCCTTCACTTGCTCTAGTGACAATAGAAATGGGAAGGACTTTTATTCCCGAGGAGTTATTTCCAGGAGCTTGTGCTGAGTGAGATGAAGTCCATCCACTGTGTTCAGGAATCTGTCCTGCCAAAGAACTTTCCTGCCCTATGTTTTCCACCCTGATGTGCTTCCTGACTGTTTCTGGAGGAGGTTTGGTAAGGGGAGTGCAGCACAGCTCAGCACATGAAGCACAGGAGGCCTTAATTTGCCATCAGTGTAGCAGCGGTAGGTCGTGGTATCTCTTGGAGCCAAGGATCCCACGATGAAAGACATTCACAAATACAGAACAGAAAGTTGGTCCAGAATAAAAGCCAACTCACTGGGTGGCCTTGGTAAGCATCTTATGTCCCAGTTGAATATTTATATTTTTATTTCCACTCAAGCAGCGTTTCCTCAGAACGGGGGAAGGGTTTTACATGACTTTCCTGTAAACCTTCAACCCAAATCCTCATGTTGAGGTAACAACCCGTATTCAGAGATCAAAGAATTGTGTTAGGAAGAATAAATGAATTTTATCTCTCCTCTTCCCACCTCCCTCCACCGCCCATTTCCTCTTTCTTCTGATCATGTATTTGTGTGGGTGAAACATTCAAAAGTAGCTATAGAAATAAGATCAAGTTTTTCAGAAACTGGCAAGGAACATCTGTCCATCAAGATCCTTATACATGGACAGCACACAGGACCTAAGCTCTGATGAGCCTGTAGCTACCTTTTTGGCATCTAAGAGGAAGTTTTGAAATGCCAGTCTGCAGTTTTAAGAAGTACAAGACCCTGTCCATGTCTCCCACCAGGGAAGTCTGAAGCTCTTGATCTGCCCCACATCTCATCTTACCAAGAAGTTGGTGAATGCTATCAAAACAAACCAAATCATAGAGAGAAAGTCTGCTCCTGGAAATATTCTATAAGGAGAAAAATACAGATATACACTGCCCTGAGTACCATTCCTATTTCAGGGCTTGGTAGTAAGGGAGGGGCATGTGTGTGTAGGAGACAAAGTAGGGGAGCTGGAATAATCCACTAATGTCCTCAAATTTTCCCTCCTATCAGTAAGTCATCACTGCTAAAGGCAATGGAGGAAACCTGCCAAATATAACAGCTGAAACCAACACCCTGAAAAACATAATATTTAGGGAAAGTTGTGTGTTGGGGCCAGCTTGTGCCAGCTGCCAAGTCCACAACCACAAGAGGCCCAGGGCATGGGGAGGTCTCCAGGAAAGTCCCTGTTCGTGGCCAGGCACAGGACAAACCCCCTGCTCCTGTCAGATATGAGACTGTGACCCTCACAGCTGATGGATGGTCCTGCTGGCAGCATGGAGGGTTCAGTTCCCCTCCCTTGAAACCAGTTGCTCTTTGCAAATGGAAATGGAGATAAATGCTGGTGACTGTCCCAGGCAGGGATGCATGGTCTTGGCGAGCAGCGGTTCTGACAAGGACTGAGGCCATGACTCCAGTGGCAGCTCACAGGGCCTTAGCAGGAGTTCAGCATCAGGATGGAGTGAAATAGGGCCTTAAGGAAGACTTGGACCTACTAGGGTCCCATGGATGTCCATTGGACATGAACATGGAGGTTCTTTTCTGATTCATCTCTGTTAGGATGAGGGCAATACAATTCCTTTCTCTGTGCTTCTAGGGGGACATTTGGAGGGATGCACATCATGATACAGGGGTGGGGGACACCTTGTTAGAGCTGAGAAGACAGGATGCCAAATATGCAAATAATTTCCCATTCTCCCTGTTTATGTACCTGGGGCTTAACTTGGGCATACAGTGCAGCTCCTTTTCTCTACATGAAGATGACATTGCCTGGTTACCCTGCAGGGAGATTTTGATTGCATGTGGATATTACAAAGGTGATCCTTGATTTTTTGCTGGTAGCAATTAGTAGCTCTAGTCCATGAGGATTTGTGTGTCTCTGTCTAATTCATGATTATGGACTCCAGCAACAAGTAACTAGGCAAAATTTTACTGGCTAAATACCTAATTTGCAGGTAGTTTGATCTTCTGCCCTTAAGCTCAATCCATGGCTTTGGGTCCATGTGAGGTGCTCATCAGCTGCTTCTGTCAGCCAATGTTGCTGTCCTTGGCATTAGAGTCTCCTGAGAAGCCTGGGACTTGTGGCCAGGATGTGCAAAACTAGTAGTGGCTTGGGATGAGTAGTGGCGATTTCTTCCAGTAGATGTGAACTTTGGAGCACCTGTTCTCCAGTCAGGCCTGTTCAAGAAGAGCAGATCCTTATCCAAGGTCAGGCTTGCTAGCTCCACGTTTCATGTGAGCTCTGCAAATCTTCTGCCCCACCAGACAGACCCTGTTGGGGCACAGTTTCTGAAGAAGGTGCTGCTGCAGCAGCATAAAAAAGTGTACCTGCTTATTTTTGATGGTCATCTCTGTCTAAAGAGTCATAAAACAGCTTTTACAAACTTCACAAGTTCTTCCTATGAGATCTCCTTAATTTTCTAGTATCTGAAAGCCTCTTCTCCCCCTGGGGCTCCTGGGAGCATTGCAATTGCTCCTGTCTTGCTTCTCCTTGCAGTTTTCTGCACACACTCTCACTCAGCTGCTATTCCTGGGCTCATTTTTATCTTTACGCCAGGCTTGAGCTGCAGCCCATTGTGACAATATTTCCTCATAAGGCTGTGCTTAAAAAGTGAGGAGCTTCTATTTGTTGGTGCTGGGTGGTGGCATGTGAGGCTGCACAAAGAAAAACAAATGTTTGAGATGTTTTTGAAGGTGCTGTCATGAGACAAAACAGGGCCCTTATTGCTAAGTTTACTCGTACTTGGATGTACCAGAGACTGTTCAGGCTCTTTAATAACTCTGCCCTGGGAAGTTTCCATCACCTCCCTTCCCTTCCTCCCATCCTGACAGCTCCACTTGCCACCCGAGCTGTGCACTTTGGAGAGATTGTGGGGAGAATCGCCCCCACCCTGGAGTCTGACCAGCCACTGCCACCTTGCAAAAGCAACTTCTTCAGCCTTGTTTGTCACATGGGTGACACAGCCGAGAACACCTCCTGCAGTCACAGCATTTGTCCTCCTCCAGGGAAGAGTTCCATCCAGACCCCACAGATTTAAACATTCCAGAGGCTTTGTCCTGGCTCTAAGCAGTTAAAGTATCCAAGCAAATGTGGGACTAATATCCACTCAGTTCAGGGAAAGCTGTAAAAAGGAAGCACTAAGTCCTATCTCTCTCAAGGGTCAGGGGAGCAGAGGCAGAGGAAGGGGCAATGAATTGGCCACTGCATCAAACTGAGCTTGCTTGCTCCTAATCCAGCCTGATTTGGAAGCAGAGCTTAAAAGCAGTTTGCTTAGGAGGTTTGTTATAGCTATGAAAGCTAACACTGGAGTTACGCTGAGCAGCAGGGCAGAGGGTAAAACAATATTTTATCCGTAAGTTAAAACACTTTCACAAGGGTAAAGTAAGTCATCTGCTCTGTCAGCATTGTGTGTGCAGGGTGGGATCACCCTGTGGGTGCCCTCACCAGGGCATTCCCCACGGCTGCCTCGGCTGGGAATGCTGCACCTTTGGGTCATCACCTCATCCAGGGCATCACATCCCTCACCCTCCCTGCCCTCTGGAGACCCTGGTGATTCTCTGGGCTGAGGAAAGGGGGTTATTTTACCAGCCAGCCAATCACAGGGAAAACAGCTCTGTTAAAGCCCTCAGAATGTAAGACTGTCTTTCCCCACATATGAAGTTTAGAGCTGTGAAGTTGTGATTCCTGGAAACTGGAGTCTTCTCTTATAATAATTGTGTGGGCTGGGTAACAAAGCACTACTAGTATTTAGTAGAAGATTTCTTTCGAGCTTGGAAATGTTTGCTACTTCTCTGGCCAGCTGTGCTCTTCTTTGAAATAAAGGAAAACTCTCTCAGCCTTTTAAGCTTTGGTACTTCTTAGTTCTCCCTTTTTTGTTTTTCCCCTGTAAAATGTGAGTACCGATTTGCCCTGGAAATAAGATATGCAAAGGAAATACATTTGGGGAAGAACTGTACTTTGAATATGGGAAAGTGAAGTCCCATAGGAGGTGAAGGGACTTGTCCCAAGCCCCGCAGGAAGCTTGTCCCACACTGTAGAGCTAAGGAACCTTTTGAACACTAAAACGTTTTCTTAGTCGTAATTTTCTTGTAAATATTTGCGTCTCAGATTTCAAAGTTCAAGCTGGGTTAATCACAAAGAATGCAGCTCTTCCTGCTTTCCATGCAGGGTGTAAGGTAACAGTCTGTGGTGCCCTCCCAGACACCCCATGCATCTGCACAGGTTTCAAGTGACAGCTGGTCTTTAAACTCAGTATCACACATACAGATTAATCATTACCTGGCTGCTATCCTGGCTTCCAATCAGTTCCACTTTATTGACTTAGCCTGGGCTCGACAATGCTTTATTAATCTTGCCTTTGTGTCTACACAGCAGCCTTGTTGTGATTAAATAGTTCCCCCTGTTTTATTAGCCAGGGTTAGTACTGTAAGGTACTAAGGACTTTGTCAGCTGGGGCTGCCTGTCTGCAGACTGGAACAAAGATGAGATCCTTACGAAGGCCAGATCAAATTCCACTCTGTGGGAACTTTCTCATATGGAGAGATTCGATAACAAGATGCTGCTGCATCCTGAGGAAAACACAGGAACGGACCTGGGAGACTGTCAAGACCTGAAAGTTGCCCATCCCATGGGATGCCATCAGAGGCTGTGCTGCAGCCCAGCCTGGCTTGCAGGGCAGGGGATACCTGTGTGGAAGAGATCTGTGTGGCTTGAGGTAGCAAATATGTTTGGGAACATTGTTCCAAACCATTCACCAGAGCCCATTCCTGGAAACAGATAATTCAAATCATTTGTCCAAAGGATGATTTGTGGGATAACCACAAGCATTTATACCACAGAGCAAATATTTGAGGCACATCCAGATCAGCTATTACTGACGTTATTGTTTACAATCATCTTTCAGAGGAGTCCCTCAGGGTTGCCTGCACTGGGAAGTGACAGGAGGAGAGCTGGGGCATGAGGTGCAACCCTGAATGATGATTCATCTGTTCTTTCCAGATGCAAGCCCCACTGCAAGCATGGATCTGAGAGCCTGGGATCATGATGCAGAACCTCCAAAGGTTTATTTTTAGGGAGGCAACCTGCACATGAGGAGAAAAAAGAGCCTATTATAAAAAGTAGAGGGAGTCAAACAGCAGCTGTAAAAACTAAAACTTCCAACAATACAACAAACAGAAAATTACATTTCCCTTCATTGTGTGGAAGAAGCCAAGCTTCTAGCCATCTGTGGAGGAAATAAGGAGTTTACATTATTTGCAGTGTCAGTGAGGACCAACATACAAATTTCCTGTCTGTCTCCCTCTACAAATTAGCAAAACTTTGACAAAAATACATTTTCATTTTATTCCATTTTTCTCTTTCTGTAGGGAGAAGATGCACCCCAAGCAGTGTGGTCACGAACAGCATAGCTGAAAAGTGTCAGGGGAAACTGAGCAAACAGGAGATCAAAAGAAAAAGACAGAAATGGCTGTGATGCCAGAGCAACACAATTCTGCCCCTCACATTTCTGGGCCCAGACAGAGCAGCAGCTTGCAGGCATGTGTCGATGTCTGTGGTCTCACAGAACAGCATATACCATTTACTCACAAACCCAAGCCCAAAGATTTTACAACATCTCTTGCCATGCAGAAAATTACCTCCCCCTATGTTTGTTTAAGTTTCAAAACATTGACATGTAAACTTAAATTATTAAAAGAAAAATGACATATTCTGTCTTGGTGCTTGCTTATTCAGTCTGTGTAAGCAGAAATCGCAGCTCATATGTGCCAGAGAGTTTTCCATGTCTTCCTGCACTGCAGCACAGGGTATTTCAGCCAGTGTGGGCAGAAAGGAGCCCCACAAGATGCTGGCCCTGGGTGGAGGCTGGCATTCCTGCTGCTTTCCCAGCTGCTTCCAGCATCCTGTGACTGATGTTGCTGCACAGGAAAAAAGTAAACATGCAGAGTCAGCAAATTACAAGTCAGGTGTTCATAAAATGAAGCAGTTGATAGTCATTAGCAGACTGCTCAGCATGGCACAGGCTTCCTGAAGTACTCTGGAGGACAGTCAGGGGTGCAAGAAGTCCCCAGCCAAAGCGTCCTGACTTTGCATTCTCTTTCAGTCAATTCCACTGCAAATAAAACTAGCATTACCAGCTCATCTTCCTTTCCAAAATTACAACTTTTATGTTCCTAATTTAAGGGCAGCTCCTGCCTGCCCTTTGCCTGTGTTTGAGGTATGCTGGCTGCTGAGTGTCTGGTCTTACTGTCTCGGAATAAATAGCAGAGAAGTCAGCTGCCCTGTTCCAGGATAATTGGAGTCATCAGAGAGCATTTCAGGGGACAGAGGGAGGAATACTTCAAGCTTCTTCACTTGAGAGAAGGGAAAGAGCATGGAGGAACTTCCAAATGAAAAGAGTTGGATTTCACCTAAAGCACTGTATTGCAAATTGACCAAACTCAACTGCTCTCACTTCAGTAGCCAAAGAGATTATCTCCGCTGCCTGAAGTACTCTCTGTGCTTCCAATAATCCTCTTCCTCAGCCACTGGGTGTTTGTGTATCTGTTGTCCCTGTGCAAGGGGGGGCACTTTTCCATGGGGGACACCTCCCAGGGCAGCCCTCAGCAGGGACCCCGAGAGCCACTGCTGATGGAGGTGGTGGGGGATGGCCAGGAGGAGAGGGGCAAGGGGCCAAGCTGGGGGATGTGCCCTAGGAGGGTCTAGGAAGAGAGTGCACTGGAAAAGAGACAGGGGTCTGCTTTGGGAATGGCTACGAGGATTGCTGGCTCCAGGGTCTCCCAAGCTGATTAACTTCTGGTGCGGAGTAGGCTCATGTGTTTACCTTCTCAGGAGATGAAAAACAGAGTGAGGTTTTGCAGCACTCAGATTCCCTGAATTTTTTTAAGATTTTGATTAATCATGAGGCATTTTGGCAGCCTCCTTAGTTACTCCATCACCCCTATTTAATCAGTCACCGTCTGAGTGCTTGCTCTGCCTGGTCTCAACTGGCAAGGCTTGACACTACAGGGGGAATGGGTGGGCCTCAAGGTGCTGGTGGGGCAGGCAGCTGGCTCTGCTCAGGGTCTGTGCCAATATCCCCTTGGTTTCTGCTAGGGGAGACCTCATGACAAATGCCCTTACATGGATATAAAACATGAAATAACCCTAATTTGTATTCTGTGCAGTCACAGTTGGTTAGTGGGGCTCAAGGAAAAAAAAGAGCCAGACTTCATGGAGCTGGAGGCAATCCTCATTAAAGCTGGACAATTATGCCATCAGTGTTATAACAGTCAGATTGTGGAAGTACCGTCAGATAGGTAATAAAAGTTGGTTTTCACAGTTTCCTTCAGCTGAGTGTGTCTGCTGTGCCAGTGAGGGACTCCTAAACTGTCTCTGTATCCATTAACAACTTACTGCAGACCAGGATGAGACTTTCACAGCAAAATGTGTCATGTTTTATGATGAGAGAGAGGTTTTGGAGGATGTGAATTACATATTCTTTCAAACAAATGGGAATGCACTCCAGACATGCACTTGGCAATGCATGGGAGCACATCCAGATAGTGCAAAGAATCCCTCCTTAGTGTGAAGGTATGGCCCCAAACACACACTTTACACTTTCCACTCAGCAATTTTGCTCACTGGGCAATGATACACAGCCAGGGCTGAACCGGTCAAAAAGATATATACTCTTTTCCTGTCCCCTCTGCATGGTGGTGGGCTTGTTTAGTTCCAAAAGGTGCTGGGTGATACCTCTTGTTAGCAAAACAGCTTTTCTTGTGTTTTACTGAGATGGAAAATCTGCTTCTGTGCACAGAAAGTACAAACATGATTTGCAGAACAATCCTTTTTCTCGGGCAGAATGAAAGCTGTGCTTCATTTTCCCTTCTAAATATTTCCTTTTCTAAACCAGGAAAATTTAGCATTCTTCCTTCCACAAAAGTAATGCCAGGAATATACATAAAGATGCCACTTTGCAGACCTTGAATAATAATATAGGCCACTGATAAGCCTAACAAAGTAAAACCAAACATGTCTGAAAGAACAGGATGAGCATAAATTGGCATGAGAATAAAGATGAGAGCTTCTACAGTAATGTGTCACTTATTTTATGTCTTACAGTGTAGCAGCATTAAAAAATGTACAATTCCCTGCTGTTTGCAAGTTCATTTGGATTTACTGCATTTGGGAACATCAGGTTTCCATCATCTCTGTGCACCCATTCCTTGATTTCCTTCTGTGATGATGAATGTGGCTGGTACATGGACAGTATCAGAAGTGTCATCTGTCTCTTCTTCAGCAACCAAAGCAGATTTTCCTTTCCAATCTTCTTTGTGCACCATCTGCCCTGGGGGTATAGTCTTTTAATTACCTCTTTTTGCATTCACAGCAAGAAGCTGATGAACAGATTCCTTTCTGATCTGTCTTGAAGACTCTTACCGATGGGCGCTGTATTTACATTTGACTCTGTTATACAGAGTCAAAAGTGTATAATGAATTGCAATGTCTTAGTCTTGGGCATTTGCATCAAAGGATGGAACATAGACTGGCTGGGAACAAGCAAAGCTCGTGTGGGAATTGTTCAGCAAGTTGTGTGTGCAAGAAAGCTGTCAGCTGTCTTGCCTGCCTCTTCCTCTGTAGTCAAATCTACACAGTAACAGTCATCAGATTTTAGGTGCACTAGAACCATTCTTTCTGATAAGATAATAAAACAATTTGTCCCTCATTCATTGTTACAGCTGAATGACATGAAAATAATAATGATGCTGTTGGTGAATAAGCAGCTGAGACAGTTGCAAGTTTAAAATAGTTGAGAAAAAAAGGCTTGTTCAAATAACCAAACATTCAGTTAAATGCCACACAGACAGCTTGTACTGGGTGTCCTGGGATCCCTTTTTCTCACAATTCCTGAGCAACTAAAAAAGTAAAGGAAAATTTTCTATAGGGATTTCTCTCATGGAGGTATTTATTAGTTTAAAAATATCAATATTGTTAGGGGAACATTAGCGGGAACATTGACCTCTAACTGAAACCAAATTGTTATCCAAAAGAATGCTCACATGCTGTACTCCTTGAAACCTCATGTTTATTTTGCAGTTGTCAGCAGCAGGAGGGGTACATGTGATGTGAAAGATGCTGAAGAGATGCTCACTGAGGTTTCCTGATCAGGCCTGTAGCTGGGCCAGACAGATGCGTAGTGAAACTCTTTTTTGCCAAGAATTATACAGCTAGCACTGATTTGTCTTGAAGAACTCTCAAGCTTCTAGGACAGACTGTTCACATATGAGTTCAACAATGGCAGTGGAAGAAAATATTCCTCTTGTCTTACTTGTTGCTAGTTCCAGCTGTAGGCTGCTCAGCAATTTTCCTGTGACCATCTTCAGACTAGAGAAAGATCAAAACTCTTCTCAGCCAGTGCCCCTTAAAAATTCTAAGAGCCAGTGGAAAATACCTAATGGATAACTTGTGCCCATGTGAATTTTGGTATTCTGATGGTGCCATTTCCCTCACACTGCTGGTGCAGAGCACAGTAAGGGTAGAGAAAGTCAAACCTATGAGGACAAGAAGTAAGAAACAGATTATTCATTCCTCTTGCAGCTCCTGCTGCACAGATACTACTGTGTCCTCTGTTTAACGGCTGATGGTACTTCCATGCCTGCAGCAACCCAAGTTCCCTTACATGCTGTACTTTCTACCTTTCTGAAATAGTGAAATGATATGAGGAAAGAAGATAATTCTTAAGCCTTGAAAAGCTGAAGATATCATCTTTAATACAGCATTGCAAGCTTGGGACTTCCTATATCTTACCTTGAGCTTTGGCACTTCAGTCTCCAGTTCCAATTTGTACCTTTATGGGAATTACTGTGATAAACCAGCACACCACAGTGGCTCTGCAGCTCTGATCTAGGTTTACACATCCAATAGGGGAATGGGAAAAGGGGGTTTGCTCCTGTTTTTGAGTTCTTTGGGCCACTGCATTGTGTGCAAGGGGAAAGTAATAAAACAAGAGTAAAACAAGAGTTTGCAGTAAAACAAGAGATCCACAATTCCTGGACACCATTTAATCAAGCAACTAGAGACAGGATGCAGATCCCAGATCAGGACACTTGTGCCCACAGATGTTGTGGGTGTCCAAGGCCCTCTATGGCCCTTAGTGATCAGGTTGGTACACCAGCTGGGTCAACAGGTGCTTCAGATGTCCAGATATGATCACCAAAGTCTCCAACTCCTTCCACTGACCAGATCATCACTGACAGGAGGAGGATAGCAGACACCCTCACCTGTAGAGACCTCTGCTTTTGAGGCTCTCAGGGCTGAATTTCCCCTTGGGGTTTGCAGATGGACCATGCTGCCTTTCATGGGCAGTCACCAAGAGGGGCTGGAGGCTGGAGCACACACTGGCCATGATGCAGTGTCCTGAGGCATGGCCTTCCATGCTCCCACAGCCCAAATCAGCTGTCCATGTGCTAGCTGTCCCTGCAGCAGACTTGCAGCTACAAGCACAGATAAGTCACGTCACAGTGCAAGAGCAAGAATGAGAGCACCACGATTTGGAAATCAGGTTGTGGATAGGAACTGCAAAACTGCACCGAGAAAACTGGAAAAAAGAAGTTGTCCTTTAAATTAATAAAACATGTCACCCACAGTAAACAGAGAGTTTAATACAGATCTGAATGCATCAAATAGAATAGAACTAGATGGAAAAATCAATTATGTGTTCTACAGAACTGAAATAGAGACCTGGCTGGAAGTCTTCCCACAGAAAAATTTTACTTGCAAAACATTCACTGTAGTTAATTGTCTTGAGGATACTTTTGGCCTTCAATTAATAAAATCAACAGAAGGAAAAAAATGGAGATATAATTTTCATAACATTGAACATTTTTCTATTTGGACATCATGTCTTTTTCTTTGTATTATGAGCTATAACCTATTCCCAAAAGCTTATTTCAATCAAAGTCTTCATTTTTGTTAGTATAAGAAGTTTCAAGATGTTTTAACCATCTTGTATTTTTTCACAATTAGGATTCATTTGCAATATTCATTCTGGAATGAAAAAAAAAACAACCAAAAACCTCAGAGAAGTGAAATTTTCTTTGCAATGAAAATTCTAACTTTTGGATTAGCTGTTTATGTTCCTCCTGAAATATCTTTACTTACTGGCCTTTCTTTTATTTATATTATAATATATTCCAGCTTTTGAAATAAATGCACAGTTGTTGACTAGGACATTCTTCTCACACCTTATAATATGTCTGCACAAGAATGCAAGCAAATTTTACACTCTTTGATGTATACCATGTTCCTAGAAATAGTTGTATGATAAACATGTGTCTAAGTAACTCAGATTTATTAAGTTCTGCCAGAAGGTTTGAAAAGCTCCATTATATTATTTATTGAATTTATATTTATTTTTTCTTTTGTTCATCCCTAAGACTCAGGCTGAAAATTTCCCCAGTCTGTATGGAATCCTTCATGGAGACAAGGAAAAGATCTAAATTTTTTAATTGTTTGTCTGGGTTTTTCTCTTTTTTTTTATGGGAATAGGAATGAAAAAGACCTACACAGAACTTCTCTAATAGAGATTGGATATCTGATGATAAAAAAATTGAGAAAATTACTGCTTGAGATGTTCCAGGGGACAGAAGAAAGACAAGAGGCCAATGAGAGATGACATTTTCTCAAGAAAGTCATGGTAAGAGTGCAAGGATGAACATCTTAATTAGGTTGGTGGCTAGCCTGGCTAAAACAGTGGCTTCAGGAGCTACAGGGAAACAAAATTTGTGGAAACTATATCGTGTGAATTAAGTATAATGTATGGAAAAGAGAGGCAAGGCTGAGGCAAGAGAGAGGCAAGAACAAACCAGGAGCAAGGGGGCAGAACTGTGGTGGCTTTGCAACTGGTGGTGTCCTACAATGTTCAGGACCCAGAACTCATGCAGAGAAGTAGCACATTTGTCTGACAAGCTGACATAGCTGACAGAACACCCGGGCTGGGGACATGCAGGTCCTTGCAGAGGACACAGCAAAGTAAATCATAGCACACATGAAGCAGCAGCTACCAGGTGACATCTAGAGGAAGAGGAATCTCTTTGACAGAAGCACTGGTAGAAAGAAGACCAGGGAACACCCTGCTTCACTGCTCAACGATGTTGCAACTGTTGGCAAAATATTTACACTTATTGCATATTTTTTAAATCAGTCTTTGCTGCGACCAGGTAACCAGTTAGTTAGTTACATATTAGGGGAAAAGAGGCAAGGCTTTGTCATTAGTAGTTAATTTTAATAGTCTCAAAAAAAAAATCATTAGCAAGGAAATAAATAGCACTCAGCATGGAATTGTCAGAAATAAAGTTATTTTCCCCCTTGGGGTAAATAGCAGGCTTTGTGGGGGAGGGCAAGTGGCTTCATTTTAGCCAGGCACTGAATGCCATGTTCTGCTGTTTTCAGAAGCAGGGCATGGAAATGTAGTGTTGATGGAGGGAGTGGACATCTTTGAGAGGAGGCTGCACCGATAACTGTGGATGATTTTAGGGTGAAAATTTTAGAGACCAGAGAAGAGATAAGGGATTGTTGGAGCATCTTCCCTTCTATTTTTCTGTGTTTCTGTGACTTCACATGCACATAAATTATTATTATTTCTTATTATATTTTGCATTCTGTTCTTATCCTGCTTCGAATCCCATACTGTTTTTTCTTGTCTAATTGACACTGAATTCAGTGCCTGCTGAATTATATCACAAGTGTTTCTTAGTTCCAAGTGGCATCGAGATCTGACAGCTTCTTTTGCCAGAGGAGTTTCTTTCTTCTTTGAAGTCATTACATTCAATAACACAGGAGACATGACAAGGCAGAGAGAAGGGATTGCAAACAAGAGAAGCCAGACTCCACAGAATCCATAGCAAAGCTGACAACTGAACCCAAATCTCCTGGATCCCCAGAGAGTATCTCATGTGAATGACTATCCTATTAATCATGGAGGCAGGACAGGCTGTCATGAGCCACTGATGAGCCCCACATCGGCAGCTGCCATCTTCTCTCTTTCTCAAGTTAAGTGAGTACAGGAGCTATTGGGCTGAGTCTATTGTGAAAGCCCAGGAATTGCTCCTGAGGCTCCAACATCCCAATGAATGCAAAGTTTTGATCTCAGCATCGCAAGCTAATGAGCCTTTCAAAGCTCCCCTCAGGTTGTCTGGAGCCACTCCCCAGCCACAGACTTAATTTTCTCTATACACTCTGAAAAATGTCGTGTATTTAATATTCTACCCACAAGCTGGCTTGAGGCTACTTGAAGCTATTGTTTAGGGTTTTTTTCCGGTCTGTTAATTATACATAAAATTGGCAAACTACCATTTCTGATGTAAAGCTACATGTGATGTGTCCCTAAGCCAAAATACATACTATCTTAGCCTGGAAAGCTGGCAGCTAGCAGCCAAACACAGCAAAAGCTGGGCTCTGGAGATGTCCCCTGAGCATGTGTAGGCAGCAGCAAAGACAAAACGAGGAGGTGCCAAAAGGGCAGATCCTGCAGCACTTGTTCAGTTTTTATGGCAACCCTCTGCTCAGGCAAAACTCTTATTTGTTTTAGGGAAGTGAAGGCTTTGGAGCATGGATTCGCAGTGCTTATAGGCAGACAACCCCTGGGGAAAGATCCTGTGCCACTGTTTCTGATGGACATGCTAATACCAGGTTGTGCTGCTTCTCCTTGCTCTGAGCAATGCAGGCACCCTGTCCCAGCACAGATGAGAGTCCCTGGGGTGCTGGGGACAGCCAGCAGCAGGGACACATCCCACACCCCACCATGGCCATGCACAGAGGGACAGCCAGCAGCAGGGGCACATCCCACACCCTGCCATGGCCATGCACAGCGGTGTTGGGACAGCCAGCAGCAGGGACACATCCCACACCCCACCATGGCCATGCACAGCAGTGTTGGGACAGCCAGCAGCAGGGATATATCCCAGTCCCATTGTGCCCATCCATGCACAGCGGTGCCGGGCCCAGCAGAGCCCGGCCCAGGAAGGAGCTGCCCTGGCTGTGGCACACTCACTGCCCAGTGTGGGGCAGAGCCATGCTGGGATGAGCCCTCCACAGCCTCTCCTCACACTCTGCACCCTCAGCATTGCTGGCTTCCAGAGGTGACAGGTCCTGGCAGGACACAGCTGGTCCCAGGGAGGCCCAGCTTGCACAGGGATCTGTCCCCACAAAGAAGCAGGATGTGCTGGCCAAGGCTGCGTGCCTCTGCACATTCAGACTAAAATGCCAGCAAGGCTCTCAAAGGCAGTGCAGAGCCTTGACCTCCTGCCTGAGGTGACAGAGTTTTCACGCAGCACTGCCCCGCGATGCCGCAGTGATGGATCAAGGGAAGGCACCACCATTACAGGCCTCTCCACCATTGCAGGCCTCTGGCAGTCACGTTCACTGACAGTGGTCAGGGCAACCAGAGGAGAGGAAACAGGCAAGGGCTCCATGCTGGCCATGAGATAAAGGGAAGGACAACTCCAAGAATCACTCTGAATTAATTCATTTATCTGGGAAACCGCCATATGTGGCTACCAAGGCCTTACCCATAGCAGACAAACAGCTGTGTCTCTCCTCCAGGGGTGACAAATCTCCAGCAAAATCCACATAGATACTTGTGACCCTTTCTCTTGCAAACCACACCAGGAAGGACAGGTCAGGCCTAAGCAGCCATGACTTTTAGTTGCTTTTAGTTGCTGCAATAAGAAATCCGAATGGAAAAAATCCAACCAGAATGGAATAAAAAATATTTTCATTTTGCAAAGTCTGAAGTGAATATTTTTTTACACTTTTTGCAATTTGTGGAATGTTTTTGAAGTATTTCATCTTTTTAGTAGTTTAGCTTTTAGTTTCTTATTTGCTGCCAAATATAATAGACTAAGTGGTGGCCACAGAGTAGCACTTTTCCCCACTTTTTAAAATTTACCCTTGACACCCTAAGCTTTCAAGACATTATAAAATAGTGGAAGTTCTGAAAAATTAAAGAGTGGAAGAAAGAAAGTCAAAAGAAAAGTGATGAGTGGGGAGAAGAGCGAGGGTTATTCAAGAAAAAAAGATCAATATGTTCTCATGTGGCAAACGCGTGTTTTCTCAGAAATCTGGACAGACTGAGTGGCAATCACAGGGCCACCCTGACAGTTTGTGCAGCCTCTGATTCCACTGTCAGATCTGCTGTACAGAGGCATGAAATGATTTTGTGGCACATTTATGTTTTAATTACATGCGCATTTCATGCCATGTAGCAGAGAAATCTGAGGCAACTTAATTTAGCCAACTACTCTGAGATCAGGGCTAATGAAGTCTCTTACATAAACATTTCAGAGCCTATGCAATCCATTTCCTTCTTTGCACAAATAAACCTCTCCCTTCTGTAAAATTTTGCACACAGAAAGAAAATTGGCTAGAGCAAGTCCCCTGGTAGAAAGGCTGCTTTCTGCAGCTACTCAAAAGAGATATTTTACGAGCAAATCTGTAAAGTTGTGTGAAACAATGCTCCAGCCCCAGCAACAAAATGGGATGAGCTGGCTGGATCTTGGGCTATGGCAAATCAATGTGGACAGGAAGGGCTGGGTCAGCCAGAGTGGTGGCAGTGCCATTCTGGGTGGTCCCTGGTGGGTTTGGAGTGGCTCTGCAGGCGCTGCTGGAAAGCTCACAGGGGAATGGGCAGCCTGGCAGTGCAAAGCTGCTTCCCCAATTTGGCAGCTGTGGCTGAGCTCAGGCTCAGGTCCAGCTCCATGCTTTGGTAGTAAAATTGCAATATAACAGAAATACAGAATTTAACAAAAAAAAAAAAAGTTACATTTTCCTTCCCACCTTAACAAATTACTTAATGGAATTTTTTATTTGTAGAAAATTTTAGAAATTTGATCACTGCTTTATATTAAAAACCTGTAATTCCCTTGTCACCCTTGCATGATGCAGGATTGAAACCACTGTGATCCGGCAAACAGTAAGGGAGGGGAAGAGGAAAGACAAGACAAAGGTGTCTACATATTTTAGCATTTACCTCTTACTGAATATATCTGGAGCAGCCAGCATAGCTCGGAAATATAAGAAAGTAAGAGAATTTAGAGGGCAACATCTGTTTTAGTGTCAGAATTCATTAGTGAATAAAAGGGGAACACAGGTACACTAGGGGGATTTGGAAAACCTGAGATTACAAGCAAATGTGTCATTCAACATACTCTATTTTCTGTTTCTTGCAACTTCGCTTGGCAGATGAAAAGAATTTGAGTACAGCTAAAGAGTGTATGTAAGGTTTAAAAGTATTATGGTACTCATTATCCTTCATGGAATCCTCCTTAATGGTTTGTTCTGTGGCCATATAAAGGATCACAAATGCAATAAAAGTGGGAAATATCAAGTTAAAGCAATGTCTGGCATGCTGATGTCATCTATACAATAAACAGATGTCAATGTGGGGCTACAAATAATCTCTTTATCATGACCTTGAATTGATCCGATACCAGATGCATACGCACTTCGTGAAAATTCCTTAGCTTTGAAGAAAGAGGACGATAACCTGTAACATAAAGCTATATGAATATCTATGTGTGTGTGTTTCCTGTGGGTAGTATATGCCATGGCAAGAGGGCACAGGGCTCTTCTGTCCTTCTGTTGATGCCTCTGTGCCAAGCATGACACACTCCTGTGAGCACTCAGACTGCAAGGATCACTCTGGGCTGGTAAAGACCTCCCCAGTGACAGGCAGGTCCTTGGAAGCATAGAAAAAACTTTATGAAGAACATCTCATTTATGAGAGAGATCTGAGCACACCTGAGCTTTCCCTCTCCAAAGCAAAGTGAAGTACATAGTGATGAAACATCACTATGAACATACGTCCGTGCTGAAATACCAGTCTTGGGCATCTAAATCCGTCCTTTTGTTTCAGACCTCTTTTTAATGCTGCTTATATGAGATATTTCTGTCCAACAGGAGCTTTTACATAGTAATGATTGCATTTAAAAAATAAAAAAAATCCATTTCATCGGACAAGCAGCATCTTGGGGCTGACTCAAGCCAATGAGAATCTTTCCATTGACGTCATTAAGCTTTTATGCAGGCTCTTAATCTGCAATCAATCAACCCTTAATATTATTCCATGTAGAGCTCCATGCCTTCGTTTGGTGATAGAAAAAGATGAGACCAAACACTTGTCCCGGCTACCAGTACTGGCAAATGAGCCTGGGTCATGATTACATTTCCAGTGAGCCTCAGTCAGGAGTTATCCTGAAATGCACTGTTTTGCCTTTTCTCCTTTGTGTACATTCCTCCAGCTTCATATTTTGGCTTTCACACTACACTGGACTGCTCCTGCTGATCTAAACTGAAGAGCCCAGCCCTGTCTGTGGCATCCCAAGTGCTGCTGGGGGCAGCCAGCCTGAGCCATGGGCTGTCTCCAGGGACAGGCAGCATGCCCCAAAAGCAGTCTCTGGGATGTTAAATCCTCCTACAGTAGCACAAGGTATTTACTAACAGTGATGAGAAGCTGCATGAGATTGTCAGGGAAAAAAAAAAGGCATAAAACCCCTGACCTTCCCTGGCCTCTCGCAGCAATGCATTCAGTACACCTCATTTAACCTTTTCCTCTCCAACAGCCATGGCTGCATTTTCTATGCACAAGCTTCCAGAATAAGGAACATCTGTCTAGGGGCTTTGATGACAGGGACTTTATCTCTTGTTATGTTCTGGTGGTCTTTCTGGTATGCTTTCATCTTATCTTTTTTTAGAGGAAAGAGAACAGGAGCCTGGATCTACTCCTGTAGGGACAGTTGCACAGACCATACACAGCAGCTCAATGAATCACACACACCAGGACTGTGATGTGTCTGTAATGGGTGAAACAATTTTCCTCATGTAGCAGCAGAAAAGAACAAGCAAAAAGGAAGAACTGAAATACAGGGCATTATCCGAGATGTCTGAAACATGGTCTGGTGCACTGGACATTGAGAGGTTACCTGGAAGAGGAGTGACAGAAGGAAAGGCTGCACACCAGAAATAAGTTCAAACACAGGCACAATAGTGACTGCAGAAGTGCCAGAGATGGTGAGGTCCCAGGTGGGAATTGTGCCTTGCTGCTTCCTATTGCAAGTCTGTCACATTTGGAAATCATTCAACGAAGCCTTGGCTTTATTTGCTTCAATGCCCAGTTGACCCTGAAAGAATAAAAATTAACCAGCAACCCTATGAGGTCAGACAACAGGGAGAATGGTTTTAACTTTCAAGGACAGGGAATTCAGAATAGCTCTCAGGGCTAAAGGCAGCAGAGCTACAAGTACCTACCTATACTTGAAGGTGTCAGAGTCTTGGCCCAGTCATAAATTGGAGGCCAAACAGACATCTAAATTTCAAGATTTAAAGGAGTACAGAGCACCCAAACAGAAAATGCAGGTCCAGAGAGTGTGCACATGTCTAAAGCAGACCAGGAGCAGAGGGGGAATCCCTTCCATGTCTCTCCAACTTTGGTCTCGTGTTTTATTCATGCTGGCTCCATCATTCATGCCATGGATTGAGGAGTGAAGTGTGCAGTCGGATGGAAAGGAAACTCCTGGACAGAGGGATGCAGGGCTCAGGGCTGGCAGACAGCAGCTTTCCCCCAGACCAGGGGCACACACTGCCCAGGACTGGTTTTGTGGACTTGAGAGGTGAGGGAGCCCCAAGGGCAGAACTGAGGGTCAGGGAGAAAGGAGAGGAGCAGTAAAGTTCAGAAGCATGCTTGAACTGTGGCACATCTAAGTGAGGGTAAAGATGGTCAGGGATCTCTCACAGGATCTTTGTGTGGTAAAGAACCTTGCTGTATCTGTAGCTTCATCGCAATGCTAAAGTTTAAATACTTGCCACTTAAGAGTTAATTTGAGGTGAAACCATAAATCAAATTTTTTTCATCTCTCACCATTCATCTATTCTGGGAAGATATAAGCATATACAAGTTAGAACTGGAAAATGAGGAGCAATTGATGGAGCAGCCAGAGGGCTTTGTTGTAGCCACATTCATTTCGTGCCTGTGAATTATGCCAACAACAGCAAATAGATTTACATTAGTAGCACATTAAGGATAATTTCTTGGAGTGTAAAATATGTACAGGTACCCTGATACTACAGATTCTGCAGAGATATGCTTTATCAACAACACACAGCTTTGTTTCTGAATTAATGCTGGATATTCCAGGTGTTCTGTAAGACTGAAGGCCTTTGCACTATAAATCACAGGAGAGCAATAATTTCAGCCTTTTACAATGAGAAAGCTTGTTCTGGGAAATCTTTCCCTCTCGAAGGCCTCCTCTTGATTTTGAGTAGTTTGGACTTGCAGGTCTCCCTAAATTTCTACGCTAGAATTTACAGATAAAAATGTAAAAAACAGGTCTCTCAATATTTGTCCCAAGTGTGAATATAATACGACACTAAGGCAATGATGCTCAGCTGGGGGGTGTGAGACCTTTTCTTTTGTGACTTAGGGCCACAGGAAATTAAAAAGTTTAAGCTGAGAAGGGACAAAATAGGGTATGTATAATAATGTTTCTTACATTGCTTCCCTCTGGCATCAGGGGACCCATTGATAGCCTGACTCTGCCACAAGGTTTCTGCCATTTCAGGTGTCCTTGGAGTCTTACCATCTGGACATGCAAGAAGTGCAAATGTCAGTTCATAAGACACAATTTTATTCCTTTCAGCACTGCAGGAAAAGAAACTCACTTGGAAAATGTGAAATTAATAGAATTAATGACTCTCAGAAACTGAGAGGAAGAAGTATCCAAAGTAAGTAATTGTACAAAATCTCATTATGTTTAAATTGAAGTGTTTGTTTCTAATTGAACAGGCTGTATTCAGAGGTGTATCAGCCCTACAGCCAGATAGGCCAGCCTTTTTTCAGCATTGTAAAACTATTAAAAATGGATGATACCCCGATTTTCCAATCTATTAATGATGCTTGGCCAACTTCAGTTGAATGAATCTGATAAGTAAACACCTGCAAAGTGGTGTTGGTTGTGTTGGAGCTCAAAATCTCTCTGCCATGCAAACCAGAGCTCCATCATAGAAGAAGGAGACGGATCACAGCCTGCCTGGGAAATGCAGAAGGGCTGGATGGGCTCAGAGCAGCCCGGTGTGGGAGGAAGGCTGTGCTGCCTGTGCTGAACCTGCCACCCTCAGCTGCATTAGCAGCAGCAACTGCTGGGGTCAGCTGCACCATGTGAAAGATTCCGAGCAAAATCATTGCTGGAGCTCTGCAGAAAACTGCCTTGTTTCTGACTGACTTAAAAACTATAAAAAGAAGAATTAAAAAGTGATCATCTATCTGGGTCAAATGAAGGAGGAGGATTACGATGCAGGGAGGTACCTGGACAAGCATTTCTGCAGAGGGGATTAGCACAGCTGGGCTCATGAGCTGAGTTTCCAGCTGTTTTGCTTCCCCCATCTCTGGCCTCCCCAGGTTGGGACACCTGCAGTAAGCTCCTGGAGCACTGTGGCCAAGTTCCCTGGCTCCCAGGGGGACTTCTGCCTTTGGGCAGAGGAGCTCACCAGGCTAGGGCAAGCTACAATTCACTTGGACCCTAAAACTGATGGCAGGGTGAGAGAAAAGCTTTTTAACTGGTCCTGTCTAGTCTTTTGTCCCCAGCCACCAGAAGATAAATTAAGGAGGATTGGGGTTGCACTGTTATTCTTCTAGATAAATGCTACTGATGTCTGGCCACTCTTGTTTGGCAGTTATTTTGGATTTCTATTATATTTGCATATTTTAAGCTCAAGAAAAACAGCTGAGGTCACAAGCTAGGTACTTTCAGCAAATCTCAGGGAAGAAAACAAACCAAAACCAACACAGAAGTGTCTAATAAAGGTGCCCTTAGAAGGTGGCTATGTCACTGTGCTGCCCACTGGCCCTGGGCAAGGAGGGGCACACTGAGATGGACATTGGCACCAGCGTGGCAGGGAAAGCTGGGCCAACATGCAAAACCATGCAGCTCCTGTGGGGCTGCAACCAGGGGGCACTTTCTGAGCCCCTCCAGGCAATGTCTTAGATGAGCCCTCGGTCTGGCCTCGGCAGACCCCTCACTTTGCAGAGGCGTGCAACAAACTCAGCCAGCATGTCAGCACAGCCTGAAGGCAACCAGCAGGGAAACAAGCCCAGGTCTGGCTTTTTCACTCTTTCTAAATATATGGGCAGTGACAGGTGTAAAATTACACCAACCAAGCAATAACTCAGACCTGTTTGAGTGCCAATTATGTGTCTTTTTACAACATTGGGCCTCTGCCTGAACACATCATTTAGGAGAAAAATATGTTGTAAAAGTGTATTCACTCCAAAGAATGCTATAAAAAAATGATTCTTAATATTGGTCTCACTTGTTTAATCTTCAATCTTTTCCTCTGCTCCTCCCTCATCCTGGGATAAAGGAGTTTTAGATGCCCTGTGTTTCATGCACAATCTTGTAGGGTTAGCGAATAGGCCATCAAAAATAAATATACATAAATCTTAGCCATGTATGGTCTCCAGACGAGGAAAATGGCTCACAAAACCCAGAAAGATGACCACCCCTTAAAAAAATGCTGGACAGTATTATTTTGATGGCAGGCACTCAAGCTGCACAGTGCACTGCACAGTTTACAGAAGAGACTGCTGATTGAACACGCTGGCTTGGCAGGCAGAGCAGTGCCCAGGGCACAGGGTCAGGCTGGGCTATGGACTGCTGCTGCTTATTGCCACCAGAACTAAGAGCTTAGCCTATGTTATTTGGTTAATAACAACTAAAAATTAGGTTTAGAGGGTGGGATCCTGTCTCTAAAACATAAGAGTGTGGGTTCTGTCTTTTGCTAACGGGAATGCTTTACAGATGAACTTGCTCACTTTGTGGGTGGAACCACTGCCTGCTCTGAGGCATGGGGGACTTCTGTGGGCGATTAACAAAACTCACCCATGGAAGAAGGCTCGAAGAAGATAGGCAAGGATGACGTGCTCATGAAGCTCAGAAAACCACACAGGAAGTGACCACAGATGTAGTACAGGAAGCTGAACTTAACACAAAGAGGGCCAGAGGGTGGCCTACATTTTAGACAAACAGCTGTATCTGTTGAGTGGGTCAGCTGGTTGTGAAAATGGCCTTTCTTAAAATGATTAACAGGTAATATTATCTTCCTCAGCCACCCACACCAGCATGAGGGAAACCAATTCGTGGTTCAGCCCCACACAGAATCTAAAAGCCAACAAAATGGACCCTGAAGAAAGCAATGGGTCTGAGCTGCTCTCAGCCAGTAATGGAAATCATGTATTACAATCCAACTGTATATCCAATTAGTTTTATTGTGTTTGCCTTGTGATTTCAGGACATTGGTGTATCACTCTGTTACATCAGAATTCCATGCAATGTCAAATACTTACTAATAAGTAAGTTTGATACTAAACATCAAACCCTTCATGAGTGAAACATCTGAAGGAACTTGGTCAGAGGATGACAATCATCTCATTGACTACATCAATTGAGTCATGACAATTCCATGTTACCCTCCCCAGGACACAGGCTTAGGGATTGATTTCCCAAGCCCTTTGGAACATGTTATTCCTGTCAGTAACACTGACTGCATATTCCTGTAGACCATATCACACTTGGTGTCACTGCAATTTCCAATATTTCCCTGTTATTTCCTGGCCTGCAGATGATTAAGGGAACTAATGTGAGACCACAACTTCTTTGCAAAGTTTCCAAAGCACTGCATAAGCCTCTAGAAACCCTCTCACCTTCATGGCCCCAGGTTTCTATCCAGGCTCTTCTCCCTCATGTCCTTATCCCTTGGGTTGCTCACAATCACTGGTGGGACTGAAGTGAGCAGAAAAATCATGTGCTTATTATTGTTCATATTCTGTACAGCTGAAGGGGGAAGGCTGAGCCCATATTCTTGAACAGAAGCATGCAGAACAATTCAAAGCACGCCCATGCTTTTATTTACAGGTTTATAATTATATTACACACAATAACAACGTCTTATAATAGCAAAATATTTGAATATTTTTTATTATTACATATAGTGGTATATTTTTATATTTAAATGTGTACGCTTATATTGTTTAGCCAACCAGTGTAAACAGTGAAGCCTTAAACTAGTTGAAATGTATCAGATGAATGTGGTAGTGCTTTGTCTTGTGGCACAGACATATTTATAAGGAATCATTTGACACATGCAGTTATTCTGCTGAGAGACAGTTTTCTTTTGCTGACACTGTATTCCTCAGTCTGCAGAAGCTGTTTCTTTCCTTACAAGTCCTGCTTTAATAACACTTCAAGCCATTTAAAAATCCACACTGCAAGCACAGTCAGGAAGCGTAGAGCAGCATGGAAGTCAGGGTGAAGAGAATGCAGCCAGGTCTGGGGGTCACACAGATGTTGCTGTGCACAGCTGCAACGAGAGGCACCCCTTTTGGTAAGGGAGCTGCAGAGCAGGCTCAAGGGCCGCACATTCCCATGTACGGCAGAAAACACACTTTTGTTAGCATGAAGAAATAATCTGCACCAAGTCTCAGAAACATCTTCCCTGGGCTGCTAGCTTCTCCTCCTTTTAAAATGAAGTGTCTTGCTGTAGGCTTTTTGCATGTGAATTCATGACAAAGCCTGAGGTACCTGCTCTGCTTTGACCTTTTCAATATCCTCTTGGCCTGGGGCTGCCTTTACCCTTTCTTAATTTACTCCCAGGGTCCCAATTTACAGCAACCTCCTTTCAGCTGAAGAAAAGAAGATGCTTCCAAACTCTTGAGCATTTCTGATCATCATCAGCATTTCTGAGCATCATCACAAGCCTTCCTTCCCTTCCACTTTGGCCATTGCCAAAGACTGAAGTAACAGTTAATAATTTTCGTCCAATTTATATTTCATATTTGGATCAATGAAACTAACAAAGCTGAAACAGATTCAGTGGGACAATCAGACACTGAAAGATGTTATCTTTCTCCATGGGAGGAACCCGGCTGCCAGGCTTATTTCTTTCTCAAGCATCGAAGAGGGAAGTGGGAGGAGAGCTGGGGACTCCTGGGTTTGGGACATTTAGGGTCCTCAGGACTCCATCAGGTTCAGATGTAGCAAATTGGTGGACAGTGGTATTGAGTATCTTTTAGAAACCTAAAAAAGTACAGTCAGCATAATGGTCCAGTGGTTCTGAGGCAGTCAGCAATTAACAGTCCCCTGGGGGAAAGTCTATGGTAATTGGTTTGTAGAACTGATCAAACTGGGAGAAACATCAAAAATCAGATTATGAGAAGTAAGGAGAGTGCACTTGTGAAAGGAGATTTTAATTACTGTAAGAGGGCAACAAAAAAGACTGCAATAGCTGCTTATCTTACCTGTCTGCCTTGGAAAGGCCAAATCCTGCGAATACATCACCACAGATATGTTCTGTAGGATGTCCTGGCATCGGCTTGGTTCTATTTGCAGAATACCTGATGAAATAATTATGTGTTTCAGGTCTGTAGAGAATACTGGTATTAGAGGCAGTACAAACTAAAATGCCCTTTATTCAAAAGGCTTTGGCTTGTTAGTGAGATTGGACCAGCAGATGGTAAATACCAGCTTGTAATACAGTATAATGCAGTTTGCTGCAAAAAAATGTAACATAATTTAATGTGAGAGTAAGGAACCAATCAGTCAGAGCAATGAGCAGGGAAGGGATTGAGAGTATTACAGAAAAATCATTGAAACCATGAGGCCAGCACACAGCTGCAGTAATAAAGTCTGTCATAAAGTGGAGGGGACTATAAGAGAGGACTTAGTGTAGATGGTATTAGTCAGAGCCCCATCTGCTCTAAGCCCCACACCACATAAGGGAGATGTTAATTGCTCAGAGGGGCACAGGGCAGCTCAGGGTGAGGGCACCTATTTTACTACCAGGTTTATGGGGAGGAGGTGACCTACATGGAGGTTCCAGCATTGCACAGGATGCTCTCCTGCAACAGACAGGGAAGTAGGAATGGAGCTGAATCCAGGTTTGTAGATGCCAGGCCTTCAAGTCTTTACATACAGCAAATTTCTTGTATTCTTTACATTCTTTCTGTTTATTTGCAAGACCCAAAATGATGTTTCATCATTTGTGTGACCAGCCTGCAAATGTGGACCACCCCTGGTGCCTGTGTGTCAAGTAAGCATTTACAAATACTTCACTGGTTAGTGAGCTTACCTTTCCTTAAACCCACTTGTCCCCCAACAAACCTTTCCAGAGAAAACAATCATCTTCCTCCAATTCCACAAAACCTGGGTTAGATTTCCTAAGCGAAATATTGGAAGATCACTAAATTATTTAATACCATTATTCTGATTTTTTTTTTGCAAAGTTCTGTTTCAGACAATTATGGTTTTCTGATTCGTTAGGCAAAAAGATTCACTTTAGATGTGAAAGTCAAGCTGAGGTTCCCCTCCTTACGTCTCATGCCAGCCCAAACAGCCTGAGACCAGGCTATGCTGCATTGCCCCTGTGTGGTGCATGTCACTGTACCCCATCCCTCCACACCAGGCACCTTCTTTGTCTTCTGTGGGATTGCAGAGTGATGAATGAGTGCAGAATCTGACTGAGCAGGAATTAATGAAGTTTAATACTGTCTTTGGCCAGACACAGTGACCACCACTTGATAGCTGAAGAAACGATTACATTCCACATGAAACCATATAATTAAACCTACAGGAACCTCCACATCAAACACAAGTATGTGTCAGTACCCCAGATGAAAGTACACATGAGGCATAGAAGGGGGGAGAGTTTTACTGCCTCTCTTTCACAAAGGCTTATGTGTTTGAGAAAGAGGCTGTGCAGCCAAGAGGAGCTAGAAGAGAAGATGTAAAAGAAGCCCTCAAAAAACTCCATCCCAATAGTGCAGTATAAAAAGCTCTGCAAGAAAGAAAGGATGTTTGACTGGGTTAGAAGTGTAAAACAAGAGATTATCCCCTTTTGTCTGATTTTTCCTGTGATTTGTGGCCAGTGCATACACTTAGTGCATTAACAGATGTGTACCAAAAGGACTTTCTTCATTGTCATTTTTCCTTTTAAAGGAAATAGTCCACTATTCCTCATTTGGCTAAAAGCTTAGGGTTAAAGGGGAAGTGCAATACTGCTGTTGCCTGAGATTCAAGAATGCAACTCAGCCTCTCTACCAACACAAAAAAGGAGCATGTGAAAAAAATTCTTGCCATTGAAGTCACTAGACCGGTATTCTGATTTCACACATGGAATATATCTGTTAAGGAAGCAGATGCCAATTTTATACAGGCAGCCTTTAGAGCAAAACCACACTTTAAATAATGAGGGAGTGGGGAAGTGCATCAAAGGTTGGAATGAAACTTCATGTTAGCATGAATAAAGGCTAGCAGGGCTCTGGATGCATTCAGAACTGAATCTTTGTGATATTTTCTCAAATAAGTTAAGTGAGCCTGATGGAATTTTGCACACATTAATTCACTTCCCACAAATACAGAAACACAAGGCGTTCCTAACCCCGTCCCTCTCCTGGACCCAGGCCCAGTTACCCAAGCTCACGTCCTGGTTGTGTGCACAACCTCAGAGCCACTCCTGGCCCAGCTGCCCTCCTTTGCCTGCGTGCTCAGCATCTCTGGTGACACAGAGCTTCTTGCAGCTCCTGTGGAGTGAAGATCATCACGACAAGCCAACCCCACAAGGGCCAGAAAGGGCCAAGCCCAACCCCACAGGCAGGAGCAGAGCTGGATGTCTGTGCTGCAGTAAAGCCAGGGGCAGGACTGGAAGCAGTGCCACACCTACAAAAACGTCTTGGAGGCCTTCTGAGCATGGAATCTGCAGTCTGCCTTTTGGACATCCAGAAGTGTGGAGGGCTTCAGGCATGAGGGTGAATCATGGTTTTAAAGAGTTAAGATTTTTGCTAAGGGTAGAAGTAGTTTCCGTGACCAAGATGGAAGTTAGGTAGGTACATGGTAGGTTAATAATTACTCAATGCTCAGGCTAGAGCTAATTGGTATAATTATCTGCTATTATGAACTTACATACAGAAGAACATAAAATAAGTAAACCGTTAATCACGAAGCACGAGGCCTTGGATCATGCCAGAGGGTCACCAAGACCTGATGAAGACTCTCCTGACTTCATCCTTTGAGACCACTGATCCATTTTGACACCACCGACCCATTTTGACACCACCGACCCGATTCAAGAGAAGAACTGCGCATGCATTGGGCTCATAATGGGCTCATTTTAATATGGCATGGGGATGGGAGGTGCTGGGGTTATGCATATGTATTGTATGTAAGACCTTGGGAAATAAATAGATGGCAAAGAACCTTGTTCGGGGCGGTCACGCCTTTCGGAGGTGACTCCTGTGCTGCCCGCCGGTGAATAAACATACCACTTCCTAACTTTAATTAGTTAGAGCGTCTTTGTCCGTGATTATACCAGTTTTTAATGATCCAGGGGAAGGATCTAGTTACAACATTTTCATGCTGGAATGATGACTCCCTTCCCACCTCATATTGCCTAAGTATAAAGTGGGTTCATTCTCTCTCATTAACCAGAAGTCCACGGGTGTCACCACTGAAGCTCGTTACAGCCATCAGAGGCAGCAGAGGGGGTCTTCCTATGAGCAGTTCAGTTTAGCTCCATTCTGCCCCCAGCACATCATCATGTCCTCATCAGATGTCCAACAACAGTGTGGCTTAAAAGAGATGCCTACAGAAATGGCAGCCTTTAAGGGACTTTTATTTTTCTCAATGTACTTTGGGATAATTACTCCAAACACTTACAAACAAGGTTAAGAAAAATACCTCCACTCTTTATTTTAACCTCAGTTGCTAATTTGTAGCAGTTCCTGTATCCATTGGTCCTTGTGTGCCATAACAATCTTCGAGCTGACATTAGGTCCTTTCTTAAGGAAGTCCCAAGAAGCAGCCCAGCTCATTTCAGGACCAAACAAAAATCCATGTTCTGAAACACTCACCATTACATTCAGACGACTCATTTTGAAACATCTGCATACTCCAAGTACAGATTAAAGCCTGCATGCCTGGGAATGTTCCTTTTACAATGAATGTAGGATTACAGTGTCCATCACACAACAGGTGGTAGGATACTGAAGGATCGTATTTCTGGAATCACTTAGGTTATATGCCTGGAGGAGTTTCACACATGAAACAGATCAATCAAAAGCAGCCCTGAGCTCCGCTTTGAGCAATGTAGAAACCTCTTAGTCCTCACCTGGCTGCTGCTGCTCCAGGTTGGTGCTGGGAGGGCCTCTGGAGCCAGGACTGAGATCTCAGTGCTGGGCTCTCGGGCTGTGCTGCTGGCAGAGACTGGACATGGCTCTGGATCAAAACATCCTGAGCTCCTTTGGGCAAAGCACTTGAGTCAAAGAGCTCTCAGGCACAGCGTGGCCTTGTAGTCAGACCTTATCTTTTATCCTCCCAAGATATGGAACTTATCTTGGGGTGCTGATCTGCAAGTTACAACAGTTAAGGTAATTAAATTCTTTCCTGTCAGTAAATTTTAGACCCCTTTAGGCTGTTGCTTTCAATGATAAAGCTGGTAGTTACTGTTTATGAAGCCAAGGTTGGTAACAAGCTACACTGTAAGAAAGGTTCCACTCTGGGGACGAATTTTCAGGTAGTGTTCAAAAAATAATGGTTTTCTTTAAGTTGGAGAGAAATTCCAGTGCCATCTCAGTACATATAACTATAGATCCATATATATGCATGTTAATGCACATGCATAAAAATAAATTTTATATATATGGTACTTAGTTATATATTTGCAGTTATTTATAAAAGGCTTTTCCCACTAGACAAGTTCAGTGCCAAAGATAATGCTCTTTGCGTTGCATTTGCTTTAGCTTCCACAACAGAAGGATGAAAAAGTAATTTTCTTTAAAAATTGAATATGTTTCAGAAGCTTGTTTAAGCTGCCTTTTGCGGCCTCCCCACTTGCTGGAAATGGGGTTCTGTCAGACACAGGAAGTTAAAGGGTACTGTCCCAATCAATGACAATCCCAGCACAATACCCCAGAGAACAGTGAAAAAGCCTTGTACTGCATAAGCATAAACCCAGTATAAGTAGATTTAATGGGATCTTCCCTTGGCCTGAATACACACTCTTTCATCATGTGCTGTAAACAAAATGCAATCTATTTACTTTACCTAAATCTTATCAAGGAGTTTGCAGTGAAACTGTGGCAACTTCATGTAGAAATTATGGATGAAGAAATTCTGTTCTCCCAGAAACCATGCAAAGAAAAGTCTGTGTCTTTCCTCAATTTGATGGGATGGCTCTGCCCTGCAGCTGACCTCCTACACTCATCTGTCATCAGAAGCTGATGTGTACCTGCATCTCTTTGAGAAGCAATTGTGAATGTTACCCAGTCTTGTTAAGAGAATAAACACAGGTTTAGGAACTCAGGCTTAGAAACTGGCCTTGGGACTGCATGTTACTTCAGCTAGAAACAAGAACTTGTCATTAAAAAGAAATTAAAAAGAGTGATGTTCACAAAGTCACAGCTTCCAGTAGTTGAGAAAATTTGTTGGCTCCCAGCCAGCATCACTCACTTTGAAGCAATTTTAAGATAAAGAGTCATTAATGAAAAAGTATTGCTTAAGAACAAAGCAGTGCAGATGAAGAGTCAGGATGTGCTTTGTGCCAGGCAGTGGTCTGGGCACATCCCACCTCCCCTTCTCAGCACTCTGGCTGCAGTCCCTTGGTCAGAGGGGACAGTACAACACCACAGCACTCCCAGGTGCAGTGCCTTGGTCAGAGGGGACAGTACAACACCACAGTGTTCCCAGGTGCAGTGCCCTTCCAGTCAGGCCTAGAAACCTGCAGCCTCAACAGCCCTGCCCCTCTCAGCGTGATGTAAACCAAAGTGAATTCCAGAGGGAACTGCAAACTACCAATTGTAACTGAATGTTACACTGCCTGTGATTTTCTGCTTTGTATTTTTTGATAGAAATTATTCATACTAGGCCAATATCCAACAGACTGATTTATTAGCAAAATTTCATACAAATGATTAAATATTAGGTAAACACAATTATCTCTCAGCTAGCTTATAAATAGATATCTCGGTTACTGCACCGCATTTCAGGCCCCAGTGTCAGCCTTAACTAGCTGATATGGACAACCCTATTAGGAAAAGGTTTTGCCATGGTTTTGACTGGGATTTCACTTCACTTGAAGAACTTTTTGACAACTTATTCTTGAGAAATAAATGGGAAAAAAATTGTACTTGAAACAGAAAAAGAACAAGGCGACAGAGGTGGGCAAAGAAGGAGGAAGGTACAAAGGGAGGAAGGTAGAAAGGGAGGGAGGGAGAGAGGGAGGAAACAGGATTATTAGATATTCACTCTTTATTTCCGCAAGTAACTCATGAGCAACAAATTTAACCATAAAAATGTCATTGGAACAGGTTTTGGGAAACACACCCCTACCTAACAGCAGTCCCACTGGGGCTTCCCTCTTCTGATCCTATCACAATTAGCAAATAGCAATACTTTGCTGTTCAGCAGAAACAGAGAGTTGTCCTCATGGAGGGCTCAGACTTTCCCACTCCAGGGAGCTTCGGAGGCAAGGGCACACATCTCTGTCTGTGGATTGGTTCAACAAGTTATGAATTATTTCTGTTGGTTTAAAATTTTTCTCCCATTTTTGCAACCGAAGGCCACAGCCAGGCCTGAAGCTCCTTTTTTTTTTTTTTTTGTTTTAATTTTGAACAGGCCTAATTTTGTGCCAAAACAATCTGCAGCAACAAACTAAAGCATGGTTACAGCCATATTTATTGGCATTCCAGAACCATGACTCACATGGAATTAGCTCTTGAAGCAGAACAATGTGAGCTGAAGAGGTTTACACTTGAGGCATAAACAAAGGAGATGGATTGAGGATCCAACCTGCAAGAGATCAAATTCAGGAGAGGATTGGTGCAGTACAATTTTGTTAGTTACTGGGCTTTCTCCTGTTCTTCTTTTCTTCCCCAACATTGAGGGTGAGGTTTTTGGTCAGTGATGCTAAGCTTTCATAGTTAATCTTTCAGAGTGAAATGGGTAACAGCAATTACCCTGCCTTTGTGCATGCTACCTGACTGTACTTTTTTCAACTTGCCACTAAGAAAAAATGTGAATGTTCAGTGACTAAAATGAGGAAAAGGATTAGACCATGAATTACAGTTTATCCTTGAGGAATTTATTAGGTTTTTGTTCAGAGCTCACACTATATTCACAAAATCCTCTAAAGACCAGGCTCACATGATGAGTTCTGCACATGGGAACTTCTCACCTTACTGTGGCAGTTGATAAAGATTCTGGCACACCTCTTTCACTGCTAGACTTCATTTAGAGTCTGGGGAGCAGACAGTGCCTTTCGAAAGTTCCATGACAGCTTTCCATATCTCCTTGAGTCTGCACTCCCAGGGTTGTATCCTCCATCTCCATTCACCACCTACCAAGTGGAGGCTACTTGACAAGTTTATATAAATGTAGGCACTGTTTTACATGCAGACTGCCTAATTTCTTCAGGATTCAGCTCATTTCAGTTATACAGTGCTAAAAGCTGGTGGCTGCTAATTGGGAAGAGCTCCATTGAGCTGCTGGTGCAAGTGCAGAACAAACCAGTGTCTTGTGAAAGGCACAGCTGAGTGGCAGTGACACCCAGAACATGCTGGAGATAGAGCAGATGTCAGTAGCAGGAGGCACAGTAGGGCCAGAAATGTGGATCAGGCCTTGGAACAGATGGCTCCAGGGGCCACAGCCTGAGTGTCTGTCTGGATAGGGTGGATAAAAACCAGCTCAGAGAAGGGCCAGAGCTGGGACTGCCGCAGGGTGAGGGATGGCCTCTCTGTTTTGTTGTTACAGGGTGAAGTGCTGCATGAATACGGTTGCTGTGGAGGGCAGTGCCTGAAATGGGATTGTTTTGCTTCATTTAATGGGGAAAGGCATTTCACTTCTTGGAGGTCCCTTTTTCTCCTCCCCCCACATCATCTCTGTGCGTGATCCAGACTGGATTCCAAATGGGAGGAAGAAAGGAAACTCACAATTATTGACTTGCTCTGCCAAAGTTTGAATAGATTCCTTGGAAAACAAATGAAAGCCTGTTTAACTGGCCTGGAAAACATGAATGTGAACAACATTATGTACTGCCCTTTTTGTAACTCTATCACACTGGGAGATCGTTATAGCAAAAGACAGAACAACATTATCCCAAGCTGCCTGAATTATAAATCCCAAAGGCTGTACTACACTAAAAAATCCCTGGGTGATGGCAAGAGTTGGTCTCGTTCCCTTACCTAGGCAGGGAACATCAACTTCTTAGCTCAGCATCTCATTAACTTTTGTGTGTCTGCTTTCTTCCTCTGCCCAACTCCCAGCTGGTGTCTGAGGCTTCAAAATATTTAATGCAAGAGAAACTCGAGACAGCTGACCAGAATTTGGAGTAGAAACAAAACCCCTGCCACCTTGCTTGTAATTTGCCACTCCTTTTGAGTCTCAGTCTGGCTGGTGAATTACTAGATGTGGAAAAATCTCCTTCACACAAAGAAATGATCTAGCAGTGGAAGATCTCCCACAAGTAGACAGATGCAGCTTTTCAAGATGTGCACTTCCACCACAAATGAATTTAAATTCACTTTAGAAATCAGTTATTGATCTGACTCTATTAAATATCCTGGTGTTCTCCCAAAATTTCTCCATTTTCTTTTTTTTTATGAAGGCACTGAACCTTAAATGCCTATGATACTGCACCTCTGGGCTAGCAGCAGCTTCTGCACAGGCTAATGGGCAGGGGCAGAAAGGTGGCTACGAACCACCTCTGCTGATCCTTTTAGCTCAGTTTCAGCCCTATCTGGGCTATGTTTGTCTCTGCACTAACTTGTAAGAACCATATAATTTGACAAGTAAGTCTCCAAGTGCAGTCCATGAAATAACTTACATATACTTACATAAACCTTACTTACAGCGAGGTTGCAGTGCACTTACACAAGACAAATGGGGCACTGCCACAGCATCAAGGCATAGAAAACGCCTTGAAAAGCTGAGAAAAACTAGGCTTTAGAAGGCTTCACTGGAGACAAGCTGTTCTCTCCAGAGCACACACATAGGCAAGGGTGACCAGTTATGCTGTTGCTACTCCAGTAGGTATTTCTGGCTTCATGGCGTCCCCATACACGATCCTTTCAAGGCTACAGTACCATCAAAAGGTTGGACATTATTGTTGTGGAATTTTTGAGAAGAATTGAGAACATGAGAATGGGCATATTTTCTTCTTCTTCTTCAAGCCTTCAGAAATATATTGGTTGAAAGAAGTGAATAGGAAGAGCACACAGTTATGGCTAACGTCTGTTTTAAGAGAGATGCAAACTATGAATGAGAAAAAAACCCTCTAATAATTACAGTGAAAATGTTTAAAATGGAAAATTTCATAAATGTTTCTCCAGTCAGCCACAAGCAGTGGAAGCAACTACCTGCAGAGAGCTACCCCATCCTATGAGCTGTCAGTGTCATCAGCTAAGAATATTTCTAGAGCAGGACCCGGCTTTGGAAGCACACTGAAACTGAAATGCACCTGAAATGCTCCCAGGAGTGAGTTTTTAGATGTTTATTATGCTGCTTATTTCCTTCTGGGATGATGACCAAAAAAGCAGAAGTATCAGAAGAAAAAGCTCACTCTGCAGGGTTTCTGGCCACTGCCAGAAGTCAGAGAGCTGAGAATTGTTATGTGAGAGAGTATTTTACTGGTCCTTCGTCTGGTGAAATATGGGGTATATGTAAACGCCAAATAAACATTAGCTTTCAGGTACTTGATTGAGCCCAGACTCTGAAAACTACGAAAACTACCCAAATCTGCTTCTGACTACTCCTTTTTTTTTTTTTTTTTGAGGGCAGAGCACATAGAGAATAGAAGCATAGCCCTCAAAATGGATGCAACTGAAACAACTTTCAAGAATCACACTTTCTTATTGCTCCTCTGAAGGACACTTGAAATAATTCTCCAGTGCTTTGGTTCATCTGAGTAGGTTAGAAACCGAGACAGTTCAAAACATTCCTTCCTGCTCTGTTTCTAATAACTTGTACTTTGGAATAACAAATAATTCAGTGGGTGATTAGGCAATCTACGGAATCAGTGTATCATTGCACCTTTTTTTAAACATTACTGTGGGGAAAAAAAACTTCTTGGACCAGACCATCAGTCAGCTACCTGGCTTTAGGAAGAAATTTCTCTTGGACAGCCTAACCTTAGACTAACTACTTACAGAGTTACTTGCACATTTTTCTGAAATATCTGGCATTAATCACTGTTAAAGAAGAAACTAAATAGGATGAATCATTAACCAAATGTGGGAAATACAATGTGATTAAGGTGCAAGAGTTTCTCATGGTATTTTAGTTTTATGACAACATTTTCAGTATCGAGAAACCTCTCAAAAAGACATGGAGAAATCTCTCAAAAGTTATACAAAGCTGCTTCTCTTTACCTAACTATCTTTTCCATAAGAGAGACAAACAAGGTCAAAGCAGGTCCTACTCAAGCTGAGTGCAGACCCTGCTCATGGTGCCAGTATGATTCCCTTTTCCCTCCCACTCCTGGTTCTCAAGCTGTCATTTTCCTCAGGCCAATGCCAACTACAAAAGTAGAATTAGGAAAAAGATCCAATATTCTGAGAACACATCCAGAATCTAAAATCTCAATTTTCCTATTATCTGACTTGTTTTGCCATGTCACTTCGTGAAACCATTTAGGGAATGGTTCTCCTCTGAGTTAGGCTGGTGTGGGGATGGCATTTCCATTCAAGCTTTACAGACCACTTTACAAGTTCTCTGTGAATGTGTTTTCATATTTGAAAAAGGAAATCAATGGGGGTTGAGTAACCAGGCCTGCTTATCTACAGAACAAACATAATAGGAGGTAAAACAGAGCAGTGAAACCTCTTGTCCAGGTTCATGAACTGGGTTAGCAGCAGAGAGATGGGAATCAGCCAGGTCTCCTGAACTCAAGGTTAGTCCATAGCCCTATTTCCAGATTTTCAGAAAGTGAATTAATGAACTTGCTAACTGTTTGTGCATTCTCATCATCTTAGCTCTCTGCCTTAATACATTCTGCTGTGTCAAAACAGCTTGACAACTCCAGTCTTCAAACTGGAAACCAAGGGAAGCCGGTGATTGTGAGCTTTAAACAAACCTTAAAGTGCTTCTCTGTCATGACACTGAAAAGGAGCTGTCACTCTCTGCCTGGGCAGCTCTGCCATACACATGGACACAAGGGACTGATGCCTGTGTACAAAGGTAAATGGCACCTAATATATCTCAGTCTACAAGGTGCAGGCCTGAGATAACTGCCTAGCAGAGCAGTAGATGCACCACTCCTGACAATGTATGCATATGTATGGACAAAAGAATTTATTTTTCTAAAAGCTGATAGCAGACTGTCTAAGAGCCTTGGAGGCAAGGCTCTTAATTCCAGTTATGCCTGGAGGAATACTGACAATACAAAGGAGTCACTAGACCCCTATTTGGAGTTTAAAGCTCTCTGCAGAAGCTAACTAGGCACAAAATGGGCTTGACAAGGTACTTGGCCTAGAGGGTGAAGCTGCGGACAGAACAAAACTCTGACTGCAGGTGGGTCAAGTAGGATGTGGTGTTAGGGAATTCTTAGCAGATGGCTTTCATCCAGGTATACCAGGAGGGATCTAAGGAGTTGTCTCTAGGGCATTTCTCAGCTCTGTTCCCCACTCACTAAGGAAAACCTCGGACTAGAACCCCTAGCGTTTCCTACAAGGAATCTGGTGTACAGTTTCAGGAAAATAATACAAATGGCTATTCCAAGTTTGGCAAAAGTGAAAAACTCCACTGTCAGGGCTGAGTAAGCTTCTTCCTTTCTTATAGTCCAGAGGCTTGCTTTTTCTTTTGGTTCAACTCCAGCCAAAGCACACCTGAGACTCTCAGTTACTGTAATTAATATAATAGCAATGCTCCAAGCAGAAATTAGGTCCCCACTGAATGCTGTGCTGTCCAAATGCATGCAAAGATAGAGTTCCTGGCCTTAATAACTTGCAAGTTGAAAGAGCAAACAATGGTCAAGTTTGTGGGATATAATATCAGAGACAAATCGAGGGAGGGGGTGATGATAGATGCATGGCTTGTTAGCTCCATTTCTTTCTGACTCATTTGCTGTACTTATATTACATAAACCTGGTTTCAGGGAATGTCATGGGGAAAATATTGTTGAAATAGGAGACGAGAGGGACTGTTGGAATAAGAGGAAAGGTGGGGTCAATTCAAGCCTATTAGTGCACTTAGGACTCTGAGATGTTGGAAGAGAGAAAACAAAGGAGCAAAAGATGAGCAAGAGGAAAAAGCTGAGCCCACTCATCCAGCAGCAACAGAGCAGGAAACTGATGGCTTCCCTTTCTTCTAAGAGTTCATTACTTTAAACAATGCTGAGTACCAGCCTTTCCAGTTTCTTTCTTTGCACAGTTGTTAGAAGGGGTCTGTGCTGGCTCCTCTCCTGGCCTGGGAAAAGAATCAACCAGGGAACTGTGCAGCTTTCCTCTGCAGAGCCTTGAACAGTCTAGCCCTGAAAGTGCTATGGCAGCTGGCACAGGTTCTTCTGGTGAAAATTCTCGTGGAAAATCAGGCAATCTCATGACCTTTGGGCAGAGAAGCCAGGCCTTTCTCTAACCCAAAAGTCAAGACAGCCTGAGTATGCCCAAAGCCAGAGAGAACCAGAGGGCCAAAGTCTTCTACTCTCTCAGTCCATTAACTGCCCATCTCAAGACTTGCTGCCACATTTTCAGCCCTCAGATGAGGGAAGGCTCTCTTGTGTGAAAGCCCTGGCCTCGAGCTCAAGTGCTGCTGGCACTCTTCTTCCCACAACCAACTGTTTAATGTTTTAAATATATCAGGAATTGCATACATGGTGGCAACACTGCAACTGTTGTTCATGTGCAGGATCACTGCCTGGGTAAGATGTATCTATCATTCTCGAGGGACAACAACCCACTGCAAACCATCTTCAGGAAAAGTATCCTTTACATCTGACTCCTTTTCCCACTCTCCTTTAATTTCAAGGTATCCTTTCATGCTGAACAGGTGGCAAGCATCATTGGTTACTCTGCTCTGTACATCACTTTTGTGTAGTAAAATTCATTTACATGAGTCCATATGCTGTCCCTCACTAAGTGGTAATGAGATATTTCTAGTGTCTTCCCAGAACATGGTTCAGCTGAGTGCTTGATGTCCCAAATCAACAGTGAAGTGTCAAAACTGTTTAGCAGAGTCCCTTTATAATTGTAGGATTTATTTGGTGGCTGTCACCATGATAAATAGTACTTTACAAGACTTAGTGGGAATACAAACCACATGAATAGTTTCCTAGTTTTATCAGGGTTTTATTGACAAATGGTTTCCAGAGATTGTTTCTGACCCTCATCTCATAGAAATAATGGTGTCTCCTTAAGCCAAAGTTTGTCCTACATTAATGTCTGTCTGTAGCTACAAATATAAAATAGGCAGATGAAAATTAGAAATGAGCTAATTTGCCAGTGTTTCTGTATTTAAACTTTCCTTTCCTTTGAAGTAAATCCACAGGTATTTAACGATACTGGCTTCCAGAGAACACAAGTATTTCCTCAGATAATTATAATTTGGAACCTTCTGCATAAATTCTTTCTAAAACAAAACAAGGCCAATAGGAAGGAGAAGAAAGAAGAGAAGTAAGTAGAGAAGGAAGGAAGGAAGGAAGGAAGGAAGGAAGGAAGGAAGGAAGGAAAGAAAGAAAGAAAGAAAGAAAAAGAAAGAAAGAAAGAAAGAAAGAAAGAAAGAAAGAAAGAAAGAAAGAAAGAAAGAAAGAAAGAAAGAAAGANAAGAAAAGAAAAGAAAAGAAAAGAAAAGAAAAGAAAAGAAAAGAAAAGAAAAGAAAAGAAAAGAAAAGAAAAGAAAAGAAAAGAAAAGAAAAGAAAAGAAAAGAAAAGAAAAGAAAAGAAAAGAAAAGAAAAGAAAAGAAAAGAAAAGAAAAGAAAAGAAAAGAAAAGAAAAGAAAAGAAAAGAAAAAAAAGAAAAGAAAAGAGAGAAATTACTGTCTTGACAGCAGGGAGCTAACACAATCATGCAGAAAGAGCCTTGAGGCTCTTTTTCCAAATAAACTAAGCAGCTAGAGCTGCACTGCTTTGTCTTTTTCTTGAGCGTGGGTCATGCAAATATGAAATGTTTGGGACATAATGGGCATCTTGTACATATTCACTTCAGTAACATAATACATACAGCAGGGCAGATATTAACCATAGCTACATTTTCTGCACACTCACCAGAGCAGGAGAGAAGTCCTGCCTTGGTAGAGGGCACCTGGGAAGATTATCAGGGCATTAGCAGTCCAACTAGCTACATATATTGGTTCTAAAATATAAAATCAATTTATATTATTATAGTTTATATAATATATTATTTGATAATAGTATTTTTCTTAGTAATTTATATTATGTATTTTGTTTGCTTTCTGGGCATAAATCCAGAAAACCTAGAAATGTAGTCAGATTAAGCCACTACTAAGCCAGCTCAATGTTGACTTCCTCTTTGTGCCCATTGCCCCAGTTGTTACATCTGGTCTAAATGGATGGGAAAGAACTCCCACTGGTCCCCACACAGGCAGGACTCTGTGACACAACTCCAATCAACACCATTTCCTTAAATAAACAATTCAAATCCTGCTACATGTGAAAAACAACCCCATACCTGGCAGAGATTCTCTTCTCCCCTGCAGCTGATGTTGCAGTTGGTGGTGTCACTGATTACGAGGATAAAATAAAAACATGTCAGCTACAGGAAGAGCGTTGGCACCGGGTCAGCCCCAGCACACGGCTGAAATTTTTGGGGTCGGGGAAATTGCTCAGCCCTCCCTCTCAGGAGCACAGCAGAGTCCAGCAGGAAGCTGAGACTATTGGCTCCCAGTTGTCCCTCAAAAACGAGCAGCCAGCCCGAGACTCTCTGGAAAGCGTGGTTAAGTTTCTCCACACTGCAGGGAGGGGGTGAAGCTTTTGGAGATGGAAGCCAGCACTGAGCACTGAGCACTGAGCACTGAGCACAGGCTTGTCAGGGCTCAGCTGACTCTCTCCCTGCTGGCAGCCTGTGCTCACAGCCAGGCAGGGAGCACAAATTGGCTGCTGACCTATTTGCAGAAGGCCTGGTGGGACAGGGGAGGCTGTGACCCCAGCCCTTGGGACAGTGCTTCAGTACATAACTGGCTTGGTTTTTGATTGATGCCAAATCTGCAATCTTGCCATGCAAGAGTGGGGATGGATAAAGCCGGGTGCCAGATTCTGCTATGGCATTTTAAATATGATCATGGAAGTAGGGCTGGGCTCAGCCAATATCCTCTTTTGGTTTGAATATACAGTTAAGAATCCTTTATGGAGAAAAATCTGCCAGTCTGCCTTGGTGCCATTCTACTGAAATCTAAGTGGAATCAGTATTTTAATTGCAGTTGTGTCTTTTATACTCTGTGTTAACTCTTTGTAGTTTCTGGCAAAAAGAGGCTTGGTTCCCTAGTTTTGGTCATACTGTCATTGTCCTTCCCTCACTGCATGGCTTCAGAAATGTATGTGAGATTTTTAATTTTTAACCCTACGTACACACTCATCGCTATTTTTAGATTTTGAACAGCTTTAGAATAGAAATACATTCTCCATCCACCTTTAAAGCAGGAGTTAAGAAGTTGCTTGTGCTAACACCTGGGCTGGTATCTGGATCGAATAGGAACCTTAAGTCTCTTGAAAGCATGTCTGCTTTTGATATGGTTCCTAAATCTGGTTCTTGTCCTTGTTAAATTTGGCTGCCTCATTGGAGTAAGTAACTTTTCCACAGACCAGATGACTAGAAAAGCTGGTTACATTTTTCAGGCAGTTCCCTTTTGGGGATGATCAGATTATTGCAAATGCATTGGAATTTACACAAATAAAAATATATTTTCATTTCAATGGCTTGGGATTTTTTAAAGTGGCAACATAACTGCAGAAAATGTGAAAAATATAATGTCTGTTATTAGAGGTCTACAATGGTAAGGAGGCTGGAGCACATGACTTAAAAGCAGAGGCTGAGGCAATTGAGTTTGTTCAGCCTGGAGAAAAGAAGGCTGAAAGGGGGATCTAATTTCTGTCCTAACTAGAGACTGGGTGGTTTAATACGGAAGATAAAACATACTTATCTTAGAGGTCATCAGTCAAAGAGGCAACAGAGACAAACTGCAAGAAGGAAATTCTGGTTAGGAAAATATTCCTTGAGGACAGCCAAACACCAGAACAAGCTGTCCAAAGAGCTAGCAGAGATTTGATCCTTGCAGATACTCAAATCTCTACTGGATGAGCAACCTGGTTGAATATTGAAACTAGGCTAGGTTTAAGCTGAGGAGCAGACCAGATGATTTCCAGGAGCTCTTTCCAACTCAAATTGTGCTTTGATTCTATGAAAAATATTGGAACTAGTTACCAAATCAGACACAAGTGGATAGGTATACCACAAACTGTGCAAGGAAAAAAAAATTTTTTTAAATTGTTTCAAGAAGTAGTTAGTTCTGCCAATATAGGAACATAAACTACAGAAAAGATATTTATTATAAAGTTATTTTATCTTTACTGGCTGTACCTGGATTGCCATGTGCCACAGCCTGTGCCTGAGGCTGGTGAGGTCCAGCAGCTTCCTAATGAAGCCAAGATCTTTGCAAATTCCTCACTATTATACAAGAATAATTTCTCAGCTCTGTACCACAAGTGTTAGAGAAGATGCTCTTGAAGGACGTGTTTTTGTTTGTTTTCCATTCTGGAATGCACAGATGTGTATTTAATCAATCACAGAAGCTACAAGGCTGGAAACTCACTGGGCTGTTTCTATTCAGATTTCCAGTGCTACATCTGGTGAGGTGGACACTTTTCCTGCATCCACCCAGAAACCCTGACTGGCTTCACGAAAGAAATGTGGGGAATAATAGACACATTCTTCTTGGTTAGCAGAGCAAAGGGTAACTGTAACACACCCTGAGGCTATGATAAAGAAGACATAATTTGGGATGAAATAATAGAACTCAAATCTTTATGGACATGGAGAATTGAGTGCTATATGATCATTTCTCTCTCTAGGGCATGCTTCAGAAGTGGGGTTGGACCAAAGATGTGGAATAATTCAGGTTGAACTGTCAAGTAATCACAAATTTAAGAGTTCAATATGTGAAGTAATATCAAACTTACTCCAAAAAACAGGTTTGGGAGGATTGGGGGAGGGTTTTTTGGAGGGGAAAATAATTGCCTGTAGCCAAATCTGAGTTAAGCATTTTATCTAACTCCATTTTCACAGAAAATTTGGAGAAAGAGACACGTATGGATGTCAAATCGCTTTATTCAGAGATATGTATGTGTTTAGGATGGTGATGCTTACAGCAGGTCAAATGGATGCCACACAAAGATGTCTGTTCAAGAATGCTGAAATTAAATACTGAGTTTGGAAATAAGGAAATTATTTTGACCTTTCTTTTCTCTTTAAAAAAAGGTGCTATCTAAACAAGAAAGTGTTTTGATGATAATTACAAAATGAAACAGGGGGAAAGAACTTCAAAGAATTATTTTGCAGTTTTTCCATTTATCTGCAAAACAGAAAAAATCTACTGCACTGACTTTTGTTCTACAAGTCCAATATCACACCTATTGTGTGCGGGGTTGAGTCAGTATTTACAGAGCAAGACAAAAAAAACTTCCTAAGTAGCAAATAGAGTTGCTAATAAGCTGAAGAATGTGTTCTGTTAATTTGTAGTATTATTAATCTGTTGCCTTACTTAGCATTTCCTCCAACTGCTTGTGGTTACTAACTTTTAATGTATTTTAGAAAAGTAATTATCCTCTAGAAGCAGACTGTGTTAAGGTTTGGTATTTTCATCCCCTGATTTATGATTCTATTTTAAATTTAAGAGTCATCCAGTCAAGAAAAAACAATACTTGAGAGTACAAACACACAACACAGATAAAGGCGTGGAAATGCTCAAAGGAAGCTGTTTCAAAGAGCCAAAGGACTGAAAATTATTTGTGCAAGGTATTCTACAAAGAAAGTAGGTGAAAAGCAACACTAAAACATTAAAAAGCTCAATTCACATTTTTTTCCCTTTCCAAAAATAATGGTAAATCCATAACAAACAGTTCAGCCAGCTCTAGACTCAGCTGGGATCTGATCCAGTCATTATTTTGGTACTTGAAATCAAAAGGGATTTGATGGGAATGTATGATAGATTATTTTCTGCACATTTTTAATTGGGTGACTTCTTCCCTTAAAGGGTCTGTAATTTTTCACACATGTCTCCAAACATCCTCTGCCAATATTAAATTTTGCTCAGATGGATTTTCTGTTAGGGAAAAATTTGGCAGTTACAACTGTTTGGCCAAAATCCAGTAAATTCAGATGGGTGGAGCCAGGCAATGGAAATGCCTTATGTAGATAGTATGTTACTTGTTCATGCATCCAGATTTACATATTCTTGAAAGAAACAAAGGCAAGAACTTTATTGTGGTTCCTTTTTGACTTTGAAAAAAAAAAAAAGCTACAGTAGCAAAGAACCTTTCTCCTAATCTTTGCAGTTCTCTCTCTGGTCTTTGGTGTAACAGAAGTCACCCACCTGAACTGACTATTGCCTACATATCTCCTCCCCTTCGTCCATCTTACAGCATAAAACCTGACCAAGGCACTTTCAGAAACGAGAAGTGATTTGGTCAGATGGCTTGAATTATACTCTTATACTCAATACTCTTATACTCAATACTCTTCCAAGGCAGGATCAGTAAGGTGAATGCCTTATGACGTTATATCCTCCATAGATATTCTGCCTTTTAATCTTCTGAAAAGAGATTTCAGAGAGAGAGAGAGAGAGAGAGAGAGAGAAATCACTAGGTAAATTTACTTGAAAAATAAAAGTCTCAGGCTTTTTGTGAATAAATTGTTCAGAGAGAGAATGGATTTCCAAGCGTGTAGATGAATATTTAAGTATGCCAATAACGAGCAGTGAAATAACACAGCTAAGCAAAGCAAGGCAGCTTTAAAAGACCCCAAATAGTTACATTCAGATTTCATGATTTTATGAGTGATTATTTTTGCCACAGATTTAAGCAAAATACATCTTCTCATTCCAGCCTGAGGAAAAAATTCATGAGAAGAATGGCTTGTACCATACCAGTGATGTCTCCTTGACACAGCAGTGTCTGAGGGCAAACACAGGTTTACTGTTGGAAAGCTCTTGTTTACAAGAACTACTTCTGTTACAGGGACTGTTGCATGTATGCTTGAGTTACTGAGGACATGCTCATCATAAAAAAACTGCTTAAGTTATTTCTTCTCACAACTTTTTTTCATTTTATTTCTCTCCTGCAAGTTTGGATTTATTTGGATTAAGGTAATTAACCACTATTTCTCAGCCTAAAGGTTCCACAGACAAGACTAAGGCAGAACTGGAACTTTTGTTTCACAGGAAATTCTGACATTTTGAAATATGTCCAGGTTTGGAGTGGGAAAAAGATCAGAGAATTCAGAAATTTCTATAAAATAATATGTTTTTTAAAAGTTATGTCAATGGAAATACATAACTTTGTCAAAATTCAATAAAATATCAATTTATAGAATAGAATATCAGGTTTTTGTTTGTTTGCTTGCTTTTTTAAAGAATAAAAGCTCTTCTGAAAGAGGAATAAAAAAGAAAAATATTTTCCTAAGACCTTTGCAATAAGCCTTAACCACATTTCCTTTTACTGAACATGAATATTTCCAATATAAAATTTCCACCTTGACTTATTCCCACTGATGATTCAGCATTTTCAAAATGGAGAACATTTAGAAAATGTTTTCCCAGCACTCGGAATAGATTGGGAAACTGCTTCAAAGTATTCTTATGTTTCTGTTTTCAAATAAATATTGCTAAAAAGTACCATAAATGTTACATAAGTGTTCTCCACATCTTGTACGTGGCATACTTTACATATAAGGTAGCAGCAAACTCACCTGATGATCACCTGTCTTAATGGGACTGGAAGGAAGTTTGCCCTGGAATCACCTTTTTGGCACCAACCAGAACATCTCAGATGCTGCTGGCAGCAGGCTGCTCCTCTGCCACTTTGTGCTTTTTTGTGCAGCATAAAAGGCCTTGCAAGAGTGGAAAACAGAACTTCAGTTCTCCACCAATGTTCACAACTGCTCATTTTCACTCAGTCCCAATGGCCACAAAGCAGCAGAAGATAGGACAGCAGTGGACATCTGAAGAACAAACTCCCTGACCCACTGTCCCCATCAATGAGATGTTTATCTACACACTTTCCTCCCACCTTTCCTACTTATTGGCATTATTACCACTGAGAAAAATAACTTGGTAGCCTAGCAGAAGTACTCTCATTTTGGTAATTCAGCCTCTCCTAAGTTACCTGAATTTTCTCCCCTTATGCTTTGGGATTTGATTTGATTTGATTTGATTTGATTTGATTTGATTTGATTTGATTTGATCTGTATGTGATCTTCAGACAGGTAACACCCTAAACTCCATCCATTCTTAGGTGCAAGCACTGTCAAAGAAGTTTTGTAGTAGTAGTATTATTGTTTTTCTTGCTGCTTCTACCATAAAGTATAACATTTTATGGCTTTTCCATGGCTCTCTTGTGTAGTAATGAAATGTAATTTTACATCAGATTGGGAAAGGTTATCTGCTTTAGTGAGAATGATTAAGAAGAATATAAGAAATTGGACCTCAGTGTAAAGACTCCTGACATAGAAAGCCAGAGAAGCACAGGAAGAAGATCCCACTCTATCATAGGAGGATGCAGTTTCAAAAACAGTGAGCTAAGTCTGCCCAAGCCAGTCCAAATCTGTGAATCTACAAGCAATCCCACCCAAATGTGTTCATTATATTGACCTGTGCAGCACATTTAAAGTTCCATGACTTGTGACGTCTCTGTGGCAGGTACTGGCTTTCTTTATTGGTTTTGGACAGGCTTCAAGATCATGGATTTACAGATTATTTGAACACACTGAGACATTTTAATTGGCTAAAATGCAAACATTTTGCAGTTAATGAGGGGTAGCTTTAGAACCTGATTTTCCACTGCCTTGTACCTTATGTAGCCATTAGTTCACAGCAGGAGAAAGGTCTCAGAGTGCAGTTTGGCAGCTCAGTGCTTATGACCTTCCCATGACATTAAGCCCACTGAGCTTTTAAAATCCTTCTGTGTGGCTGGTTCTGTTCTGGCTCTTCCAGACTGTAACAGCAACATGATGGGGTTCAGAGTTAATGCAACTGATGTCCACAGATTTTCTCAACCCTTTTCCAAGGCACTCCCTTGCTCATCTCCAACTTCAGTACCCAGCCTTTGGAGTATATCAATGAAGAGAGATTTCTTGCCAGATCATGCTGTATTCCAGCCTTTTATATATATATATATTTTTTATCCACCCCCCCAGCTATTACAGCACTTGGTAGAACCTCAAATATATGAAGAAAATGAGAAGCAATCCTAGAGCTTGAAGTACCAATGTCTTATCCTACAAACCTCCATCTATCACAGCTTGTAAGGTCAGCATAAAACTGCAAATCACTTTAGCTTAACTTAAAAATCTTCCACTACAACTATTTTATTCTGAGTATTACTACTGTATTCTTTGAGAGTTCTCAAATACTGCACAAAATATGTTAAACTGGGGCATAAACAAACAAACAAATAAATAAATAAATAAAATAGAAGGCAGAAAATAAATTTTCTTTGATTTGAGGTATTTTAACTGTTGGTTGGGAGTATATATTTTATGGCTAAATAATTTCTGATCTTTACAAAATTATCATCATTATGGAAACTACTCCTTGACAGTGTTACTGCTGGGATTATTATGTTTCACATTTTGCTTTTGCTTATTACCAGACACGAATCTTTGGCAATAGTACGTTCAGGGCTGGAGGAAAAGTGTGTGAAATTGTCAGCACTGCAAATGAACTTACAAGCAAATCTTTTAAAACATTTTTTGTACCTTCTGCATTACTGCCTACAATATAGTGACAATATTCTAGATTGCTTTGGAAATGTGTGCAGTGGTTCTCACACAAACTGTGTACAACCAGAGACTGAGCTTTCAGCTGAAAGACACACTAACCTCCATTTCTGTGGTTGGGAGCTGTGGATGATGGCCCACACTGTTTTCCATTTAATCTTGTTACCTGAGTCATGTTGCAGACAACCAGTGAATTTAGAAGAGTATTAGCAAAATTAGTTTATACTTAAGACAATATTTACTTCCCACAACACAGTGACATTTATGATGTTTTTGAAATATCACAATACAATCATGCAACAACAAACTGCTAGGTCACCAAAGTACTCTCTATATCACTTGGTAGCAAACAGGAATTTGCTTCATAAAATCTGCCTTTCTATAAAATTCCTGCCTTGAAAGTTTTATTTAGGCCTAGAAGAGGTTGGGGCATTTCATCATGAGACAAAACATCTCTGTTTAGCTTTTTGTTCCTTCATTAATTCAGTTTGCTGAAAAAGCTCTGATTTGTACAGAGTGTTACTTGTTTGAATTAGGGCTTTCCTATTCAAATAACCTTATTCTATTTCTCTGACAAGTTGCTTCAGGCAAGCCAAAAATGAGATCTTTATTTCACAGATGAGATGTAGCCTGGAGGAGGACGGGTCCCATGTAGCTTTTCTGAGACAAACACTGCAAGTGAGATTGCAAACATTTTCATTCTTGTAGACAGAAGTCACTCTCAGCTCCTGTTTCCCCTCCTGCAGTCTTTTATCCTCTGATGTGGATTGCCCATAAGAAGTGTCTCCATTGTTCCTGGGGATGTTTTGTGGCTCTCATATCTGTTGCTGGCACATGACTTCAAGATGGAAAATAAATAATGAATGCACTATTAAACTGCAGGATCCTAGTGAAATATTGCAACTAACTCAAGCTTTCCTTGGGAGTGCAAATATTAATCATGCTTTATGTTTATATGGCACTGGCAGCTATAAGACTCGGGAGGGATTAATTTAAAAAGATTGTGCTTTTCGCATATTTCTAACTATTTGCAGTTGCAGAACTTCATGGGAAGTCTGTGTTTAAGCACAAGAATTCTCCAGAAAATTTATTATTACTAGTGGATCATTCAGGACCATACATTTCCATCTCTTTCAGCCACAATGACTCTTGCTCCAGCTAATGACACCAAGACACAGTTTCATGTTGATTACTGGATGTCTGAGCAGCGGCCAGAGCTCCCCCATGAAGACAATGGGTCATGGACTTCTAATTCAGTGAGCCACAATATTTTTGAAAAAAGGAAAAATTAAAAACCTTACAAAATTGTGATTTTTCCAAGGTGTTTTGTTTCATGCTTAAATTTATTTAACTGTTTTGAAGCTCTTTTAAAAATTAAACCAACTATAAAATTGACCTGGCACCTTCAAATCGAAAGTCAAAACATTTCAGTTAAAAATATCACCATTAAACATTCAGTGTTTCTGATTCTCCTCTATTTTTATAGTTGAAGCAATTAGGAAAATTAAACTGACATTCCCAAATACTGTTGTCCCCTTGAATACAACTTGTTTAATGACTTGACTATGTAAAATAAAATCCTTGTTACTCCAAAGAAGTGCAAAACAATCCTTCCTCTAAACCTGAGCAGTTCTGCAGCAAAAGGACTCCCAGTGGGAGCTCTGCTCTCATACTCTCCCATACAAGCAATCAAAGCTTGTGCACACTGAAGCAGCTAAAGTTCTAGTTGTAGATGTTTTCAAGTAAAGACCTTGCTTTCATACAAGGCTTTCAAAAAAGGCTAATGTATGCTAAGACTTTGTGAGTGAGCTGCTTAAAGTACTGGTATTTTTATTTACACCATTTCTTATAAATTGAATATTTCCTTCAGGTGTTGGAAATAGAAGTGCAACCCTTCTGTTGAAGAACACCAACTCTGTGGAAACAGAAGTTGGAAGGGCAATGGACAAAACAATGAACTGGTATGCTCAGTTACACAAGTGCCAGGATTTAAAACAAGGAACCTGCGGGGTTTTTGGGCATGTGAAGAAGTCCTGCATGTGAATGGACCCACACAGATTTTGCTCCTTCTCTTCGTTGCCTGTGCTATTACAGAAAGCCACAACAGACTCCAAACCCCTGCCACAATTACACAGCTTGCCGAGGCTGGAAGGCTGAGGAATTGCTTTTAGGTTCCTTGCATATTTCAAAGCCATTAACTTTAGAGATTGTCATCTCTGTTGTGCCACAGGCACATGTCAGATGAATGCCTGCACCGTGTCTGTGCAGAGGACACACAGTTTTGGGCAGTCACTGGGGTGCCCCCAGTGCTGTCCAGTTCCTTTTAAGCACTATGGACCATGAATATTTGATGCCACTAACTCTCTAACTCTCTTGTGAACAGCAAAATGAGATTGCTAATGGTGATGTTCCTTGTCATTATGGAATTACTATTTTTGTTCCTCTTGCATGTTAATTGTTTTACATTTTAATATCTGCTATAAGACTGCTGGATGGTACTGGAAGTCCAAGATGAGGAATGACAGTCAAAATCCCACACATTATTGTAGAAGCACTAGAATTTTGTATTTTAATAACTGTGATCTCCACGTGAGGATTGTTACACCAAATAATGTGACGAAAACTCTGTGAGAGACAGGCCCACTGCCTTTGCTGAAATTTGTATGTCAGTGCCAGCCTGAAGGACATGTACAGAGGCTTTCAGCTTTTACTTGATGTTTTTCAGATGCTGCCAGTAGCTAAAAGCTTCATTCAGCATGACCCTGTGTTCCAACACTCTACTGAGTTCAGTGGTTTGGGTGCAACCTCAAACTATAACAGTCTTGCTGAATTTTATGACTGATTCCAAGCAAAAATCAGTTTTCTCCAGGTACAGTGTCTCAATGTGGGGACACATGCAAACAAGTAAATTAAAAGTCAATTTATTTGTATCAAAAAATACTCTATAGAATTCTATGAGCATGTGAAGAACAGAAAGTAACCATAAACCTGGCATGTCCAAATATCGGAGGTACAGTGCATAAATTATACAGTTAATCTGACTTTGCACAGTAAATGGGTTTAGTATGGGTTGTGCAGTTCATCTGGGCAACATATGCTCAGAAGGTTTAACACTGTGGAAGCGCTGTAGACTTTGTAGAGTAGATCTGCCATGCACATGAATGTGTCCAGGATTTCCAGATATCCAGCAGCTCAGGCAGAGTTGCTATTCTGGTGAGACTGTTCCAGACAATTGTCAGCATTCTCAAATTTGTCCCCAACAAAATTGCCAGGAATGTAAAAGGACATGTCTGGTAAAAGCCAGATAAAAGGTAGATAAGAAAAAAAATCCTACCATATATATCAAACTTTTATTATTAACCTTATTCCAGTGTCTCAGACTAAGTCACCTCCTCAAGACCTATGAGAAATAACTCAATAACCTAATGTGCTAAATAGATGCCAAATAAAGAAATTAAATAAAAAGCCAAATTAAAAATCAACCAACCAACCAACCAAACCTAGTTCCACATATAGTTCCTAACCAGAAATACACGGCATCATTGTCAGACCAGGGAGAACACGACAAACCCCTCAGTGTGTGTGACTCCCATGCTAACCTGAAGAAGCATACATGCACTAAATACAGCTGTGACCCTTTTTCAATATTCTTTCCCCTTCAGAACTGAAGCCACTCACTCCAGTGGTGAGCAGGAATTTCCTGGGAAGTGAGGTGAGCACAGCAAAGCAGGTCACTGGAAGGCAGCATGTTCTGGGCCAGTAACCCCATTCATCCACCCAGGATTCCTTTTCCGTCACACACTGTCTAGTGTTACTGCACTTGGTATTGATTGCCAGGGAACTCTGACATTTGCTTGCTGTTGTTTGATGAAAGCAGCTAATTGGAGTGCTTCCTCTGAGGAAAACCTTTTACATATGTGGAGTCCTTTGTACCTGTGCATATGTAGGTGATACATTCTGAAACCAACATAAAGAAAAGCTGCTTACATCTAGCATGAATGTAACTAACTGCTGTTGCTTTGCTAAACATTCACTCATAACTTGCAATTCAATTCCATCACCTGTAACAAAATACTCGAGACAACTGTAAACTAAATGTCAGCCCTCTTTCTTCTCAGAGAAGCTGCCTTTTTCATTCCAACTTATCTTACTTTAAAAATACTTTTCTTTTTTGGAAAATACCCAGAGGGTTGGGTTTTTAAAGCAGTCTTACAGAACCTCAATTGAAAATAATATGAAGTGATTCAAATAGAAAGGACTGAGAAGTAGAATATAAATCCTGGTACAAGACTTCAGATGTTTTTACATACAAAGATTTTTTTTAACCCTGGTTCTCATTCATGTTATACAGTGAAATGAACAAGCAGAATCAGAGACCAACAGTAAAGCACAAAAATGTATTTTTATACTGTGCATGAAATTGAAAACAAATCATATGCTACAGCACAGTTTCTTCAAACATCTTTTTCCAAACTCAGCAGCTTCTTAGTAAGATGATTTAGGTGATGAGCATGCTTGTATAAATGCCATGTGGGCCACAAAATATGCACTCCACCTGCAGAAACTGCTGTCCTAACTTATCCAAACTTCCTTTGCAACCCCCATTTTCATTTTTTTCCAGTGCAATAATTGCAATAGCACTGACATAAGGCAGGACTTACTCCAACATTCTCCACAGCACCTTTTAGAAAATATATGGGAGTTTGTACTGAAAGTATCTCCTGACAAACAGGAGATCTTTTGGGGATTATGTTGCCACCCCCTCTCCCCACCTGCCCTTTCTCTTTATTTTTTGTTGCTTATGAGATAGATGGCTATTATCAGTTTATTATTACTGCTTTTCCACAGACTTTCTCAAATGTCAAGTGAATCTGATCTGGAGTTCAGGCCCATAATTGCACTGGACCAACTCCAGGAACTCGTAAATAAATCGGTGGTGGCTGCTGTGGTTGCCAGAGCTCTGTCATTTTGCTCTTCTGAGGGTGGACAGAGGCTTTGGCTCTTTTCTAAAATTCTACACTTGCTACAGAGTTTTTCACACCTTATTTTAAAAGACCCTAGGCTTTCTTCTAGTTTGGCATAGTTTTACCACAGGCACAGAAAGCTACTAGACTGCCACATTGTTGAATATGTTCATTTAGAAGAGCAGTTCAAACGTGGATTGTTACTTTTTAAAATTTTTTTCCTGCTTTCTCTGTATGTGGGAACCTCACAGGAACAGACATTATTTCTGTCTCTGCTCTGGCCCCTTTGTTGACATTAATAGTTTACACTGGGCTCTACAGTGAGGCACATCTTTGTCACAGTGTATGTCACAGTGTGTCGACTGTGCTCAGCCGCAGAGGTCAGCTCCAAGGCTTGGCAAGAAAGTCCCTCAAGTGCAGAGATGTCTGGATTCCAGATCATGGGTTTAAAAGGAGTGGGCACAGCATTCAATCCCAGACCTGGCTTACTGAGGTCTGAGAAGTTTACTAGTGATTTTAAATGTTACTTTCAAGCCTGTTTCTAATCATGTCAATGCACATACAGCACAGCATCTGGTTACAGAACTGAATCTCTAGCCAGTGCAGGCTTGAACTGAAAATGTTACAGATATTTATCTCCTGATATTTCTGACACTTTTTTCCTGAAAACCTTCACATAAACTACTGAAGCCCATCATGACAGTTGATCCAGAATATGTAACTATTCAGAACGTGGTTCCTCTCCTTCAGCCTCATCTGCAATTGGAACTAGTCCCCACATCAGCCATTCATTGATGCAGATGGCAGCACAGATCACAACTTGCACAACTTGATCTACAGTGGGTTTTTACCAGAAGCTAAAATAATTCCTGAAATCAGAATTAATCCTCGGTGCAGACAAGGCCTCAGACTGCCAACTAGTTCCAAATGTTTTTAAGATGTGAATACTTGTATGCTGCCAATGAGACCGAGATGACCAATTCTTTTCACATGGGTCACTCCAAGGCCACCAAATGGTATCAGCATTTCCCCAGTGCTACCCTGGCTCACAGACACACCAGTCACATAAAGGTGAAAGTTGCTGGACTCCTTTATAATGGACTGAGTCATTGTGTCTTCTGCAAAGCACTTTTCAAAACAAAGCAAAATACTTTATGGAGTGGAAAACACTGAATTATTTGCAAAAAAATGTCATTTCTTTTCTATATCTCTCCCCAGGGAGCCCATTGTTCAAGTATTTGCTTGTATCCCAAAGTACAGATGTTTTTGACTCTTGTCATAAATCAAACATGCTTACGTCTAACACATTAAAAAAGAGTAGAAAATTGCAGGCATGGATTAAGATGGTTGGTCTGACCCAAATTATAGTTCTTCAAAACTGTTAATTTTTTGCTGATTCTTCTGGGAACAAAAGATTCTACACCATCTTGTGCCTCCCTCTTCTTCCTCGTAATTAAAATCAATCTTTTACTCCTTTTGAAATGTAAATTTGAAATAATCATGTATCTGGATCATGGATTAAGTTTGCAGGAGAAAAATCTCTGGCAGAAGATGGCAGGGACCGTGCCTAAAGCTAAACCCAGACACACAAATCAGCTCTGAGCTAGGGTGAAAACAGAGTTCTGGTTAAATGGATTGCAGGCTTTCAGTTGCAAAGTTCCATCAAGAAACCATTCTGATATTTGAAAACAAGTAAGAATGGCCTCATGTCATTTAGAAGAAAAGCAAATTTAGCATTCCAGTTACTTTTTTCTCCCCTCAGACATTTCTCTCACACCTGTGTTAAAGGGATTTTTTTTCAGAATCAGAATTCTATCTCTAAACCTTGACAATTCTAGTGAGATGGTGCTGCCTCTTTTTTTTTTGTTTTTTTATAAGGAAAGACAAGCCTTTGATAGTTTCAAATAGGGGTGTTGAACAACAGGACAAATTGTCTTGAAAGGCAGCAGGATAAATCATATTTTCAAGGTCAGTTTTTTAATCCATGGCTTTTAACCTTGCTATGATTTATGTTTGACCTCCTTTCCACAGTAGTTTTCTTCCTTCTCTCCTTCAGACTGAAAGGACACGTCTATGCTTTGTATTTGATGTGGGTTTCATGTATCTGCACAAAGCAATTCATAACCACTTGGCAAGAGGCATGTGCCCACACCACATCATTATCCTGCAATTAAGAAAATTCACCCTGCCACAAAGCTGTAAAACCCAGTGATGTTTCAAGCTAAGCCCTCAGTATTCATTCTGAATTCACCTAGGGCACAACGCTGCTGTAGTGCTGCAGAGAGATTTTGTAGTGTGCCTTGTAAAATACTTGTTGAGTGTCGATTGGAAATTTTTTAGGTTTGCCTCATCTCAGCACATTTCCATACCTTAAGATTTTCTCCTCCTTCTCTGCACAGATTTCACACAGATAAAGAGAAGATAGCTCTTCTCTGCAACTCAGCGGAACAGAAGCATGTATTGTGTTTGGTTCTGTGCATCCTCTACCTAAGTGATCAGGTTTAACACATTCTTCAAATAATTTTTAGATTTTTGATTATTCTCTCTGTGTTGTTGGTCAGGTTGCAGGTTGCTTTGTAAGACTTGATCAAGCAGGTCTTGAATTATCCATGTAATTCACTTACAAAATCTTTGACTAAAGTAAAAGATTGAAGTGAAAGGAAGATAAAAAGAAAAGAAGATAAAAACATCCCTCTGGGATGTTTACCATCAGTCAGTTTCAATGCTGTGTTTCTCTTTTACTGTATGGACAAACACGTTTGCTGCATCAGAGGTAAAGTCTATAACATTTTATTTGTATTTCCTCCACCTTCCTAATGATGTTTTGATTTTAAATAAGTAGATCCTAGGGGATAAAGTTTCACCTTTTAAATAAAATGTGGTGATGACTTTCCAGCTTCTATCTCATGTGGTCCCAGTAGTAGGGAGAAAGGACATTTATCGAATTACTCCTTTAGACAGCCTTCTCCCCAAGGTCTTCCAGGATCTGCTGCAGCCCAGCAGGAGCAAACTCTTCCATCAGGTTGAGACAGCCTGGAAAGGTCGTGCAAGTCAATAAAGAATAGTTGTGTGCCTCTGAATGCACGCTACAGAGAAACAGTGTCCAGAAACGCTGCTGATACGGGAGCTGCCCATAAACGCACGCGTGAGTGACGCCCCGAGCCCTCCCAGCCCTTTGCTGCACTGGAGCTCTCTCGCTGGGCCTGCTCTCCTTCGAGCAATTAAAGATTCTATTGGCCAGGCTCGGTGAAAGGGACCCAAAAATGCCGCTCCCCGCCGCGCTGGGCGCGGCTCCTTTAAGGCGCGGAGCGGCGTCCGCGGGAGGCGCGCGGCAGCGGGAGCGCGTTCGGTCCGGTCCGGTCCGGTCCGGTCCGGCCCGGTCCGCGCCCCGGTCCGGCTCCTGGAACTCNNGCAGCCGGTGAGGATGCGGGGCTCGCCCCGCACGCCGCGGAGCACCTGCTCCGGGGCCGGGCTGCAGCCGGGGCTCTGCCCGCAGCGCGGGGCTCCGCGGGGACAGCTCGGAGCCCGCGGGAGCAGCGAGCGGGGGCGCGGCGCAGGAGCCGCTCCCGGGGCCGCCCGCCGCGCAGGGGCCGCGTCGCAGCGCGGCTGAGAAATGTTCGGAGGAGTTTTGTCTCCTTTCAGCTGGAAAAGGAAAGGCATCGGCGGTGGCAGCAGCGCGCACGTGTGATGTAAAGAAAGAGGGACTTTATGATGTGCTGGCTGGTTGCAGCTCAGTAGGGTACCGGGAAAGGCGGGCAGAATCAACAGGGCGCTTGTTGAGTGGTGCACGGAACCGCTTCGGCCCAGAGCCCCCGAGCTGGTTTGGAGAGGCTGAGTACTCACCTTGACTTAAATTGGTCAGGAGTGGGGTTCCAGCTTGCCCCGGCTTGTCCAAACTGCAGAAAACAATATGACGTTTAGAAAGGGGGGGGAAACAATGTGGTATTGTGATTAATGGGAGAAAAATGGGTAGGGTTTGCTGAGAGATACCAGTGCGGTGCTTGTAGGGTTTTACATAGAGCATAGATACCCTGTGCTGCAGAGCTGACTACTTAATTACACCTTTACATCCATTCTACTAATAACACTTGTAGAAGTCTGATGGATCATGATCATGGATTATGACTCTTTTAAGAGAGACTTAAGTGGTCTTTGCAAGACTGAGTGTACTCAAGTTTATTACTTGGCAGGGGGCAGCAGCATGAAGCCTGGGAATGAAAATAGGAAGTGAACATTACTCAGTTTTGATATTGTGTCTTTGACGGTTATGAGTGTCATCACAGACTGATCCTAGCTCAGATAGCATCTCATGTGCTGAAAGACATTACTCTTGTCCTGGTTAGTACCTACTTCTAACTGTGCAAGCAGTCCCACTGATACAGAATATGTTCTGAACAAGTCTGGTTATTTCTATAATGGGCAAATGTGTTTCTGGAAGAGTAAAGCAAGCTGTATCATACTGAAGAACGTTCTCAGCCTGCAATATCTTAATGTCATGTGTTCAAAATGAAAACAGCAGCCACCGGAAAACTGAAACCACTCTTGACTGATTCACATGGCTAATGAGGTTTATGACAACAGAACTGTGTGCAGTGGTTACCTCATACCTGGAAGTGTGGTTCGAGATGAGGATGTGCTGTCCGCTGGCTCTGTGTAACCAGCAGTGGCAGAGGTCCAGCCTGAGTTTCCAGAGAAACAGTCCTGGTTTCTTTATGGTCCTTTTGGAGCCTTCATGAGATAGAAGTGCTTGTTCTGGAGACTGGGAAGGAATAGTGGTAATGTGCCCCACTCCTGAAACACAGGCTTGACAGCTGTTTTTTCCAAGAGACATTTTCCCTGGTGGGACACTGAGAGTCTTGAGATGTCACCCTGTTTTCCTCTGCCCCCTGAGGCCGCAATAAAAGAGTTTTGGCCTGGTCCTTAAATGCATCTGGCCATAGGTAGTGGCATGGTGAGATGTGCTAGAGTAGTTTACTCAGTTTTAGTTCTGCTTTGTTTATCTTTCTGAACTCTTTGTTAGATATTACTGTGTTAAGTGAGATGCAGTTGATTTGCTATTCTGATAGGAAATATGCTTCAGCTTTCACTTTAAGATAGTTGAGTGTTAGTTTTAATGCTTGAAGAGCTGTATCCTCGCATGGATGTACATGCCTGTAAGTTTATCTGGCCGTGGTATCATTACTGATCTCTCTGACACAGGCAGGACCAAGGCATCTGTCCTCTGTAGAAACTTCTGCAGTCACCAGAGGAAAGTCATGAGCTTTTTCACAATAAAGCTCTGAACAAAATTCCTGTCTTCAGGTGAGTGTTAGCTCCTGCTAGGTGTGGCCTGACTGTATTCCCCTGGGGAATCATTTCACACCCTTTGTTTCCCTAGAAAATTTATAGTTCCCAACTGCACTGCTCGGTTCTGAGTGGATGCAAACCATGCTGACTCATAAGCTGAACTGCAGCCTTGCTCCATGTAAACACAAGCACACTTCTAAAATATTTAATTTGTAATGTCCTCTGTGGAGAGCTATCCCACAGCTCCTGGCATAATTCCCAGAAGCAGCAGATTTTGGGGTTCTGGGAGTTTCAAAGGCCATTGGTGCCCAGCGGGATAATCATCTGAACTAGTTTAGTGTAGTTTATCCTGGCACTGGGACAGTTCAAACTGAACAGGTATTTAATCTTGCTTAAAGCAAGTCTGCTTTGAACAATACATGGTATGTGTATGAACGATCTGGAGCCTGTTGGGACATGGCTCTCAGGAGATCTGCATGGAGGGAAATCTTTGTTATGGCAAGTACACTTTGGTGTAGATGTACCTCCCAACAATTTCTAAAACAACCTCTGTGGGCAGTTACAGTAAAATTAGGAATAAGCTATTAGAATATTTGTTTTCTTAGTTCCTCTCTGGCGAATACCAGTGCTAATTGTCTTGTGAAACACCCAAGTTTATATCCACGGGTAAAATACATGTGAAAAAAAACTTCTCAGAAATATGGAAACTCACTCCTATTCATGTGCACAAAAATTCTCATTCTTTTAATTGAAAATTAGTTACAGTATATGATTTGGCTATGAAGGAGGAGAGTACAACCAAAGAATGATTTCTATGTAAACTTACTTTGTCTGTACCTGCTAAGTACAGTATTGGAGTTTTAAGATAAATATCTTCTCCTTTAAAGCAGTAATTAGTTCAGTGGAGACTAGTTGATAAGAAACTAGAGTTCTTTGGTTTTTTCGTGGGTTTTAAAATTTCGGTTTGTTTTTTTTGTTATTACTGCGAGCTTGGTTGAAAGAGTGATCCATTACAATTACAATAAGTTCAGAGAGTAATTTGGGAGAGGTTTAGTGCATCTAATGGGTAGTCTAGATCAATCCCATATCACTTGCTCAGGTGGGCTGACTGTCAGTCCATTATCTGTTTGCTGAACTGGGCTCAGCTTCACTGATGTCATAATTCATACCAACATCCTGCAATGTTTTCAGCTTCCATTCTTAATTTTTTATTTTGTGAACAAGATTCTAGAGACACCAGAGTAGTGAGATGTGCTCAAAACTGGGTGAGTCTGGGTGGCAGGAGTGGTTCCAAACCCTGGAGAAAAAGCCCCTGGTGGAGATAGGGCTCTGGAGTTCACTGAGGTCCCTTGGGGATACAAACCATCGCTCCAATGCCACAGCATGGCAGTACTTGCATCCATGCACTGTCAGTGCAGCAGGAAAAGCAAATCTGTGCTCTCACCTTTACAGATGGTAGGATTTGAAGGTAGTGTGCCTGTCACTTCTTTGACTGTGGGAAGGGTACCTGGCATAATACTGTTTTGGTACAAGAAGCATCTTTTCTGTGAGTATGATTCACAGCTCAACTTACTTTCCTTCTTTATTATGATGGGGATTTTCTTACAAATGTGGCTTAATTCACAAATTAATTTCACTAGAAAGACTATCTGAAGTCTGAAATTGAAGTGTACAGATGTGGCATTTTGTTGCTTAAGTGTGCTGAGAGATACGCTTGCCATTAGCAGAGTCCCATTAGCTACGAGGTAGTCTTACAACCCATATTTCAAAATCTTGCTTTCTATGATGGTCATTAGTGGCCTTTTTCTTTGTAAAAGCAAAGGAAGTTAAAAATTGTGTCTGCATCTGTTATTGTTGCTATGACAGCTGTCTTTGTCCAGTTTTAACCATCCTATTCTGAGTAGCTCCTAACTGGAGGTGTAACATCAATGGCTATGTGCAGAGGAAGTAGAAGTGGAGGTCTTTCAATGCTGTCTCCTTTTCTCAGTCAAAAATATTCGAGTTACACTAGTTTTAATCAAGATGCAGTGAGTTGAAACATTCCACTCTGTTTTGGTGCCTGGAGTAATTAGGATTGATATGGTTACAATATAAATTAGTAGTCAGTTCCTTAGCACTATTTAATCATGGTTGTCTTGAGCAAGATGGATGGTACTGCTGATACTGGGGTTCTGAGACTTGAAACTGGGAAGATCACTTGAAATAAGGTGATGCAATTTTTGCAGAAGGTCACGTACAAAATTGTCCTCTTCATATGGCAATTGTGAAACAAGCGAGTGCTCCTTGCAACATGCTATCAGTTATTTCACAAGCAGGCATGAAAAAAGGGCCACCCCTGTGTCTAGGTGAGCAGTGGGATGTGCTGTCTTCAGGTGCCAACTTTCTTTCACACCGATGTGCAACACCAGTGTAAAAAAAGATGTAAAACAGCCCATGTTTATTCCAACCCTCCTATCTAGCATACTCAACATCTTCCTCTGAAGTGGAAAGCTAATTTTTGTGTAGTCAGGTTCTGTATTAAGCCATTTGTAAAGGGCTGTCTTCCTAACTCTAGCTGGAAAATACTGTCATGAGAGAAGTTTTTTTGTAAGTTAGATGGCAACCTGTTGGTGTGAGTAACACATGGTTGGAAACTGCTGGTGGTAAAGTAGCAGCAGCTTGAAAAGCCCTGTGACCGTAATCCAGACTTGTTTTAGAGGGTAACTTCTAATACAGAATCTTGTGCATTTTAGTCCAGTTGGAGGGTCAGCTGTCTATTTTGGAGCTCAGACTGCTAACTTTTAAGATGAAAGCTGTATTTTGTGAATGTGAGCTCCTTTTTATCTGCTTGCTCTGCCTTGTCTGAGGGAAGTAGCAGCTGCAGTCCATTCGCCAGACCTGCATTTGGCTGTTGCTGCCATTGTGTTGTGTGTAAACATGTACCATTATTTTGGATCATATAGCAGCCTGTTCAAAAGGGTCTTGCATTCCCCAGCTGTTCTGCAACTTTTCCATCTCTGAGCTTGCCAGCTGCTTAATACAGGCAACTGTAGCTGCATTTGTTTCTCTCGTGTTAAGTATTAGTGGAGATAAAATTGACTTGTTAAATGTTAGGTGCTGTGAGCCCCCTCCTGCTTCGAATGGACTTAAAACAAAAGCAGACTGTTCTTACCACATTGAAGTTGTTAGAAGTTTTCTTTGTCACTAGTTGAACAGATTGCATAAAAATCTTTGTTTTGTAGATTTGGAACAAATATGAAATACAATTGTGTTTACATACATATACAGCCACAGATTGTAGCAGTAACTAATCTGAAAGAACTGGGTTACAAAAAGGTGTGCCTTAAAGCCATGTCAACAGCTCATTTGTTTAACCACTTCTCTGAACAATGTTCAGTTTGACAAGGCATCCTGTGCTCTCTTGTCAGCCAACCCTTTTGTTTATTGAATCTGGGGACTTTTGTTTCAGTGGCAGCACTGCTCTGACTGGATGTCAAGGAAGGAACAGGGGCACTGCAATGTCTTGTATCTGCAATGAGTGCTCAGTCCAGGTGAGGAACCACAGGCTGAGACCTGCCTTTTCCAGCCTGCTCTCCCTGCCATGAAAATGATAGCAAATGTCTGGAAAATGTTTTGTGTGACTGAACTCCTCTTTACTGCAGCTTTGAATCCAGAGCTATCTGCCTGGAGATACAGAAGTTAAAAGTCAGAGTAAATTCAAGCTCATTTGGAAAAAGGACATAATTCTTTCATGACTAAAGTTACTATTCTAACCACTTAACCTGTTCTATAATGTCAGTTTGAAACTTGGGGTGAGGAAGAGTGTATCCTTGGTTGCTGCAAGAGACTGCTAAAGATAGTGATAAAGCAAGGTTTTCAGAGGCTTTGAGCTGGTGCCATTAATTAGTATTCCTTACTCCCAAACAAGGGGATTAATACAAACCACCATAGTGGTAAATCAGATATTCACTTGAAATCATGTTTAATGCAGTTTGTATTTGAAAAATGTAAAATTGGTTTTTCATGGTTTAGCTATTCATTTCATGGTGAAGGAGACTAGAAGGGAATGACTTACGTATTCTTGCTGCTGATAGCAGAAAAGACTGCCTCTGCCCCAGGGTCCAAGTTACCCATTGTAACTGGCCTGAATACCCTATTATTCAGAGAGGAAGTTTCCAGGTGACTGTAAATTCTTTTTTCTTATCCCCTTTTTTCCCACCCTTTCACCAGGCCTGCTCTATCCTTGCTGGTTGTAGCTTTCATATTCATGTTAAACATCAACACTACCTAAATTATGCTAGGATGGCTCTGGCTTCATAAGAGCCCTGACTTGTAAAAACAAAAGCAAAAAAAAGTCCCTTGATTTAAGGTAGCATGTTACAGGATCTGTTTTTCATATCTCCAAATAGTTGAGAGTTTGAACTTTTCCATTCTAATGCTAGTGTCTTAAAAGAAGTTGAAACACTATTTGGCTAGATGCTTGCACTTGTCTTCTGGAAAGTTAATTTTTCAAAGTCAGTATTGGAGCACTAAATCATTATTTGACTGAAATCATAGCAGAAATACAGGCTTATAGTTTGAAGTGATCATACTAGACACATATTTATGTTAGCTGAGCAGAGTCACAGATATTAGATTAAGATGCTTAGTTAACACTAGAAACTGTAGAAATGAATATGTGTTCTGGATTTAATAATTACATGTATGAACAGTTCTTTAGAAAAGAGGTAACAGGGGTTCTCTTTCAGAACAGGAGACTGACCACACTTCAAAACCAGAGGAAGACAACTGAGTGTGGTACTGAGGGCATGGAGAGAGGGGTAGGGAGTGGAGAAGAACCTCTGTCACAGTGGAAGTTAGGAAGAGCATCTGAACATTTTATTTAAGTGCTGCTGATTTATTAATAAATCCCTTTGGAGTGAGTTTAGGGAATGGACATAGAGGAGATTGGGAGAAGTAGATTTTGAGAAGTAAGAATATTAGGAAGTGGTGGTTTGTCCTCAGTTGAAGAGAGGAGGAAGACAGTATCTGATTAATAAGTAGTGTTCAATTATTGAATGCTTTAGGAGAAATAAATATTTCTTTCAAGTGGTGGAAAGTGAAGTGAAAAGACTTTAAATGGCGTTGAATTGCTTAAATGTGTTTAAAATAATACACTGGAGAAAAGAAGGGGTTACCCTCGCACCCACCTCCAAAGACTGTTTTTAATGAAGTTAGTGGAAGTTTTGGGAAGGCTTAAAAATAAAGCGTTTGAGATAGCTTTTTGTTAGGTGATTTTCTTACTTTCTTTCAAATGAAAGGTTCTGCCAGTGTTTTTTACTTGGCTTAAATTTGCTCCATCCTCTACAGGGGAAAATATTTATTTTAAAGTTTCCTCTAAACTTAAATTGGCTTCCCAGACAATTTAAAGACATGTCTGTCTATGTAATACCTTTGAGCTCCAGGAAAGCTGAAAACTCTAAGGCTTAATGAAGGAGGAGACCAGTTGATTGCACAGGAGAGCAGCATTTCCAGCAGCAGAAAAATTGCTGTTCTGAAAATGTAGCTTGAATTAATCGCTTCTACCTTTGTTTCTTTTTGCTGTTGTTAATGATTTCCTTTGTTCAGCTAGTGTTAAGTGCTGTTGTGCCTGCCTCACTCCACTGATTCTTCCACTGCCCTCTGGGACTGAAAAATATAGCATGTGTCAATTTAAAGACAGAAATAGAGCTGTGGCAGATAGAGCTTCTTCACTAAGCTGCAAGTTTATGAGAGTTAGGATCTTTAACTTTGGCACTTAAAGTTATTTTCCTCCAGGGTGGTCACTGCAGCTCTTAGTGTGGGTTGTCCTGCACACTGATGAGTTTGGGTGCTTGTTATCTCACAGGCTGTGTGGCTCAAGTCTCTGCCCTATGTGTAGCTTATCAGCCATGTGCACTGCTCCCCAGAGACCACACAAAATTTCTCTATCACTGGAAAGATTCAAGGCTTTGAAAGAAGGTTGCTTAAGCAAAAGTTGCAATAATGAACAAAATTACAAAAAGAAAACTATTTACTTAGGTAATATGTGTCAGTAAGGATCTGGCTTAGTTAGACTCTGTTGTTAGGATTGCCTGTTACAGCAATTTCAGTCCTGGATGTTTTGCCTTGTTTGTGCTCTCATCTGTAATCAGCATTTAGGTGTAAACTGCTGAAAAGTACCAGTACTGCTTCTTCTTCTCCCACCTTACTTCAAAAAACTACTTAGCTGAGGTATTCCTGTTCAGATCACATGTTGGCTTTAGGCTTAAACTCCTTTAGTCAGAGTCTTCTGTCATTTGTGGTTTAAAGTACATGCTGTGACAAATATTACTTCAAAGGAGTTTGTACAAAACTTGACCCTTGCAAAGCTCAGAGAGTAAAGACTCTCCAAAACTTTATAAACACCCTGACCATGGGATTGCACCAAGCCTCTTCTGGATGCTCCCCCTGGGCCTGTCCTCTTCCTTCCTGTTGTACTGCAGAGTGCCAATGGTTGACAGGCAGAGGATTTGTTTTTCCTGAAATACACTTGTTTGTCTTGTCTCCATAATATTTGTTGCATGCCTGACTCGACAACTTGCATGCAAATGCCTGTTTTTGTACTGTTTTTGTGGGTTGGCAGCAAAGTGACTGTGGCTTCCTACTGCAAGCAAAAGCCTGGTGTATGGAAGTGAGTTGTTTATATGGATTCCTGGTGTGGAATGCAAGTTTAATTCTTTTAGCTTGAAATTAAATTGTGTTGAGTAAAATTAACTTTGAATTTAAGTGGCACTGAACCCAGCTAAACAATTTTCTAGGGCTTACATTAATAAAAGCCAACTATAGCATAGCTAACTGCTGCTAGGGATGCATTTCAGATTCTTAAAAGTTGTGGTTTAAGAGGGGAATGCTTAGCTTATACTTCTGTAATAAACTTCATGTCTGAAGTGCACTGTGTGGTGTACCCTGCTGGGATAGTACAGCCACAGATAACCTGAAGGGATTTGTGTAGGCAGGGAGAAGGCAGGTGAAACATTCCAGGTGAGATACAAATTTCCGTGGCCTGGTTTGGGAGCCTAACCTGCCTTACAGTAAGGGATAGTGAAAAAGAAGTTACCAGTGATTTTGTTTCATCTGACCTATTGTTAGAGGACCTAGTAGCCTTTTAAAAGAAATCTTTAAGCCAGTATTTGGTTGAACATGCTTTTTCTGGACTCCCAGGAGGTGCTTGCCAGCAAGAAGCTGCTGACATCAAAAGCAAAACCCCAAAAGGCCCATATATGTGTGTGAAGTAAGGAAGCCAGGAATGAGAGTGGTTTTGTGCTGAACTTCAGCTGAAAGATCTTTCCAAATGCAACAAAGAAATGGAGCACCTTCATTACTGCCTTCAAAAATTGTGATGACTTGTGAGATTGCTAGAGTAACATACAAATGAAGACAGTGTCCTTCCAATAAAACCAATGTTACTTCATTAGGTGTTTATTACAACCACGCCAATCACCTCTGAAACAAAGCAAGTAATCTTGGAGTTACAGAGGTTTGTTTCTTAAGGAAGCCCTGAAAAAACTTTTTCCATGAACACGTTGGTATGAATTGGCATTCTTCCTTGCACAGGAAACCACAAATTCTTATTGCGGAAAACTCCTAACTCTTGTAAAACAGTCATTAGTTTTGTGTATTAAATGTTCAGAATGTTCTAGTTTTTTGGGATTTTTTTTTTTTTTTTTTGCATGGCCTCTGGAGACCTGCTCTAAGAAATGCTTCTCTTTTGATAAACAGAAGATCACTTGCTCAAATGTTTCCAGTCACTAGTAGTCCCTGTGCATGCTCCTGGGGTTTGGATACTTCTCAAATGCCTACAAGCCTGAGACCATCTTTATTGCTCAATTATTTTTACCCCTTCAAGTCTGACAGTTGCAGCAACTGAACATGATCCCCGTATTAAATACAGCAATGTGTTTGATGAATTGCTTTGTTAGGGTTTCTGAAACTGGTGCACTTGGGATTGCCTTTGGTGGTGGGGCAGCTCCCAGACCAGTGTCACTCAGTGCACACACACAGAGACACACCGTGCTTGTGTGCACTCCTTGGGACACCTGTGTGCAATGCCAGTGTGACTTGTACACCTGTGTGTGTGATGTGTGTAGATAAGTTTCAGGTGACTGGAAAAATTACTTCTATGACTTCAATGAGCATCCGTCTTTTTCTTTATGCTAGTCTTTTTCAGTCTTTTCCTCTTCTTTTCATTTTTTTTTCTTTTTTTTCAAATCTTTCTTCTGAGTTTGGTATGCAATCTATGATCAAACATCACATGAAGTAAAACCCCTTCTTAACTAAGTTTTCCTTAGTTTTTGTTCCTTTCAAACACGCTGCTAAGAGTAGAACTCAAATTACACAGCACATTCTTTTTATTTTTTTTAATGACAGAAGAAAATGGGTGGGGACGTAACAAATCACATAAGCTAGCAGTGATAAAAGTGTTTGGTTTTTGGTTCTTTTTTTGCAGTGCAGGCTACTTGTTTGAAACAGGTTTATCATATCTTCATCAATGTTTTATAGTTTCTACTATTTTGGACTGTTAGCTGGGTTCTCAAGTACTGGAACGCTACTGCTGCTATTTAAAGCAGGACATCTGTCATGATGTGTCTAGGGTCTGATTTCCCCAAGCCTGAATAATTCTTGCCTTTACGCTCTACCTATGTAGGCCTTGCTCTTTGTACAACCTAAAAATAACATAGAAGTTAAACAAGTCATTGAAAGTCTATAATTTCTGAGAGCAGCAACTTGCCAGTAGCTATGTCTTGTGTCATCTGGACAATGCTTTGGCAGAGTTTTAAGAATTTGCTGAACTAGGCCTAATTAACTTTTCTTTCTGGTCAGCTGTAACTTTCTGTACTGGAAGGATGTGCACAAAATAAATGCAATGCTTCTCACAAACAGTGTAAACACTGCTTCATGCTGCACACACCAAGGCTCCTGTGACCCATCCTAGCAGCATCCTCCTGGCATCCTACCCTTGTTTTCCTCCCTTGCTTCTGGAAGTCATGGCTTGCACATCGACTGCCTTGGGATTTGGGACTTTCCCCTTCCAGTAGCCTCAGTGTTAGCTGCTCTCTCAACTCTGGTTTATGTCCCAACAGCTGTTCAGTTTTCAGACTTTTATTGTAAATACTTTTCCTGGTATTATTACAGTATTCTCAAGTATTCTGTGCACAGGATAATGAGGCTACTCTGTGGAGCCTCAGAACTCTTCTGTAGAATGGGCAGACTCTTTTAATCTAGAGAAATTATTCCCCTTCTCCCACTGAAACCCTACTCTGAAAACTTTGTTCTGGAGGTGGTTTTAATGAGCTTTGAAACCTGTATCAAAGTTTTCAGAACAACCCCTTTATGTCTGTGGCCTTGCAAGAATGCCATTTTTGGGGATGAAATTTTATTACTCTAACAGCTCTCCTCCCATTTCCCTCTTGCCTTCCTGCTCCCAGCTCTATGCATGTGCTGATTGTTCTGGGGTGGTTCTAGTCCACTCCTTCAATTTTGTAAGCTGCTTTATCTCAGGTTTTGGTTGTTGGAGCACCAGATCAGTGTCTGCTGTTGGTGAACCAAGGAAGGTCTCAGACCTACAAGGCATGTGGGAGGTGGTGCAGTGGGGACAGTTTTAGACTGGACAAAGCATCTGTTCTCTGCCACAGTTCACTTTGCCTAACACGGATCTGTATATGAGCATGAGTTTTCTGATGGTGCCTCTCAGTTCTGATTCGACAAATTAAAAGCTTTCAAATGGAACCCTGAAGTAGTGTTTATTTGAAGCTTAAAATGCTGGAATTGGATTTTTTTCTTTTGTGTTTGTAGCTCCTATACCACACCATGTTTTTACATGTTGTTTGTTTAGAGGAAGCTTTACACTTCCCAGGGAAGATTGCAGCTGGGAAAGGCCTGAAACAGATGCTTGGCTCTGTTGGATTGTAACTGTGTATGACTCTTACTAACCTAAAATTGTAGATGTTTTACTGTTTGTTAGATTGTAAAAATACTATGAGACCATCCAGCATCTTTCAAAATTAGGCTGAGTTACAGCATTTTGGATTTAGAATGGTCATGGTGACAGCATGTCTCTTTATACTGGTGGAGAAAATTAAAGAGAGTGGGGAATAAATGCTAAGGAGTGAGGAGATTTGAAATAACTGTGCATGGGTCAATGCAAACAACATAGGAAGTTTTGGGAAGCTTTGTTAAACTTGGGCTGAGTACTCAAAGGTTTGCTGGAGAGTAATACATGCTATTGAACCTGACGGCTTTGGCTTGTGATCACCAGTGAAGGCCTGCTTTTTCACCTAGTTTTGCAACTGGGAATTTACTTTGGCACAAGGAAGATAAGTTTCTTATTTGAGTTAGCAGAATACAAGTGTCTGGTTGGAAACATTCCCAGCAATGATCTGATTCCTAGCCTTTTCTGTAACTGCTCAGTAGTGCCACCAATGCATATTTGGCCACAAAATAGTTATGATGACTTGCATCAACTCCAGGACTTTTTAATGTCTCAAAACACTTTAATATAGGGTACAAGCTGGTCATTTATAAACACTGGCTTGAAACAAAGTAATCAGATTTAACAGAACAGCTTGGTGGATGGTCAGTTCCAGGTGCCCTGGCTTCCTAGGAAGTTCTGATAATTTCCTAGTTATCACAACTATTGCTTCTGCCTGCTGGCTTCGTGGCATCCCAGGCTGCAGTTGGTAAAGTGACTGCCAGGCACTGGCCCTGCACACCTTCCTCATAGTCCAAGAGTCTTGTGGCTGAAGACAGCATCTCCCAGACCAAGATCTCCAGATTATTGCTGGGCTTTGTTTAGAAAGGACACCTGAGCTGGCTCTGTTGCTTGCTGCAGGTGTTGAATTGCTGCAGGGTTTTAGAGTAGGCTGTGCTGTACTATCAGTATATTCTCCAGGGTAATTCATATATACATTTTTGATCAAAACAAAAGGCCCTGTCTTCTTTTACATCATCAGAAACCTTTTCCTCGTTCTGTAGTATTGAATTGAAGTATTTGAGGTAAAGAAAAAAAAGAAAAAACAAACCACCAAAACTATTTGATTTCTTACTTCATTCTGGCAGTAGATGCACATCCAGTGTGTGAAGGGAAGACACATAACTGTGTTAAGCTCCAGATGTGAGAGCGTGTTCTGCATTACAGGTAGATGAAATGAATTTCAGAGCCATCTGGCAATGAGCAGTGTGCAACTGCTTGACTGCTTTGAACTTGTATAAATGAATCTCTTAACAGATTTTCTTTCGAGGAGTGTCCTGAAAAGATTCTCATTAGATTTTTAAAAATTTTTGTTTTTACATTGTTGTCTGGTGATCTTATTATTCAAAATACTGCATAACTTGGATCTGAGATTTAGATTCTAAGTTAATGTATCTCCATAGCAAAGTCCATGTTGTTTGGAGATTTTGCCATGTTAATTGTTAACAAAGGTGCTGTCACTGCTCAGCAGGGTCTGTTAGCTGAGCACTGCTTGCAGCACTCTGTTGTTTAAGTGCTATTTTTGATGTCTCACAGCACCAACGTGTAATTTGATTGAAGTGGCATGGAGGTGCCTTATCCTGAAATGTGCTTCTGGAGCTTAGTTGGGACTGTTCAGATTATGCTTGAAAATACTACTTTATATTTTCTCCAGGGTTAATTGCACCATCGATTTGATTAATTCTATTTAAATAATATACTTACTTTGAACACAAGATCTGATTTTGTTTGGTTATTCATGGCAACCTGAGCATTGTGTTTTATGTTTGGTTTTTGGTTTGGGTTTTGTTTTTTTTTTTTCATCCTCTTAACATCTTCTGTATTCAGTGCTGTTTAGAACAAGGATTTATTTGTGAGTGCACCTGATTCACAAGGTTCACTGTTATGTTTTGGGTATCTTCAGAGTCTTCATCTTGTCTACTGCCTTTGCTTTGTTTCTGTTTCTTTCTTGTGTGGTACTACCCATTTGCAAGACCTTGGACCTACAGCTCTCTCATGTATAGGCAAGTCTTCTGTCTTGTTGCATAATTGCTCGGTGAGGAAATCTAAGTTGTTGTCAAGGAAGCTTGAGATGCTTTGAGGTGTTGCAGATCAGAAGACAATTGTAGTTCTGTAAGAGCTCCTCTGTTCTCCAGTGTGGTCACTAACAGAGCATTTTTGAAAATTCACATAGGTGAACAGAAGTGCAGTGGGCTACATGAATCCAAAATGTCCCCTTAATATATTATTTTTTTGAAAAATATATATTTTAAAACTTTAGGAATTCTTATTGAATTTATTTTTAATGAAATTTGTTCCATTAGTAAGGGAGTTGTTTTCAGTTATGCTGTCACAAGATGCTTAAGTCCAGGAGATAAATCTAAACATGGGGGATGTCTTGAATACATTGTAAAGTGATGATCTGAATGGTCAGCGCATGACCTACTGCTTAAGGATCATGCATGATTAGTCATGTCTTTCTGACTTGTCTGGGGAAACCAAATATTTCATGTTCCTTCCATTTCTGAATCTTTCTAGACACTGTAGTTAGCAGTGACTGGTGCCTTTGGCAGGAAATTCAACTGTTTCTAATTTGCATTTTATGGTCTTCTTTCTATCGTTAGTAGATTCTTGGGTATTTGGGAACTTTCTTTGGTGTGTGTTCCTCCTTAACTTGCTCCAAAGACTTCATTGCTAGACACCAGCTACATCCAGTTGGTCCAAGTAGTCCCAATAGCTGAGATTACTTGTTCTCTGTTGGAGTTGGGTGCTGTGCTTGTGCATTTTAGGATGGTGCATAATAACCTGACCAGGAGAGATGACTGTGGAAAAAAAGAAGAGTAAAACAGGATTCCGAATTATGTGACCTGTTATTAGCTTTAGGGAAAGGGCTGCTGGAAGGCAGGTATATTTTAAGGGACTGCTTTTTTTATTATGAGTCTGCACAGCTTAAATTCTCATTTAGCACTTCAGCTTTTGCCTGACCTTCACCAAATCTTCTCCTTTTGCCATATTGGCAGTATCTTTATTTTCTGGCCGAAAGACATGCACATTATAATAGGCGTGGGGTTTTTTTGGTTTTTTTGGTTTTTTTTCACTACTCTCATTTTGCCGGAGTGGGGAAGTCGTGTGAGTTTGGAAGGAGGGCATGAGTTATGTGAATGATATTGTCTCAAAAAATTTTGTCTGTGTAGGTAAAGACCCACTGAGGGTTAAAAAACCAACTCCAACTCTCTTTTTGAGAGTTTTTGAAAGCAGACTAACTTGTTTTTGGGAGCAGACTAATCTTAAGTACTAGATGTTCAAAACTGTACAATTATTATATATAGAACTTTCTTTTTAAAAGATTTTTCCCCCTTAATTCTTGAAGGGCAGAAATGGACACCTGTCTCTGTTTGGATAAGTGCTGCCAAGTTCAAAACTGTAAGTGTTTTTTGGGATGAACTGGAATTTCAGAGGTTACACTGCTGTCAGGTCTTGTTATCTGTCCTTGGATGTAGCAACTCTGTTCCTCTGTGGTCCCGTAGTAAGCAGCTGTGATCTCTCCACTTCTTGGCATGTAAGAAGTTCAGCATCTTTAAAGCAATGAACGCTTCATGCTGCTAATGGCTTTGGAGTGACTAATTTAAGTGGAAACTGAGCAGTTTCTTACTTAAAATGTGAATCAGATCATGTTTGTAAACATTCTAGAGAGTAATTGCTGCATCTGATTTTCAGTATTTCTCATATATTTTGGGGAGACAGTAAAGTATCAAAATTGATGTGAAATTGATTTGTTTTGGAGAAAGAGAACAGACTGGCTTGAAGGAATGACTCTGGACCTTAGTGCTCGGTATAAACACTGAAACTTACGTACTGGGAATACCATAGACTTAAATTACAATAAGGAGATAACATGGCAGAAAAGTGAGTCAGAGAAGTGAGGCAATCTAAGGAAATCGAATAAAATTTACCTGGTAATAATGGATTATTGAATTGTATGGGGTTTTTTGAAGAGGCAGTCAAGAACTGTAATCTGCATAATGGAATGTGTGTTCTAAAGGAAAAAGCTGCTATTGTTACGAAATCAGGACATGCAAATGTCTCTGAGTCTGAAGAAATGTTTCAAAAATTCAAAAATTCAAAAATTTTGAGGACTTGGAAGACAATCTAATAAGTGTGTGTGGAAATCTGCTCCATAGTACTATTAGGTTGGCAGGAGACATTGGTTCACAGGCTAATAAAATATTGCTTTCACGAGTGTTGCTACTCAACAAGACTAAGACTGTCACAATTTGGTTTTGCAGCCCTTTTCAGAAGATGTCGTACATAATTAATTGATGCCACTGCCAAAGGAGCTAAGAGAGGCATTGTAATGGAGCCATCTCTGATGTCACATTTTAGTTGTTAAGTAATTATTAAATAATGAAACCTTTAAATCTAAGATCATATTTCATTTTGGCTAAAATGGGCATTTATTTAATTACAGTTGTGCTCCATTTCTAGGGAGTTTATGGGGAAATTTTGAAAGTTGTAATTGTTCTTGCTCAGGTAAATAGTTGAGCAGGCAATTGACTGCAAGTCTCGTTAGACATTGGCGTTTGTCTGTGTTAGGATGGATGACTGTGACTTGAATTAATGGCAGCTGGTTTACAGGTATAAAAGGAATCTTCTCTTTGCCAGCTGTATCTTAGTCAACTTTGCTGAAGTTATTTGAATGTGCAGTCAAGTGTTTACAGGGATCTGGCTAAAACTTGGACTGTTTATCACTGGGGTACCCACTCTTGTGTAGCAGTTGCAGCGCTTTTTAAAAACCGGATCTGTGGGATGAGCTAGCTCATACAGCTAGTGCTTGGCTTTTATTCTGGTATATCTAATTGATATGTAGAAGGAATTCCATCTGCAGATTAGGGAGTGAGTGTGCCTGTGAGAGCTCAAGCAATGTGATTTGCCCTCTGAACTCATGGCTGAAGCTCTAACGATAGTCTGTGTTTCTGTCCCAGGGCACTCTGTCAGGAGAGGTTCCCACTGCTGTTACTTGCACGCTGACCCATGTCAGAGGGAATTGTCTCAGCAGGAGTGCAAATAGCACAGCCCCAGTTTGTAACCAAGGCCTGGCTGAGCAGAGCTGTGCAAGTGCAGGTTAGAAGTCACTGAGATAACACAAACACAGCACACTTGGGTCTGCCAGCTGGCTGATACATGAAGTGGGTGTTTTACAGCACGTACTCTCTAAACTGCAAGGAAGATGCTGAAGACAAGAGTTGATTCCTAGATGTGCTGTAAACCTTGACGTTTTAATCTGTTTGGTTGTGCTGTGAAGGTTGGTTTAGGATTTTTTTTTCCTGCTCTTTTTTCGCCTGTAAGTAGGGAAATTAATTTGAACTTAGATGAATTTCAACAGTGATGCAAATAGTTACTTTTTGCATTAGCACAGCAGCTTACATGGCTGAGAGGGCATTGCCTTTCTACATTGTTTAGCTTTTCAGTGGCTCATTATTAGCCTTAAAAAAAACACTCACTCTTCATTTAAAGTGAAACACGGCTGTCTAAAACTCAGTTGAAGAAAAATAAATAAAATGTACCTGTTGTGTATGTTTCAGAGACAGCACTTGCTTGCTGCTGTCTAGCTGGCAGACTGAACATCTGCCCTGGTTAGGAATTTCCATGGGGCTGAGGAAAAGGAGAGGACATCCCCTGTGCAGAGCAGGGTGTGCTGACATCCCTGCTCTGCAGTTTCTCAAGAGTATGGAGCAGGGAGGGCTGTGCTTGTTGGGATGTTTTCCCAGCTGTGCAGTGGGGGAGAGGAGTGCTGGCTGAGCTTGCCAGCGGTGATAAGGCTCCAGGTGGGGGGATCACAGTAAACATGCCGTGAGAATCAGCTTTCCCAAGAGTTACACGAGGCAAAGATGTTCTTCTGTCACTTGTTCTGCTGGAAGCTTCTTGCTGCTAACAACTAAATATGCAAATCAAACTGTGGCTCTTCCAGCCTTCCTGGTGTTCTGACTTATGGTGCTTGCTTCTGTTTTCAAAACTGAATTTGTCAGCACAGACTATTTCGCTCTGAAAATGTAAAATCTTACCATAAGTGCTGCTTGTCTTATAATAAACATACATAACTTTCCTTTACAAGATCTGCATATCATCCTTGCTTTTTCTCCCCACAGTTTATTCACTACCCTGCAGTATAGGTATCTTCTGAACAAGTTGATACAAAATTGGCAGATTGAATGGTAAAGTCATTGCTTCCAGTGAATCCAGACTATTGTATTCCACATACAGGATTCACAGCTGTATTACTGACTAACAAGACTGCTGTTGGCTACAATGAAGTGCACCACAAAATTGCTCAGATCTAAGGCTTAGGTTATAATTTGAGACAGTTATCCTAAACCAAAAGAACCTAAGTCCATAAATAAACTGTTAAGCAATGTAAACTTTATAATGGCAGAGACAGTTAGCAAGGAACTATGCAAACCCCCCAGGCCAAGATAATCTCTACCATAATTATGTAGTCTACTAAGTGAGAAAAATTCCAGAGCTTTGCTCATGAATAAGACTGGATTATTTGTGATGCGATTTCATAAAATAAACAAGGAGACTAAAGGCTCCAGAGGCTACTTAAGGTTTTGCCGAGGGGTAAATGTTAATACTTAATTGTTTAAAGTATGTGTGAAGTGATACATGGCAAAGTTATACAAAGTATGCCTTAAGAAATAACTTATTGTTAGATACATGCTGAATTTCTTTATCCATATAGCTGTGTTTCCAACAGGTCACTTTAGTAATCCATTCAAAATAGCCTTTAAATATTCAGTGAGCTTTTTGCTACTTGTTCTTGCTAGATAATATATATTGCTAAATACTTTCTCTCTGCTGTATTCTAATTGTGGTAATAAGGTGAGCATTGCTGTGACCTTTTTTGTTCTGCTTTGGTACTGTTAACATGTCTCTGTTCTTATCCCATTTGTCCCGTCTAATTCTCCCCCTAAGACAGCTGTGCCAGCAGTTGCACTAGAAAAAAATGCTCCCCAGAAAATGGGTATTGGAGGGGAGAGATAGCTCAGGTGTTCAACCATGGAATTGATGGACTTCATCCTGATGGCTTGTCCTGCCTGGTCTTTGAGACAGCCAGTCCCAAACAGCCACAGAGATACAGCCAGCACTCTGGAGATCATGGGAAGCTGTAGCTTCCTTTTGGGGTGCTTTAAGAATGGATTGTGTCTCTTCCATTTTTTGAGAGAGGAGAAATTTGTTCCATCTTTTGGGGACACCTTATCAAGGGAACATCCTCAAGTCTTTCTTTTTTTTTGTTTTGTTTTGTTTTGGTGCTAGTTTTATCCAGTTGAGATAAAGCACTATGCATACTTCTGATACAGGAATTTGTACTTGTTCAGATAAATCTGTGTCATGCTCCACACCCAGATTACAGAAGGAATCACAGAAAGAAACAGCAGCAAATGGTGATCTTGTATGGGAAGGCCCCTTCTTGCCTTTACCCTTTTACATCCCTTGTACTGGAGCTTCCTGCAAAACAGGCTGGTCCTGGAGTCTCTGCATCAGCATGGATCCCTCTGTAAGCTTTATTTTACTTCACTAGGTCTCTGACTCAAAGTCCCTATAGATCTTAGAAATCTGAGTGATGGAAGCCAAAGACTTACACCAAAATGGGTGTTCTGTAGAAAAAAAATCCCTTCCTTAGACAAATAATCTAAAAAAATGCTCCAGTGAGTTAATATAAATCTCAGTGTTTTTTTAACCTTCTGATATTTATGCTCACCAGAGTGCTGTGAAATTGAAGAGTTCCCTTTATCTTAAATGATGGACTGGGAGCTGGGTTATGGGGGCTGGCCACCATGTTCTCAGCCACATGTACCAGCTCCCCTTTGTCCCTCTGCTCTCCTGAGCCCACACTGAGTCATCTGTGTTTAATAGGTACGAGAACAATTGAATTATTTTTATGGTTGCTGGTCTGAAATGAGTCAGTGCAGGGTCAAGCATGTTGTGGAGCAGGGAAGGGAGAGGGGTGGGAATCTGGCAGCCAGCAGCATGGAGCCAAAGACCAACCCCAGTGACTTCGCCAAGGTCACACAAGCTTCTGTCATCAGGAAATTGAAACCTCTCTTGTTTTATACAAGGGTGCTGACCACAGGTCTGTCAAATGCACTGACTGGTAGGAAGTGGCTTTAGATTTATTCTACTTGAATTTATTGTTTGTTTGCAAATACTGGTGTATGAATTAATAGTGGCTTTCTAGTGTGTGCTTTCTATTAATAGATCCTTTCTATTAATATTAATATTATTATTTGTATATTAATATTAATAATTCTAGTTAATTAATAATTCTAATGCCAAAATTCAAACATACTGAACTGGTCATAACTGTAGATCTTCAGGTGTAAGCTGGGTGCATTCCATGAGGAATTCATAATTAGCTTGACCTAACTTTCCCTTAGAAATGTGATTTTTTTGTATAGGTAGTGATCTGTCAGCTACAGCATATTTCTGTATAAGACTACTGCCTTTTAATAAAGATAGCTCAGGTGGTAGTGCCTGAAACAAATCATTGCATGGTATTATATTGCCAATTTGGTAAAAAAATCAGTTGGTCACCGTTGCTTGATAACTCACACAATCTGCAGCTGATGCTTTATCAGTGGCCTATACAGAATTTAGAATGGAGCATTTCACCAATCCTGGGGATACAAATTGCTGGATGCACACAAATTTCTGGATGCACAGCATTTTGAGCTATGTACATTATAAAAGCAGTGCTTAAAGTAAGGGTACGAGGGCTTAGGTCATCTATTCCAACATGAATTTCTGTGCTCTATTTTTCTGTTTGAATTCATTTGGGAGGAAAGAAACTAAGAAACTTTTTTGAGTGAAGATTTTGGAGCTCTGTGCTGGTTATAAAGCCAGCTGTGTCGCTTCTGTCTTTTGAAAGTTTCTTTAGAGAAAGGGCTAGCCACAAAATATTCTGGATGTGATTGTATGTAACGTGTGCATTTTCTTTACACAATACACTATGGTTAATTCAATTTGAAGGGCTTTCTCCTAGCTCTGACAAATCTTGTCAACCTACCACTTGACTTAATTTCTGTGTCTGGTTATGTTTTTTGTTTCGTTTGTTTGAGGTTTTTTTAACTTCTTGAAATCAAAGAAAGCTTGTTGCAGGTGGGTTTTTTGGTTTTGTTTTGTCGTTTTGTTTTTTTTTTTTTAAGAAGGATAGTATTGGAGAAACCTGTCTCCAGCAATCTAATATATTGTCTGATGTTCTTCTAGGAACAAATATATCATGTGGATCTTTATGTAGGAGGCTTTTTAGACATTTAAAGGTTGGGTGTTAGCCATAAGGTTCATGTGACATGACAAATGTGGAACATCTGTGTACTGGTGCACATCACTGTTCTAAAAGTCATTCCACTCACCACATGCATTGAATTAAACACAAGAATTTGGAGAAAAAATAGTTGGAAGGACACATTCTGTCAAATACAATGGGAAGGATCTGTTGTGCAAGCTGTTGGAGCTCGCTCACACACTTCTCCAGTCACTAATTCAGGGGTCTGGTGTGTTCTGTGCCTCAGCTCTTCCTCCCTTGGAGCTGGGAGAGTGGTATTGTGCTTTCCTAGTTGGTGGTAAGCTGTTTTCTGGATAGAAATTAGAGTTGAGCATAAGGCTAAGCTCTAAAGGGATTTCTAATATACTAAAGAGATTTCTCAGTGTAGTTTCTTGTTTGAGTGAAGTGGTCTGAAACTGTGTAGGTTTGAACACATCATTAGGTAGTGGGTTTTTAAAGTCACTTAAAGCTATCTTTTAGATATTGTCATTACAGATAAGGGTTTATTGAGTTCAGATACTCACAGCTAGAAACTAATATTAAAAATTTGGTCCTCACCGCCTAGTTTATCTTCACAGACTCAAGTCTGGTGCTACAAATGTGAAGGACCTCCTCTAGCTGATCTGAACTTAGTTTCAAACATTTACCTCTGAGATGACTTCGGAATACTTCCTTCGTACATTATGATGGGTGCTTTCATGCTGTGCTTAACTTTCTGCATTTAATATTTCTGAGGCTTTTAAAATCTTGTTCAAAAGATAGTTCCTAAGATGATTTGTTCTAGAGTGCATGTAAAAGCTCTTGTTCCAACATAGCCACATATGCCAGACTTGGGAAAGCTTGTTCACATTGATAATATCAATTCACTTGGAAACAGCCTCTGAATGATTCCTTGCTTTTAAAGGAGGTGTAAGAAATGGTCTGAAGTGAAGGAAATGTCCCTGGGATTTGTTGTCCAGAGGCAGGTGCCTAGGGAGTGGCAGAAGTGGCATACAAGTGGCATGCATGCTTAAATAATTTGAGCATCCATTTCAATTGTTCTGTTCTCGAAGAACTGGCTATGCTCTAATTAAGTAATTCTTGTCATAAAACTCTAGTTAGCTCGTAACAAAATGCAGATTCTTTAATCTTAGAAGTGTGGGGAAACCATTTTTGTTTGAAACGGTTTTTGAAACTAACTTGATTTTTTTGTTTGTGGTTTTTTGTTTGGCGTTGGTAGGTTGTGTTTTTACCCTCTTCAAAAGCTGCTAACCCAAACCAAGCAGCCCCTCTCTCACCCCAGCTTGCCTGGGCTCAGAGACCACCCCCCTGTACCTCTGTACACAGAGGTACCCCTGTGCCTCCTGTATACCTCCCTGTGTCTTCAGAGAGTGAGCACTCATGCAGATTTCTGTATTGCATTTCCAGCAAACTTCAGTGCTGGCTACAGGAAGTTCATCTGAGTCTGTGCCCTGTCCACAGACACTGTGAGAGTCTGGTGCAGAATCTGGGGTGATCTGATTGTGATCTGTCTGATACAGGACTTGCCCAAGATGAGTATTTCTGCTTTAAATGTTGTTTTTTTTTTCAATTTACCTTTGTAAAACTGGATTTAGGAAACGAATCTACACATTCAGAATGCGTAGGTGTTAAATTCAGCTGGGTTCAAAGAAGTTAAATGCAGCTTTGATGTAAATTACTTTATCTAAACACTGCAGGAACTTCACATCCGTTGAACAATATCAATTCTGTAGCTTCTTTCACCCATGTTCCAGTTTTCTTAAACAATTGAGAGTAATCCTGGGAGGCTCTTCTAACTTCAATCTGTTTTATTGCATGAAAATATTCTTCAGAGGGCTGGGAAAAAAGCTGATAATTTTTCTAAGTCTTTGAAGAGACTCTGATGTTTTGAGTCTTTATTACACTAGAGGTCAGTGTATGATGGGAGCTTCTGTGCTGTGGTGTAGAGTTTCTTGCAGAATCCTATTTCATCAACTTTGAAACCAGATTCTAAGAGAAACTGTAGCCTGTTACTATGGAAAAAACCTAACATTAAAGTGTCTTGTGACTTTCTTGGCTAAAGGACTTTTTTGAGCTTCCTACTTTTAATTCTCCTTGCCTAACAAATATAAGACAAATATCAGTGAGAGTGCTTTGCTGTGGTAAGCATGAATGTGCACCTCAAACATTCATCTTTCATTGCAATGCCATGGCTTTTTGGTTCATATTTCTGTATGCCAGGGTATTTACAGGAGTCATCCTCAGTTTGTGCACTGTACCTCTTAAGGACATGGTGGGAGAATTGCACATGCATCTATTATTTTTAGATGTCAGCTTCCTGAGCACTGAGCTGGTAACTTCCAGGTGGGAGTCTTCACTTTTGGGTGTTGAGGGAAGCACAGTCAAGTATGATTCTGTCATGGTACATGCAGAGATTCTTTCCTCAGCAGGTCTTCTTCAGTTCTCCAGATAAGTAATTTCTTTAAACATCTGGAATGTGCAAAAGCAGTTTGTTCCTGCTGACATCATTGGGCAGGGGCACTAGAGCAGATAGCTGTTTGAAACACAGCAGTGAAATGTGATGGGAAATGGGAGGGAAACTCACTGAAGGAGAGTCCTGCTGACTGGGGCAGGTTACAGCACAAACGACAATTGAAGTAAGATGCTGGAAATACGCCACTAGGGTGGATTTGAGCTCCTGCATGTTTTTTATGAGAACTGACTACAAACAAAAGTGCCTGTATCCTGTTACTCTTGTGTAGAGTTCTTCTGAAATGCCTCAAAAAATAAAAGACCATGGGATGTTTTGAGTTTACAAGCTTGCACCAATGTAGAGGGTAAGTGCAGGCACAGAGCAGAATTTTGCTGTTTTTAAGTGATGTTCTGAGTGTTCGAGAGACTTGGACAGATGAACATCTTTGTGGTCTTTCTTTTTGATGAGGTGGAAGTGGGAGGGACATAGTAAAAAGAAAACCAGCAGTCTGAAAATCTCCTTTGCACCTGGCTGCTGCCCAGTATGTTGTGTTACACGCCTCTGGAGCATTAAGAAGGATAACACCTCAGCTGAGATAGTGTGAAGGAGCTGCTAGACTCTGGTGTAATTGAACTTTCTGCAGGATTCCTGGCTGCACAGTAGAGATATTGCACTTTTCTGCCTCTTTCCCAACCTTTTCCAGGCTGCATTTTTTTTTCTGTAAGAAATTAAAATGTACTAAAGCTTTGCAGAATGGGGCTTTATCAAAACATCTCTGTGGTGTTAGGCTTCATTTGGTTGGGCAAGAGCCTGAAAAGGTGATGGCTTTGCCAAACTGATGTGATATAAGTAATCAAGCAACAAATAAAACATCCTAAAAATTTCTTTCCTTTTCCTATCCTTTTCTGACTGAAGGTATGCAACCTTAATTTGTTCCAGTGGAACTCATCAAAATCTGTTCTGCATGTAAGAGCTCAGGAACTAGGATGCTTATCTTGAAGACAAGAAGGTGTGGTATAGGTGTCCTGGAGCCAACCTAGTGAACAACTTGATGGATCACTGCAGATTCTTGCAGAGCAGCTTTATGTCTGTTGCACATAGTGACAGTCTTTCTTAGTTCACCTACCAAGTGTTAAATCAGTCCAAGTGTGGATGCTATCTGCACCTAGAAGAATATTTCTCTAGAAGAAATGTAAGTTTGATTGTTCTCTTGGATCAAAAATGATGGATCTTTGTGGCTAAACAGAGATGATTACCCACTAGCCCCTCTTTCTAGTTCCTAATATGAGGTATCCAAATGATATTTTCATGTCTGTCTTTCCTTCATGGTGTACTGCCTAATTCTGGTATCTATCTGTTGTGTAATAAAGAGTCCATCAAAAAGGCAAAAATTAGTATTTGGAGTGTCTTTTCCTGCTTTTGTTCTAAGCTCTCAAAATGCAGGGCTTATCAGGCATACAGTTCAAGTGGCTTGCCAGGCACTTCTCAGATGAACTGCAGAGGAGTTGCAGCCATGCTCAGTTTTGAAAAGATTGGAATTTAATTGCCAGCCCTCACATTTTGATTTCAATCTCAACTGTTTCCTGATAGCTGCTCTGTATTTGTTAGGTCTTATGTTTGTCATGTCATGTATTCTTACCAAAACTTCTCCTAAGACTCCTGACAGTATCAAAGATCTGTAGAATATAGTGACACAGGCAAATATATGTATATATAAAAAACCCCAAATCACTCCGTCAATAAATTTCAACTCACACCAGTTATTCAAGGTTCCTTTAAAAGGGTAGACTTTGACAGGCTTCAAAGCTGCAGGCCTTCAAAACTACAGCACCCTTGTCTTCTCTATCTTGTTCCAATACACAGATGTAGCATTTGCCAAAAAAGGAGAAATTTGCCCAAAAAAGTGAAGAATTAATAATATTATTAGTGGGACAGTGGCAGTGTGCACCAGGTTTATAATGCTCAGAACACATTAAATGTCCTCTCTTCCTACCTAACAATTGCTTCCAGGAAGTCTCTGAAGTAGTTGACCAAAATGATAGCTGAATTTCAAATATTTTCTTTTCTGTTTGTTTTTTTTTTTTTTTAATACATAAAGAGGAAGAAAGTAGGAACAGCAGAAATAATCAGGCAACCCTATGGATAAGTAGCAAGAAGGAATATGGAACCAAGAATTATGTGATGGTGGAAAGACTAGTTTATCTTTTTTCCAGCTATCCATTGTTGACCATCACTTTTCTTTACCTTCCCTACCCCACTGAAGTGCCCACTAATTTACCCTTCTAAAGTGCAGGAGTGCTTATTTGAGGGGAAAACAATAGCATGTGGTTTACCATATTCTTAGAACTTTTGGCTAGTTTCCTCCCTGAAATGAAGAGATAAATGTGGGTAGATCTTAAAAATTGTCTTAGTTGGATTGTTGTGAACAGTTACATAGCATTAGGGACAAGACTGATTTGCTGCCTTACCTGTCCCTGTGCATTCTAAGGTAGCCTGTGTTTGGGGGTGTGCTTGTCTTCCAAAATTAGAATTTTACCCAACTCAGGCAAAATTTCTGTCTTATATGTCTTTTCAATGAATTATTTTTGTTTTGACCTCTTCTCTAGATGCTGATATTAGAGTCTGACATGTTCAGCAGCTGCAGGAAGCAGAGCAGTGACCTGTCTGCTCTTGAAAGTTGTTGCTCTAGTCACATAGGATATCATGACTTCATTTTGTACCTCCTAATAGATTAAAAAAAAAGAAGTTGAATAAAGCAGTTGTGAAAGTGAATATAGTATATTTGGCACCTAAGCATATGCAAGTGAGCTGAGCCTGAGCTGAGCAAGAGTAAAAATGTAATTTCACTTACCAGCTGTAAAAGGAGGGAGACAATCTGTGCAATAGCATGGACTGCTTCAGGTGGTTCAGGTCTGCATTGGAGAACTCTTCACTCTCTGTGGAAAGAAACAACTGCATATGGTATAGAATAGAATAAGAAGCCCAGAGCAGTTGGTTATTTAAGTTTTTATAGTTTCAGGGGACTGGCATCTTTAAGGATAATGCAGTGCTGGGATAATTCAGCTAGTTTGAAACAATCTAACTTGAATACATAATCAACACGAGTATCCACATGGGCTGAATCACCCTGCAAATAATGTTACAGGCACAGCCAGAGGTGTTTTGTATTTGCCAAAGAATAAAATAAAACCAGTTGTGGTTCAAGGTGTGGGGAACAGAAATCAGGCCATGTGGCAATGTTTGCAGAATTGCTTGATAGATCAAGTGCTATACACCAGGAGAAGTCTTGGGTCTGTCTCCTGGTTGCTGTGGTTCTAGAAAAAGAATTGGCTTTTTCAGTTGCATCCAGTGATGTTTAAGATTATGGATTTTGAGGGTAATAGTATTTTGGTAGATGCTTCTGGTTTTGTTATTATCTCCAATGCTGCTTGACTGAATATATAATAACAAAGACTTCCTGTGTAGTGGCTAAGGAAAAGCTCAGTTCTTGTCTCTATGAATGGGCAAGGTAGCAATATGCTCTAGCTGCCTCAGCCCCTGCAGTCGACCAGTTCATCCCCTTTGTGCATCTGCCTGCTAGTTCTGAAATGGTTTCCATATCCTGGGATGCATTGTGGATCTTACCCAAGCTTTGTTGTGTTTGTTTCTTGTAGAAGGAGGACTGCCTTTGGACTGTGAGCCACCTGGACAAAGTGATCAAAGTGATGCAGTTGTACCTAGAGAGTCAAGCCTGGATGGCTGGGATTTAAGGTAAACCTTTGCTGAAAAATACATGCAGATCTGAAACAAGAACTATGGCTTGTTGTTTTTCTTCTTCTTCTTTNTTTTTTTTTCTTCTTTTTTTTTTTTTTTTTTTTTTTCCTGGAGGTGTTTGTATCAAACATTTAAAGAAGAGTCTATGAGTGCCTTCTAGTGCATATGTACTTTAATAAAATGAAGTGTTATAATAGTTAAGATTTGAGACTTGCTCATAGGACCTTCAGAAAGACTGATTGGTATTTACATACTTAGGAGATGCAAATGCTGCCTTGGTAAGAAATATTACTCAATAAGAAAGTAACAATAAGAGCTCCTGAAACTTCTTCTCAGAATTTACTGAGAGGCAGCAGGCAGCTAAGATGGACCTCCTGTTCCAGCCTTTCTATTATTCCTTCTTCCAAATATTGTATAAGAGAGTAGCTTCAACCATTCTAGACCATGTACAATACCTTAAAATGTAATATTTATTTACAGATCTGTACTTTCTTTGATGCTGCACACTATTCATGTTGCAGACGTTCAATTAAATACTTGCAGTTTAGATATGATTCAGGATTTTTTTCAGCTCTCAGCTATGGAAAAGCATTCTCTATGTGAACACCAACCAAGAACAAAAGGGACCTTTTTGTGTGTAGAAGTGCATAGCAGGTTCTGTAGGTCTCACAAAGGCAGAGGTTGTGAAATTTCTGTAAAGTGTGGGATTAATCTTGCTCTTGGAGAATTGTGTAATTTTTGTTACTGGAGAGATGGGATTACTTGGACGTGATCAGGAATGTCTCAGTGGTTTTGAATCAGCAAAATTAGTATGTAGATGATCTATTTTAACCTTCCTAAAAGAGAATTGATGTCTAATTCTGGTCATACTGCCAGGCAAGAGCTGTCATCCTATTACTTCGCTTGCCACATGTAGCCTAAGTTTTCTCTCAGAGGAATGAAAGGCACCGTTTCAGCTGTTGCTCCAGAATTATGTAAAGTTCTGTTTTCCTTGCAACTTGTCATAGCTTCTGAAATCTGGGAGAACACTGTGTGAAGAGTGGAAGTTTGAACAAAATCATCTTCCGCTGGTTTTAACATCTTACTTAAAAAGAAGGAAAGTGAGAGATTTGGAACAGTGCTTACTCTTACATGTGCTAGAAAGCCTGAGAAGTTATAAGGCCTTGCAGTAGAAAAGCAAAACCTAACCTTGTTTCCTGAAGATTTGAGTTTGGAGCATGATCTTGGGAAACATGAACTGAATCTTGACAATTCAGCATTAAAGCATATGAATAAAGTCTCCTCAAAAATGTTAGAGCAAGCACATCACATCACAGTTATTAGCTTCATACTTTCTATGCAGTGAGTAATTTAATGAAGGTGAGCAGAAGTAGTGTGGTCCTGTAAGACTAATGCAGGTACTGAAAATTATGTGAACAGTAGTGGGAATTTAGTTCTTTAAGGGTAATATGGATTTAACTTCTTTCAACAAAGACTCAGATCAAGCCTTCAGAGAGTTTCTTGCTGAAATTCTTGTTTCTTAGTACATGCCATCATAAAATGGTTGTAAGCTTCAGAAGATTATGCTATTAGACCATGTGAATGAGTATTCTGCTGTATTTTAAAAAACTCAGCAACAAAAAAGAGATTTATTTTAGTAGAGAATTCACAGAAGTAGAGTTTGTTACCAATATGCAATTTACACACTTGATAGGACATAGCTGGACCTTGTTGGATAACTAAGCTATGGGCTATTTGGATATAGTCTTCAGATGAATGTGTTCATTTTTCCACAGCATCTTGGAATACTGTGCAGTATTTGCTGCAGCTGTTACTGCCTTGTGATATATATTCATTAAACAATTACATGGACTTCAGATTATCAGACTGAAAAATGATGGGAAAAAATTGGTGATTTCTGGAGGTCAGGACCAGCTTTCTGTTTCATTGCTGGAGCTGCATCTAAGACTGGCCAGTTGACTTTAGAGGCTGGGAAACGTGCACAATCAGATGAGTCACTTATACCCTCTTTTCATAGCATTACAATAGAAACAGTTTATGGACTGTTTTAGGGATTTGTTTTTTTAATTTATAGTATGCTAACTTAGCTAGCAGCATACCATTTATCATGTGCTGCCTGTATTGCATAGCTTCCACAAAGTCAACAAAGCCAAGGCTTCATGTGCAAATTCATGTGCTGTCTTGCTGGACGCTTTAGCAGCCTTACTTATATGCAAAGAAACATACATTAGTGTTCCTTCTAATACTGGTGTATTTTTAATTGCATACATTTCAGCCAATGTAGGCTAATGTAGCTTGTAAAACAGTGAACGGGTTGATTTCTGCCATCTAGAATAGAATTGGAACACTGGGGGTGCCCAGCTTTTGTAAATCCTATGTCTGTGCAGCAGTCCTTTTCAGGTTAATGCTCTTGCTAGCCTAACTGAAAACTTCTCTGAAGATAAAGGCAAATACATGTATTTCCTGTTTATTTTCTAGGATATCAGCAAGATTTTTCCTCTCTACTGTGGTTTCAATTCTGTTTTTCCAAATACTTTGCAAGCTGAATTATTAATGCTTGTACCATTTTAAAAAATAGTGCATGCAGTACCTCACAATCCATTGCTGACCCAGCAGTTGGAGTTTGTTTTTTGTTTTTGTTCTGAGAACAGTTTGCTTGAACTTCTGCATTTTGCTGTTCCAGGACGATGGTACTGGACTTATTGCAAAAGCCAAGCTTACAGGAAATGTCAAAAGTGGTTTGTTCTTGCACAGCATATGATAATACTTTTCTTAAAATGTATTTGTTTGGCATAGGACCTGTTGTGCCTGGTATTCTCTGCCAGTGTTACTCACTCTCAGTTTACCTGAGGATGGGAGTGTTAATGTTGGATTGGCCTGGTGTCTTGGCAGAGAGTTGAGGTCTTCAGTTGCACTTAAAGCTCTTCCCTCTACCAGCTTTTCCCCTTCTACCTTGTTGTAAGGACAAGTATTATACTTTTTTCTCCATACAGTTCCTCCCAATCTTTGGGATTGCATTACTTGAGGGCAAAAATCAAAACTGATTTTTGTCATCATGGATTTTATTTAGACCATTGGAAATTTTTAATGAAGGTGTCAGGTGAAAAAGGGTGGAATAGGAAGAGTGCAAAAGCATCTTCCTTACTGCTGCATTTTTCTTCAGACTATTAATTTTTGGTGAGAAAGAAGCTATATCTGATGTCAGTCCCAAAATTTAACATGTATCTCTGCACATGGCCTGTGCTGTTGCCAAATGTCCTTAGCTATTTATTATGGTCAAAACATTGTCCTGACTATTTGAGAATTGTAAACTTTGGATGAAGCCATGAACCCATTCAGTTCTGACACTGCACTTCTTTCTGCAGGCTTTTGAGGAGCAGCCTGTCCACCTGGGTCATTTGTCCCTAATTTCCATTCACTGGAAGATTTCATTTTTGTTTCTGGGATCTGGATTACTCATGCCTCTTCCCAAAGCTTTTATTGCAGTGCCCTACAGAAAACATCAGAAATTTTTCAACCTTAGGAATGTGTTTCCCCCTAAACTGTTGTGACTCAAGTGTGTTCCTGTAAAGCCACACTGCAAAGTGAGAGAGGGTCAAGAAATCTGAGAAGTGATGATACAATTGTGCTGCTTTTGTTAATTTCTTTGAATTGTGTATTCTGACTTCATAAGTAGCGTCTACAAACCCTGGTGTTTGTGACTTGCAACTGATACCTTTTCTAAAAACAGAAGGAGGCAGGAGAGAGAGTACTCTGTTTATTTCAACAACCACAAGCAACACTTCCAAAATACACTTGTGGTTGTATCGCAGAGTTATGAATCTTAGGTTATCTGGTGGTGAGTAATGTGGTGAGACACTGGCCTAATATGTCCACGCTTTATTTAGAAAAGGTAGCTCTTATCAGAGGCAAGGAGCACCGGTGTTTCATTCTCTGTGCCTGCTGGATCCCTAAGGACAGATATCAGCTCCGTTGACAGTTTATGGTGCAAAGACCTCCCTTTTGGGGTCTGACTGCAAGTTCTTAAGGATTTTGCAATATAGAATGAAACAAGTTCCTTTCCCCCATCCAACTGCTCACCCAAATGCTCTTTTTAGGCTGTCCTGTGGTTTGATCAAAGTTAACAATGGGTTGTGATATCTCTTGACCAGACAGATTTTTTTTTTTAACACTATTATCTTACTAGAGAGGAGGCTCACAAATAGATTGTAACAGTTTTCCAAATTCTTCAGGCAGAGCCTAAATTGTACCAATTATTACACCTAGATAATCCTGGAGATTAAGAAAATACTACTTAATTTTCCTCACTACAGAGCTAAACGTGTAGAGTCTGGGTGTGTATCTTCAGACAATAATCTTTTACTGTTCTGCCTACTTAAAAATGAAATGGAAGAGCAAATCCTCCCTGGCAAACCAGGATATGCTCAGTTTTGGGATTATATAGAGTTTGCATGGAAGATAAACTGGGCTGGGGTGGGGGGCATGGGCTTTGACACAAAACATGTGGCTTTATTCCCATGGACAGACAATGCAGCGGAACTGGGGATTACTGAAGGCTGTGGGACTGTCCTCCCTGACTTGCCACCTTCTCAATTCAGAGCACAGGGAATTGTTGTGGCAATAACATCATTGCAATTTGTGTCTGATAGTGAAAGAATAAATGATTTCTTCTCCCAGAAAGACAGAAGGTGTTTGTGTTGTGTTTGGGCTTTTTTTTAAACATTGTTGCTGTTTAGCTTTTTTTAAAGATAAATAAAAAATCCTCTGTGAGTCATTTTAGGCTCTCACAGAAACTTGAATGTGCTAAATGAGTAGGTTCCCCTAGCTGAGCCAATGGGGATGGCCAGGCACAGGCAACACTTTTATCCCACGAAAGGGAGGAGGGGTGAATGAGCCAGAAGATATAAGCTGAAACAAAGCCATGCTGTCCTTCTGAGTCATTCGCACACACACTGGATGGGTAAGGCTTCCTGCTTCCTGGGACACACAAGTGGGGTCATGATTCTAACAATGGATGCTGGTAAGTCGCTTTTTATTAAATTTGTCTGGGTTGTTTGTTTTGTTTTTTTTTCCTGGGAAGTCTCTCCTTCACTCTGCCTCCCTCAGCTGAAAAGAAGCTATCTGTAAACTGGGAAGCTGAGTTATTAAATAAGGGAATGCTTAATCCAGACTTTGCATACTGTGTGCACTTCGCTGTGTGTTACCCTGGTGTTATTTCTTGGCTGTTACTCATTGAAGCACATATCCCCTCCTGCAAAGCAAGACCTCAGAACCAAAAGTGTGTCTGTTAATTTGTACTTCTGTCTTCATTGGGGCAGAACCTGTGGCTTGAGAAATGGTTGATGTCTCACTCTCTTTGATGATAGAGCTGATAGTGTCTAGAAGATACATTCTAGATATTATGCTTGTTGTAAAAGGATGGTGGTTAACAATGTATTGTCTGTGGCTTCCTCTACTCTGTGTTTACAGAAATTTTGTATTGGGAGGAAGAGGAAGAAGCTGCTGTATTTCTGTAGTAGGCAGCTCTGTTTTATGTGCTTGTAGTCAAGGAAGCCTATGTTCTATAAAAAAACACATTCAAGGTTTTTATTTACTTTTTAAAATCAAGTACAAACATGAAATCTGCAACATAGTTTCTTGTGTGATATGGAGAATGAATGTAGAGTGGTTTCTATAAAAGAAACAAGCAATCCCTGTCTTGCTTCTAGAGGGGGTGTGTTTCCATGTCATAACTTGCATCCTTCAAATTCCACAGTAATAAAAGACCTTGGATTTTAATGGTTATGGATAGGGCATAAAGCACCAGTGGTTGTGGCAGAATGCTCTCGGCTGCTCTTTCTCTATACCAGCTGCAAGCGTGCCTTCTGCATTTTTAAGAGCTCTGTTGAACTTTTGTCAGCAGTTGGTTCAGCTACTTGTTTTTCACCACAATGCAGAAGCATAATGTGACATGTTCTACAAGCTCTGTTCAACGTGATAAACTTACTCAGGCAGATCTTGCTGGTGTGTTTTATCTACTTGTCACATGCTGAGTTTACTCCATGCTAATGAAAAGCTCACTGTCCCACATGTATCTGAATTGATTCAGTTGAGCATTTGCTAGGTCCTAAGGAGAAAACTGTCTGTGCCTTTGTATAGCTCTTTGACTTTACTGAGACTTCCAGAAGGTCACCCAGCTGGGTTCTTAGTGCACAATTTAGAGACAGCAAACCACTTAATTTCACCCACCCACACTTGATTGAGGTTGTTTTGTTATTGTCTTTGTAGTCTAGTGACTCTTTTTGTGTTCAAGGTATGTTGCATGCTTTGCAAATCAGTTAAAACCCAGGCTCTTTAACTGAGATGATGAAATTTAACAGAAGTGTGAAGATGAATAAGATAGTGTATGGCTGACAATTTTCCATTAAGTGGAAGCTGATGATTTTTATATTTTGGCCTTTCCATTAGAGTAGCTTCTAGAGGCCCTTAAAGCAGTTTGCATACCAGGAATTGGCAATCCTCTTCTACCCTTGCTTGAATAAAAAGGGTGGATGCCTAGATGTAGATGTCCTGCCCAGTATTTTAGGAGGATGCCCTGGCAATGTTCAGAATTTACGTGGTTGTGGGAGATAACGATATAGATTTGGCCCACAAGACGCTTCTTCCCCTTTGAAGTACCAAGTACTCCTGTACCGCACTGAAGTAATTGATGTTTTGGGATGTAATGTTTTGGAAAGACTGGTGGGATGTTAATAATACATGTTAGAAAAAATACCTTTTATTTGCATGTACTTACGTGCTTGCATTGTGCACTGTTTCTTTGCACTGTGAGGTGAACCATGAAGACAATACTGCTCACCTATGTTTTGTTGGATCCAAACCTGCTTTTTTTCTCAGAACAATGTCACTGCACTGGTTTCTCAGTAATTACTATGCTCTTGTAGTCCTAGTGGTAATTTTCAGTTATACCAACTTATATGGTTAGTAAACATATATTTTGGAAGCTTTTAATTCTACAAGAATTCGTAAATTACAGTTCTCAACTTCTTTGTGGGAAAATGGTTCTAACTACCTGAAAGGAAACATTGTAATTCAAGGATTTATAACAGGGTGTTCTAGTACTTCTCAAGTGTATTTAGGTTACAGAAAAAATATGCCTTTACAGAAAAAATAGAAGTGCCTTATGCCTTAATCTGGGACATGGATAGTGCTCCATTAAGTTTATCTGCTTAGTTTCACCCACCTTTTAAAGCTGCACTTGCTGCTCTTGGAACTGTTTGCTTATTTCAAATTATGTGTTTGCTTTATAAGTCAGGGCTGATAACTTCTTTTTTATGGGCATCAAATACTTACGCTGTTTTTTAAGAGAATGAAACTTGTCTTCCTTAAGGTAATTGTAAGAATACTTGTGCATCTGTTTCAAAATTTATTTAATGGGTTTGATTCTGCTGTGTTTGCCTTAGCAGCTTCTAATTTCTGTCAGGAGGTGGACTGAAAATGTTTTGGACGAGGGGAATGAAAGGGAGAGCTGCAAGCCATAGTTGACAGTATAATTGGATTTGAAGCAGCTACAGGCTGGGACTGTTGCAACAGCTGATTTGATCCTTCTGAGTTTCAAGAGCTATTTATGGTAGATTAGCTGTATCAAAGCTCTACTGTTCCAACCATAAAAGGCTGGTCCTATGTGAAGTTGCCACACTGCATTTGGCTTAGTCCTCAGAGGCTGGAGAGCCTATAGCTTTTTATGTGGATAAATCCAGTGATGGGTGGAAATACTAAAGGCAGATCAAGGAATAACACTGTTGAGGACTTCAGATGGCAGCGAACTCTTAAAAGGAGACTTTCACTAATAAACTTTTTGCTCTGATGTTTGGAATCAGCACTTGGATATAGCTCCTGCATATTTACTGCATTTGGTGAACGCATGCTTTTAGGAAAGCGCTGTTCTAAATTTATCTGACTTATCTGAATCATCTTGACTGCACATGTACTTGCCAGCCATGCATGTTGATATTTGGTAACTTTTGTGAAGTCACTTTTCTGTTTTCTAAGTGGGTGAGTGTTAGGTTCTTGGGAAAAGAATCTTAACTGACGCGAGAAACTTCTTTAAAACAAGAATTATGAAGTACTTGGCCAAAGAGAGCTACAGGCGTTATCAGTAACTATTTTGAGAAGACTTGACCCCTTTTGCTGCATCTGTACCTTCTTTCTGTCCTCTTTGTGTAAAGGCAGACAAGTGGATTTTTTACAGGATTCTGAAGTAAGTAGCACCTCACTCGGGGAGCTTGCACGCAGTTGCTCGAGCCAGTAGTTTAAGAATATTCACAGCATTGTCAGGTTGAAATGCAAGTGGGTTTATTCCAGCCTGTGCATGCCAGTCCTTCAGCCTTCCTTAAGGCATTTTGTGTTTTTATTCTCGTGGTTTTGCTTAGAAGATGAGTTCATTCTGCTATGAATGGAAAGTCCTGTCGCTGGCTGGTTTGTGTGATGTGTTTCTCTTTTCTTTTTCAGTTTTATTATGTTAACCTTAGCCACAGTACTACAAGCAGCTATAAGAACATTTCTATAATAACAAAACTTTTCAATAGTAATTTTCTCTTGTGTTTAAAAAGTTCTATAAATACATGTGAGTACTGTTGCATTGGATAACTGTGCTCTATTTTGAGACTTGGAGCATTCTGAGGAAAACTTGCTCCAACTTTCCATTCTCTTAGTTTTAAACATTACCAGGACACTGCAGGTAGAAGAGGTAGAAGTTACTGGCACTGTTTTACCTTCTTCTCCTGCAGCAATATCTTTGCTTGCAGTTCCTTCAGCCATTTGTTTGAGAAAATTTGCAGTACTATCAGTTTGAAATGAGAGTGGGTTTATTCCAGCCTTCTTAAAGGGGGGGAGAATAAGGGACAGGGGGGTTGGAAGGTGAGTTTCCTTACTTCAGGGATATTCCAGGTGCTTTATTTTAATCACCAGAAACACAAGAATAGTGTGTCTGAAAAAAAAATTCTGCTTCTCAATTTTCCTTTCAGGAACTAGCAATTTAAGGCCACCTTCTATTTTATTTGGATTATAAATCTATATTTCTCTGTCAAATGGATCTAGAATTTTTATTCTGAATTTTATAAACCTTTGTTTTAGCCCTGGGAATACCAGAAGACAGAACATGTCTGGAGCATTACTATTTTAAAACCACTTTATGAGTTTAGTGATAGGAATATTGTATTGGAATAAACTCCCCCATATAGTGAATCTTTCTCCCACAGACTTTGTTAGATATATATTTAAATAATCACCTGTATCTGCATATTTTATAGGAGCTTGAATCCTTCTACCTGCAGAAGCAGTGAGGGTTAGGAAGAAACTGCCTGATAAATATACTCCTTCAGACATCTTCTTAATTTGTGTAACTGATGTGTGCTTCAGTGTGATAGTGACTTTTAAATGTTTTTGCATTGCTTCCAATAAAATGAGTATTTTTAATAAGCATCCTTTTTTATGTGATCTGATTTTCTTTTCCTTTTCTAATTATATTTAAAATCAAGTTGCTATAAACTGCACCACCATTTTAATATGCTTGTTGTGTTCCTGTAAACCTTCTAGAAAGTGTCAATTCCTTAAAGTCTTAAAACAGACCAGAGATGTCACATATGGAAGTTGGATACCACAGAGTATGCAGAAGCTCTTAACTTGAATTTAAGACTTAAGTGCACTAAGGGTGGAATGCAGGAAACGTTTTGATTGATGTAAAATAACAATATCAGCTTCTCTTTGTGCAGCAGAGGTTTAAACTTGTTAGAACAGGTGAATTTTCTTCCCTATCTCAACTTAAAAGTTAATTCTGCCTCTCTCATGTTGTTTTGTCTTGATTGCATTGCTGAATGACATTTTTGGCCAAAGTTTCCATTAGGAAGGAGGATTTCAGATTTCTCTGAGCTTTATTCAGCAGGACTGTAGCTGTGCACTTGACATTTCTTTGCTAAATTCTTTGTATTTGATACTTTATGTGGGATAAAGGTGGGAGGGACATAAAGCAATTTTAATCTGTCTTTAACTAGGCCATATTTACTTTTTATGCAGAGAAGAAAGATTACACTACAACTGTACACAGAACTCCCCAGAACTATGTAGTAGAGGAAAAGGAAAATGGTAGTGCAAATTGCTCCTTCACAGTGAGTCCAGGTAGACTCAGAGATGGTGGAGGTGAGTCATTTGTGACCAAGACATTTAGACAGGTCACTGGAATCTTTTGCCAGTTTTCTGCTTGGAAAGTGTCTGTCTTACACATCATAACCCAATATGACCTGAGGTTTCTCTTGTCTCTATGTTGATGAAGTGGTTTGAAAGCTGTATATAGTTTACAGTACATTTGTTTATGCAAAAGGTGATTAAGAATGTGTGGAAATTGTGGTTTGTGGTTTTGGGGGTTTTTAAATGCAACATTGTCATTTTACTTTCTTAGAACACGTTCACACAATCAGGTGTCTATGAAACCTTTAATATAATGAACAATGTGTTGGCTGTTGTGGGTGGAAATTCCACTGTAATTTCCAGGAGGCAAAAGCTGTGGAATAGTTTGCAGTAGCAGAGTGGCTGAGATTATCCACTTTGCAGAGGCCTTGCAGTCTGCAGTGCATTTTTCTTGCTGAATGCAAAAGCTTCTGTCTTCTGTTTCTGCATGGAGGAGCCTCCATGTGGCTACTGCAAGAGAACACAGTGAGCTTGCAAAAGAATTAGTGTGCACAATGATCTCACCTTGTTTATTCCCTGCTTTTACTATATTCCCTACTAGATACTTTAGGGTTAATAGACACATTGGAAGGTTGTGATTTTTAATGAGCAAAACATGTCCTACTTGGAGTCTGCCTTAAGCAGATAAGAATGCATTGGGTAACTGGTGATAAAAATGCTTCTGATGTCACTGATTCACGTGGTGGTGTGTTGAAGGGAGTCTTTCAGTAGAGAGGGTACAGCAATTATGCATTAACTCTTTGATAATTTATTTGGATTTAGTTGATGGGATGGTCTCTCTTTGCTCTAATGATGCCCAGTTTTCAGAGTTAAAAAAATACCTGTAAAGTCAGTTTTCAAAGACCCAGATTAAAATTATTTGGCTTTCCAGGCATGTCTCTCTTCACGTGCACAAAAAAAACCATCACAAGGAACTTGGACATCAAGCATCATGTGTCATAATATTTAAGGTTGGATATATTTATAAAGCAACTTGAGCTTCCATCAGACTATTATGAAGGAAGTGTGCAATTTCCTGACAGAACTGAGCTGTTTGACACCAAAAAATGCCATGCTGTTACCAGTGTCTGTTACAAAGGGACTGTATTCAGGTGTTAGTGCAGAGATTGTGTGCCAAGTACTGTGAGAAGTAAATAATATTTCTGTGGAGTTAATGACTGCCAAATGTGCTCCTTTTGGCTTATACCTGTAAAACTCCTGGCAGTCAGCAAAGATGTGCAGGATTTCATTCTTGCTCTGTTATATCAGCCTTAGATTTAGAAAAAAATTACTGTCTATTCCCTAAAATAAAACAAAGGTAGCACTGTCTCCCATCAGCTCTCTGTGGAAGGATGAAGGAGTGTGGATTACTGTTTCAAAACAGTTGTACCAAATGATCTAGAGAATATGTAAGTCATATGTGCTTCACATGTGACTTTTTCAATCTTGCCCTTTCTGACAAGAAACCCAGTTAAGCCTCAGAGACAGCTAGAATAACTCTTTAACTCTTAGAAAATAATTGCCCCAACTGTTTATATTAGAGTGAAAAATGGACAGTATTTCAATGTCATTTTCCATTAAGTGGCAACTGTTCCTGAAAGCAAGATGAAATCCTACTGAAAGCAGCATTTCAGGCAGCTGTTGGCATTCCAGTGGTGTCTAGGGTATGATAAGGCTAACCCTGTAGCCACAAGTTAGATCTGGGAGTTGAGACCTGGGTTCCCTTGGCTTTGATGTCAGTCATTGTAACACCTGCCTACCTTCAGTTCCAATAAAAAAAAACCTGCCAGATGTTTTTAACACAGGCAACTGGAGCTGAACAGCCAACACATTTGCTGCTCCAGCAGCGCTGGATTTCACTTTTTCACTCTTCATTGTGAAGAGAAGTAGCTATTTTTTGCAGTGAGTAAAGCTAACCTTGAATGATATATTTCTTATTGTAGTCAAACATCCTGAGCATATGATTCTTTTGAAAAGCAAACTCAAGGCTTTAGTATTGGCAATCCTAAGCAACTTGAAGCTGAGGCAAATAAAACTTACTGCATGCCCTAGAGTTAGTTTTTACTAACCTGTTTCAAACAAAAAACATGCTAACTCCCTGAGTTGCTCTCAACAAAAGCAGTGTGAATTGTACACAGTTGTACACTTTGAAAATACAGCTCAGCCCTCATCCTTTCATTCTGATTGGACAGTAAGGGTTGGCTTGGCAAGTAAGGAAACTTCACGTTTGTAGATGAAGGTTGAGTTTTAGAATGGGAAACGTCATTTCATACCTGTAAAATTAGCTCAGGTCTTTAAAGGCTGCATTATAGATTTAAATAGCAAATTCTCAGGTTGAAGTTTTCCATCTTTTTTTTACTTTCATTCCTTAAAAGAAACTTTAAAAAATAGCACAGAATATGTTTTGATTATAGAGCTCTACATATTAAAATACTGTATTTATCAGTACACAGGTATGTAAAGGTATGCTGCAGATGTAATTGTGACAGATGCCGTTTCGACATTGTCAAAATGCATTGTCAGTTTATATGTGGAATTACTGGAAGCTGTAGCTCTGCAAAAAATCAGCATTGCATTTTCAGTCAACTGACTGTATTGAGAATGAACAAAACCATTAGAAGTTTTCTTGTGGTCAATTCTGCTTATGTAGCAATCATCTAGAATTGTGCTTAAACTGACTAGAGTGGTTTTGTGCCCAAAACATGAGTCAATCAGAACCCTTGTAGAAGAAGCATCTGTATTTCATGTGTGGACAACTTTGATTATTTTTTCCCACCTCCTGTTGACGTTTCTAAAAGGATAAGGGTCTTCTGGCTTATTCAGAGCAATAAGGACTGACTGAACTGACCACATATGCTGAAAAAGGTGAATTTTATGAAATAACATGTAAGTATACCCTTGACACCTGCAAAGGATTTTGGAGGAGTGGGGATCAGGCAGGTAGATGTGTGTGTGTACACGTCTGTAAAGGGCAAACAGACACAAACGTGTTGCTGCCTTGAGCAGCTGCGAGTCCTGCAGTGAAGGGCCAGGGTTAGCCAAGCCTTCATCAGGGCTCCTGATTGCTGTCTACATCTAAAGAGTGACCTGGCAGATGGAGATCTTGCAGAGGTGAGAATGGCATGTTTAAGCTGTAGAAAACCTGGCTAGGTTAAGTTCTTTTAAAAAGTAGCCAAGGAATGGTTGTCTTGAAGTACATCAGAGCTCAAAAGGACAGATTTGATGACTGCATGATCATTTACAGCATAGTGTGCTAGATAAGGGATAGTGTTCAGATCAGAGGAACTCTAAAAGAGCTGTGAAGTTAAAAAAAAGCTCCTGTATATGCAAATGTTTGGCATTTCTCTTCCCAGAGGCTGGAAGCCTTTGCTGTTCAGTCATTAGATGAAGTCACAACTCTTTATATGTAAGAGCTATGTTTAGGTGGGCAAAGAAAAATGATCTATCCTGGCACTTACTCAGAGTTAGTCACAGAGGCTTAGATTTTCTGCTGTTAATCATGTTTCTGGCTGTTTGGACTATGTGTATTTGCTGGCTGTAAGGACTTGTAAGTGTTAAGGCAAAGGAGAAAACATAGTATCAATACTTCTGTCCAACATTTTTCTCTCTGAGTAAGTAATATGTTCCAGACATATTAGCTAGGATTCATAGCAATTACTAATTGCAGAAAAAGAACCATAAAATAATTCATGAGACTTTGTGTTCTTTGTAGCTGCCCTGCTTTAAACAGGAGAGGCCAAGAGTGGCCTTGCTGTTCATTTGCTTGTAGACTGGTGCTTAGGGCTGTCTTGAAGTGGATTCAGGCTTCAGGTGGGTAAGTTTCAAAATCAGATCTCCTCATTTTTTTGTTAAAGGCCAGGGTCACAAATTTTGTTCCTCTGACTACTTTAGGCAGCTGATAGCTTGGATTAGCAGATACGAATAGTGAAAGTGGCAACCTTGCTTTAAAACACCAATTTAGGAATCTTTCCCGCTTGTCTTTCCATTCCCAGTTTGCTCCAGAGCCACTCTCTCCAATAGCATCAGTTGGATACATGGCCACATAGATGGGGGAACTGCTCTGTCAGAAGGTTTTTCCACTTCCTCCCAAGTCCTGTGGGCTGCTCAGACCTGCTAACCATGGCTGTGTCAGCGTGGGAGCTGAATGAGCAGCAGAGGAGGAGTCAGGGTTTGAAAAGAGTTGCCCAGTGTGGGAGTGAGCGTGCAGGACAGGAGAGTAGGGAACACTGTGTTGGCTTGGGTTAGATGGCAAGAGAAGAGATAAAAACTGGAGGGCCTAAGAGCTCTGTGAGGTTCCTCAGAGCTTTACTTTCTCATCTCTCTCATCAGGTAGGATGTCAACATTTAAAGGTTTGTAAAGCAAGGTCTATCCTACTGTGCTCAGGACAGCCTCAGTTTGCTTCATTTAGAGACTTAAATGATGGTAAGACATGTATGAAAATGTTGTGCAAATGTTGGGCTAATATTCTTATGCAAAAGAGAACTTCTCTTTTATTTTAAGACACTGTATTGATTCTTGGACCAAGTCTACTGCTGTGTCTTCTAGCCCAGTATTAAAACTACCCATGATCTACTTGCCTCTGTGTAATGCTTCTGGAAGAGTGTCATGAGGACTCTCATGTTTTAGCAGTCTTCTACTTGAAATTACTTAGTTCTGCACCTTTGATTTGAGATATATGTAAACTCTTTTCTTGAATGACTAAAGCTCATATGCTGCCTGTGCTGGCTTGTATGGACCTGGGTAAAAATAGGTGTAAGTAAACTTGGGGCATAATTTTGAATTGCAGCTAAGAAAGAATTATATTTAATATCACAAGTACTTTACAACTTGATTGAAGCCAGCACAGAAGTAGCACATTTGTAGTGAATTATTAAGTAGAGAAATATTTTTAATTTATACCTAGGGCCCAGTAATTGAAGAGAATTTTGAGTGACTTCCAGTGCCAGTGAGAGACTGAATGCAGACAATGAAATGTCATGACGGCACAACTCCATGGAAGTTAATTGTCAGGAAAGAAGTGACTCCACACATAATCCTCTCAGCAAATGCTTCAGATAAATCAAGAACTGTTAGGCTCACTTTCTTGTACTTCCTGGTGCAATGAGCAGCCTTCCACAGCAGGCCCCTGGCTCCCTGTGCAAGACTTTGGAGAGACAGAGAGGAGAGAAGCAGGAGTTGAGAGTTAACAAGGATTAGGGACCAGGTATTGAGATGGAGAGGTAGAGGTACCTTCAAGGGAAGCACATAGAATATGCTGAGTTGGAAGGGACCTGGATTACTGAGTCCAATTCCTGGCTGTGCACAGCACCATCCCGAAGAGTCATTCTCATGTTTTTGCTTCTCCTGTCTTGATTGGATAAATGAGCTAGTTTAAACAGGATCTTCAGACACCTCTGCTGGGAGCAGACAGGGTTGATATGCTGGGATAAGAGTCTAAGATTTAATCTAAGTATTTCATCATGGGATTACACCCTAGGAGGTGTAAATGACTCGTTCTCAACATGACTTCACTTACATGACCTGTGCCCTGACAATGCCTCCTCAGGTACCTGGGGGTGTTTTACTCCTTATTTGTATCTTTGACTCAGTCTGTGAAACACAACCTGCTCAACTTCAGTCTAATAAATGGTTTGAGTTGGAATGAGCTTCAGGCTGATTAACACTTCTGAATTGCTTCTCTCTTGTGACGAGTAACAATTAGTTGAATTACCATGAAGTTTTCTGGTGTCTATGTTGCTTTCACGAAGACAGATTTTTGTGTTAAGCTCTTTTTTTAACTGGGGAGCAAAGCACAAGTTTAGCACAATGCTGCTAAACTGGTGGGCAAACCCTAACCATGAAAGCCAGTGAAGCTGAGATGTGCCCTTGTGCCTGTGAAAGGATGCCTTACTGCATCTCCTGCTGGGCAGATACGTGTGGCTCTTCCTCCACAGAGCAGTGATTTTGTCAGTTCACTGGAGGTTAAGTGTATTCAGTAGAGTTCAGTAAAAAACAGTGTAGTTGGTGGTACTGTTCCCATGGCCATCAAGCTGTACTCCCTGTGGGTGGTCCAGCAAGGCGGACAGGCTCAAAATGTTTGGAAATATTTACACAATTCAAGACCTTGAAGCTGGCCAACATAGCTGTCTATCCTACAAGAATATTGGGTGCCAAAAAAAAAAGGGCATTTGGCTTTATTCAGCCCATCATGTTTTTCTTTGTAGCTAAAAGTCTTTCTTAAAACCACCTGCCAAGTGTTGTAGCTGTTTAGCTTTAAGGGTTGACAGCTACCCAAACCTGATTTTATTGCAGGCTAGAGATTTAACTAGTCCCTAAAAATAAATAAATAAAGGGGGTTGATGGTGCTGGAAGAGTTTTGCAGGCCAGACTCAGTTTGGATTTTTTTCAACTACTTTTGGAGCTCTTAGCAAAGCAACAATCAAGCTTCTGGGTCAGATTCTTGAAGTAATTTTTTTTAAACTTCTGTTGATTTTTAAAATAATCGTAACAGTTAAAAAAACCCCATTCTGCTTCTAAGGGAGATCCCATACAAATGAATGGTTCCCCTTCCCCCTGTACCACAAAGGATCTCTCCTGATTGGGGCAAACAGGCAGCTTGTGACTTTGACAATAGGTCTTTGTGTTCTGAACACAATAAATCATTCCCTCCCCAAAGAAGGCTAGGAAGCTAAAATACAAGTCCAAATAAGCTGGTTTCTCTACAGAAGCCAAGCAGAAATAGTGTCATTCAACCACAGTGATGTGTGCTTCCTGTACCCTGAGCAGTGTCCAGGACTGCCTGTAGTGCAGAGCTTTCCCCCAGGCACTGGTAGGAATTCACAATAGTCTTCCCAAACCAGTCTCTGGCCAAAGCTGTGACCTGGGAGCTAGAGGAAGCATCAAGTGATGATGTTCTACAAAGCCTTTTTATTTATGGTACTTCAAACTTTCTTGATTGGCCCATAGGCCATTGTATCAGTCACAATTTTAGCCTTTCCCTTTTTAAAATAGGATCATGATTACATCCTTCAGGACTTCTGACGTTTTTTCTTCACTGTTTCTGTTGCCGATCTCTAATTTCTTCTCCCTTTCCGTTCAGGGATTATATCCTTTTTATTACTTGTTATTCTTTATTTAGATTTCTCTTCTCTTTTTTTCCTTATGAGTAGTCTACAGGTTCTCTTTGGAGATGCCTTTAAATTTGCTTTTGCCAAATGGTGCTGTTGGAAGTTACTCTTCCAAACTGAGAGCTTTTCATTGTTCTGTAAATATTTGGAGCTGAAACAAAAACCAGAAGCTTGGAATGCTCACCTATGACAGATAAAGTCTCTTACCTTGTTTGTTCTGAAGCAGTGGTGCTGAGGGGAAAACCACATAATTGCATAAATTGTTGTAAAGCTTGACAATAACTTCATGAAGTTCTAACTAAATTTGTTTTGCCAGGAAATTACAAAAGTAGTTCTGAGCTTTGCTGAGCTGCCTCTTTGCTAACTATGGAGGAATAGAGCTAAGGAATTCATGGGAGAAATGACACTATTTGGCTTTCTAGTTTTGCTTTACAGTTTGCATGACTATTAGGAGAAAGCTTCTGGCTTAATATACACCTGGTTTAATGCATTAAATGTAGCCTTGAATTTCACATTCCTTACAAGCCGTGCTCTAAATATTTGTTGCCCTCTTCAGATTCATAAGAGCTTTTGATCTACCTGCACTATGAACTTTTTTTGAGCTCTTCTTTTAAAACCGGAGATCCTTCACATTTGGGGATGGTTGGATCCCATGTCTGTCACACACAGTAATGTCCAAGCCAGAGGCCTAAAACTTCAGCACTGTCACAATTTGGACAACACAAAAAATTGTCAAACAAATTATACCTTTTGATACAGAAGAAATGTTTATGCCTCTTGGTAATGGACCAAAGTGTCACAAACTTTACTTAGCTGTTGCAGTGTGCCAGTTCCATCTGTGTTGTAGCACTTGCTGAAACAAGCTGACTGTGGGGAATAATTGCCTGTACACATCTGATAAACTGTGGTTTGGGCAACTGTTCTCTTACATGGGAGCAGCCTTTGAAGGGCTGGTTGTCGTGTGCTTGGCTTGTAATTGCAGTGGCATGTAGGAGGAGAGAAACAGGAGGAGATAAGGGAGAAACAGATTTTATAGCCTAGAACCAATGAGGCCTGTGAAGAAGCATCACGTCCACTGGAGGGATTAACAGGCACCCTGAGCAGCAGCACTCAGTGTCTGCTGTGCCACTTAATCTCTATGAATTGACCCAGATGGTTGGATCAACTGCAGGCTTGATGTACTTTCTGACTTGTAATAAATACACTAAGGAAGAAGCAGAAGTAATAGAGCCTCTTTGAGCACTGACATGCCATTGGGTTTTCATAAATCCCTGGAAGTGTAATGCTGGGAAATGAATATTCATAAACCAGGCTATTAAAATTTTAACAGAACCTTGAGGGGATGATGATGTCAGATTCCAGAGTTAATTATAGAGGTGGTAAAGTTCTTGGCTAACTAGGCTGAGCATACTCTCACAACAGTTTTAACACAATACAACAATCAGAGGGAGCCACAGTGTTGAATGTAGGTTCTCAATCTCTTAATATATTCCTTGAACTGAAAGTCTAGCAGTGCAGGGAAGAGGAAGTATTTACATCTAGCTACTGTGAAAATAAAGTAGCTTCTAGTGATGGAGTTGCTGTTTGTCTTTTGAGCTTATTTTTGTCACTGATCTGATTACAGTTTCTGGCTCATTCACTTGTCGTAAATTGCCCTGCAGGGCTGGGCTGCCCTGCTGTGGTGGCTCCCTTGAAAATTGCCAATTGTTATATGCAATCTGTAGTGTTCATGAGCCTTATTACAGGGAATACTAATACTTCACTATCTTTACTTACTCAATGCAGCAGTCAGTTGCTATTGCATTTTTTGACTGCATTGATTAAAACTCTAGGAGAAATGCCAGTGCCAATCCCTCATATTTATTAGTTCACTTGGTTAGAGCGTGGTGCTAGTAACCATGGTTGTGGGTTCATACCCCATGGGCCTTTCAGAGTTTAGAGTTGGACTCTATGATCGTTGTGCAGCCTTTGCAGCTCAGAATATTCTGTGATTCTTCCCATGGCATTGTAGTAGTACAATGGGCAAAACTACTGAACACAATTATAGCTGCCCTGGAATCAGGTGATTAAAGTTCTAAATTGTGGGATCTTACTGAAATTAATGTTACTGTTCCACTTCTAATAATATTTCCTTTCTTAAATAAAAAGGTGAAAAGGAAGAACACATTACTGTTTTTCTCAACTCAAAATTTATACCACAGGACCCTTTTAACACCACAATTCATAGAAGGAAGAGGAAAAAAATAATTATTGGAATCTTTTTTTAAGATATTGTATAACGTTAAAATCTAAACCAAAGTAGTTAATTTGGTTTGGTCAACGAACAGCTGAAAAAAACACTGTAAGCATAGATTAAGCAGTTCTTAAATCCAAGCAAAAGGCCTGAAAATGACTGTGAATCTCAAAACAGGTTAAATAGATTCTGAAGGTTTAGGATGATTTAGAAAATCGTTCCAACTTCCTTTGAAATTGAAATCTTTCTTCTTAAGAGGCAGCTCTTCAGCAGTCACTAAGTCTAATAGAGATGCTTTGTGACCATGAATATGCAAAAATTCTTACATTTTGAAATACATTTTATCAGAAATAATACTTCCAAGAGTTCTCATCAGTTCTGGGAGTGCAACAGGAAATTGGTAATGTCCAGTGACATGTGATGCAATTTTGAGAGAAGGAAAATAATTTCTTAACCTCAGCTTTCAGCAGCCTTTGTTGTAGGGTGACTAAAGAGGCATTGTCTTCTTTTGGGTGTAAAACACAGGCTGTCTTTTTGACAGAGGTTTTTGGAGTGCTCTGAGAGGAAAGCATATTTATCACTTGCCCAATCCTGCAGTTTGCATGATTAAGTAAGCGTGAGGTTTTCCCTAGTGCACAGTCTTGAGTCCTTTTCCTACAAGAGGGACTTGTGCCACAGAAACGGTGTCCTGCCCACTTTCTTCCTGCTTACTAAAGATACTTTAACAATGTGGCCTCTATACATGAGATCAGGAGGAAAAATAAAAATATGCATCTGCAACATGTATTTCATGATGGAAAACAAAGTTCAAGACTCTTGTGGATGAAAGGCTTTTGAATGTCACATGCTGGCAGCCAAAGCTGTGCTGATTGCATCCATGCAGGAGACAGCACAGTTACTTGTCACAGAGGAAGAACTGAAGAGATGCCAAACCTTCATCACAAGTCCGTCCACTGGAAAGAAAAACCATGTCAGTTGGGAAGCTAGGCTTTTCCTTAGCAAAATAATATTTTAGTAAGTATTTCCCCTTCTTTCTCATATCGACTGAGGATGGATATGAGTTCCTATCCATGGGATAGGAACCATCCTATGGGATGGTTCCTATCATAGAAGCCAGATATTTATGTGGTCTAGAAAGGTTGGAAGTGAGACCAGCTTAGTGCTGGTGGTCCACCCAGCACTGGTGCTGGGATCAGCAGTGAACTGGATATTTTTTCCTCAATTCAACAGCACTGAGCCAGTGCTTCAGGAGCATAGGGAAAACCACAAGCTAAAGATTGTGCAAAATGTGAACTTTAACTTGTGGAACAAAAAGTTTTTTTCTGAAAAGGATGAAAGTACCTTTAAATAGATACTTCCTCATTCTGTTTTTCTTTCATGCCTTTTGGTATGGTTCGTGTATCTGACCTTGGCAATACTAGAGGAAGAAGGTAGTGAAGAAAACCTGAATGGAACTTGGAGTCTCTTTTTCCAAAAGAAAAAAGAAAAATTTCTGAAGATATGTCAGCTTTTCTAGCTGAGAGTTTTTCTTGGTGAGAGAGAAAGCAGGGTGGAGAAAGAAAATGCAAGCAGATCCTGACCTTTCACTTTGGGTCAGGTTATTACTTCAAATTCTTGGGGTCTGCTCTTCTTACTTGGTCTCCTCTGCTTCTAATGTTCCTGAGGTCCCTGGGAGAAGTATCAGTAAGATGACTGGCCTCAGGTTTTACTTCCATTTATTTTTGTCAAAGTGGTCAGCAGCTGTGTAAAAATAGTCTCTTCTCCCTGTCTGTGGGAAGAAGGGGGATGTGATCTCAAGGAGCCATCTTGCAGGTATTGCCAGGAACAGCCAAGTGCCAACACCGGCGTTGGAGCTGCCCCCAATTCCTGCATTTTGATACATTGGTGGTATGCAGTTTGAGTTTTACATCGAGTCATTTGCCAGCCCTTCAGCCAGATCCTGTCCCCCTGCCATTTATGGCCAGTGCTGCCTGTGCCTTGCACATCTTCTGATGTGGAGCAGTGCTTATGCTGCAGAGCAGGTACAGTGCAGTCCTGAAGATAGCACTGTGCTCCAGGCAATACATGTTCTGAGAGTGCAGCTGTGTGAGCCTCGAGCTTGGGGATTTGTATGGAGCTCTGGTCTTTGCCTCTTTCCTCTAATGATTAATCAGCAATTACAAAGGGGTTTCTTGTTTGTTTGCTTTTTCAAACTATAAACTCCACGCTTGGTTTTTTTTATGTTCAAGGAGCATGTGGCTGTATTGATTGTGCAGAGCTGCCACTCACTTTGCCAAGTTGTTGTTAGCTTGCCTGTGCCCAGGCAGCATCTATGAAAAAGCCATGCCTTGCCTGCTCCTGCATTGTTTCCTAATAAAGGCATGTCTGAAACCAGAGTTAAGCCTCCAACTGCCGGACCTTAAAGAAAGGACTTTTTACCTATGGATTGAAAAGAGGTGATTTTTCTGCGACAAAATGCTTCTTCCCCACCCCCTTCCCTTTCTCAAATTAGGTGAAAAAGTTCCTTTAAAATTTAAATCACGCAAACTGTGTGTTTTAAACTCATTCTCTCTGGCAGACAGTTTGGGAACCTAACCATCAGGCCTGGAGTCACCTCAAACTTATTAAAATGTCCAGTCTATATATTTTATTTTGCATTTAGAGCAGCTTAAACAGAAAACGCTCATGTTCCTGGCAACCACTTAAAAGTGATCCTTTCCTCATCTATGTAAGGAGTGAGGAAGGTGAATGACCACCTGTAATGCAAGGTAGTAGTTTGAGAGACTTTGGTTGTTTTATTATTTCTTAAGCCAGCAGTTCTCTTTATCATGGTTTAATACAAGTTTGAAGTGGCATAATAGTGTTTAGCTGTGTATGATCTAAGGACATAGCTAACATGAGGTTGTTAGGAAGAGGTAATTTATTAGACCAGCTGGTATGGGGGGAAAAAATGAGCCAAGCTTGCAGGCACACCAGCACTTCATCAGGTCTGAAATAGAAGCAGCAGATTTCAAGGTTAAACAGAAGTTATGAAAAACTGCTCTGTTTAATCAGACATGCATTGAACTGCCAAAGAGGAGCTGGTATGATATTCCTTCAGTGGAGAGGGGAGGGTGAGAAGATGATTGTTATACTGTAGAAAGAGATAAGGACTTCACAGCCTGTTAAACAGGGGGAGGCTATAAAACCAGTACCTGATGAGCTCATGAATGTTCTTAGTATCTTGGGGATAGGAAATTTTAGTTCTTTGTCCTCTCTTTGCAAAGTTTTGTTTTTGTAGGATTTTTGAGAATCATGATTGCCACATCAGTCATTTGCTGGTTTTATCTAAAGGAACTTTATCAGACAAACTTAGTTTCAGGCATTCTTTGTCAATTAGTTGCCATCCTTAACATACACTGCTGACTTAAGAAGTTAACTAAGTTAACTAACTAACTTGGTGTTAACTAACAAAGAAGTTAGTTAACACCAAGTTCGTATTTGTAAAGATAATGGCTGAAAGAAAAAAAATCTAAACAACTAAAACTCTTTTGTTTATTGGTTCTTTTAAGCACAAAGTATTTGAATTCTAAAATCTGATCAAATGTATTCTAACAAAAAGCCCTGAATGCTAGTGGGCTTTTAAAAAAATCTATACTTTTACTCAATCAGAAGCCAAATTCAGAGTTGAAATGTTTAAAAAAATAGTTTCAAGGCTTTGTAGAATAACAGATGCTTTACATGTGCTGCTATCAGAGTTGGCAATGTGCTGTTTCTAAGATTTGAATTAGGTTGTGTTAGCCATGTGGTTTCAGTACAGATCTGATGATGCACTCACTGTCAATATGTATGACAGTATGTACACTGTGGAGAGCAGAGAACTACTTGGTACTCTTTATAAAAAGTTTTTCAATATTTTTCTGTAGTGCCATATCCTAAATTGATAAATATTATAGTTAAAGCAATGACAGATGGAATATGTTGAAGTAGAAGTCACAATCTTCTCGCTTGCTTATCTGACTTCTTAGTTATGTTTGATGGGCTGTCTGCACAAATGTGCTCTAAATTAACCTCTGTGTGTATTTTAAAGTTATAGTATCTGCCTTTATCATGCAAGACTGACTTTCAGTATCAGTTATGATGGTCAAAACGATTGATGCTATTGTAGTGGTGCCAGGAGTCCCAGGAATCAGCCTGTTCATTTTTCTGAGTCTCACTGCTGTATGTTAGGAGGGCAGAGCTGTTTACTCAGCTGTGTCCTGTTTGTACGGCAGGGGCTGGATAGGTAACCCTGGAATTTAACCCAAGCCCTAGGTAGGTAGAGGGGGTCAGAAAAGCTTAATCTAATTCAGATAAATTACTTGCCAGGAAAGGGTATAGCTGTACTAGCATTTGTCTTTCTCTGCCAGAAGACAGTTTCCTCCAACCTGCTGAACCAACAATTTGAAAGATGTTGTCAGGTGTTGGGAGCAGTTACACAGCAAGTGGGATATACTGAGGGAGAGACTGCAGCATCTTCCACGATCCTTGATGTTGTAGGATATGGCATAGCTGTGCCTTGGCTTATTTGAAGGTAGTTTTATGGAAACTTTTAAAGATTAAAGTATGTTAAAATTGAGTCTCAGAACTCTGGTCACATCACTAGTACTGGAACTAAGGTTTTTGTGGTTTGCTCTCAAATTTGTCAAGAATTTACCTGTAATTAGTTGTGAATGCCCTCCACCACCACCACTTTAGCAGTATTACCAGTGTTTTAGTAACCTGTCTTATGAGTCTCAGGAAATATCCTGAACACCCACACTGGACACCAGATCACACTTAGACTGGTCTCGAGGGATTTGCAATATTGAGTATGGCCTCTCTGTAGCAAGTTCATAGCTAGGGTAATATTAGAAGCTGAAACTAATATACTGTTTTAATACTTGACCAAAAGGAGTAGCAGTATTAAACTGATATGTGGTGTGGAAAAAGTTACAGAAAAGCTGCAATCTGACGGGAGCTTAATGGAGTGTGATGGCTCAGTTCTAACAGATAGGGGTTTTGTACATTGGCTGCACATTGTGTAAGTAGCTTTTATTTATGGCAGAGGTAGCCAGCATGCTCTATAAAGTTGAAATATGAGTATTTATAGGACTCCATCCTGATTAATAATAATACTTGTGCTTGGAAAGAGAATTAGATGGCATAATACTTGATGGGATTAAAAATGGGAAGGGGAAAAAAGTTAATTGAAGCAATTTCAGTTGATGGAAATTGGTTAACTGTTTATTCTTCCAACACAATTGGTCCCCAAATCTGTTCTGAGATCTTCTTTTCAACTCTATCTCTTCATGAGGGTAACTGAAAGGAAGCAAAAGCCCTGCTGCAGTCTCCAAATTTAAAAGCGTAAAAATTCTATACAGAGCCCATGCTTGTTAATTTTTCTCACAATAGAGGATATTAAAGGTGAAAAAAGAATCAATGAACAGAAGCAGATAAGCCCTATAGATAAGAAAACAAATACAATGTTAGTTTTATTTTTGTGTAGTGAGGGATAAATTTGTTACAATATTTAACAATGTTTGCTATTGGATATTCCCATTAAAGGTGTTTTCCACGAAGTAGTGATTGTGAAATACTCTCAGTGGTTTGCTTCACTGATTTGAAAAAGAAACACAACAGTATGACTTCCACAGAGAAACAACTTTTGAAACAAAACATGAGAGCAGTCCACACTAAATGTAGATTTCTGGCATTCCTAGAGCTGATTCACCTTGGCATCCCTCAGTTTACTTATTTTTCTTCTCCCTGCCTTTCTGTTTTCGGAAGTAATTTTTTGAGATTACTTGCCAAGTTGCCTGACTTCTGCTGTCCTTTGCATCCTGACTGCAAGACAAAGAGACAGGACAGGTGAGTTATGTGTTCATCCCGACATAAAATTTTCCAGTAATCAATAGATGAAAAAAAAAAAATCTAAAAAAACCCATCCCAACCAGCGAAACATTTCTTCCTGTAAAACCCAGTTTTTATGCAGGTGTGTTTTATGCACCCACAGACCCTTGAAATACTAGAAACTGGATGCTCTACACTGTTCCTCATAATGACTTGCAAGAAATAATAATACTTAGCCAAAAAAAGCTCTCAAAAAATGAACCAGTTGAGAACTTAGATATGCCAAATTATTTAATAGAATACTTTCACACATATGCACACATACCCTTGAGGGCAGAAAGTGAGAATCTGACTATTAAAATGAAATTATGCTATCCAAGTGAAATCCCTACATAATGTCCTCTATAAAACAGTCCTCTAGTTTTGTTCAGCCTTCATTAAATAGCATTCTAGTGCTCCAGATCTCCTTGGATAGGATTTTGTTCTTTTCTGCATATTGTGAACTAATGCAACTCCTGGACTTAGTCCAGCCTGTGATGACTTTACATCTAGACTCTGGGTATAAGCTGCTGATTACGGTTTCAAACTTCTCAGGAAACAAAAATAAAGAGCTCAAGAAAATGTTGCAGCTTTTCACAGTGATCTCATGCATGGCCACATGCTGTCAGGAATTTAAAGTTTCTTGTGCTGGGTTTTAATGCAGGCATATTTTCCATGGCAGTCTGAAATACTGCTGCAGTTTGACTTACAGCCAGTGGCAAACAGTAGGTTTACAAGATAGTTTGGATGTCCTAAAATGTAGCCTTCACTGAGCCTTTTTTTTTGTTGTTTACTTGACTATTTATGAACTTGATTTTTTTAAATCAAAGCAATCTATGTGTATGCTCAACTGCGCTACAAATTGTTAAATCATTTAGAGAAGCTGCTGGATTACTTAACTCTTCTACTGCTGTATTTTATTCAGTTTTTCTGTTAGTGCTTAAAAGTCAGGCCAGGTATAGAAAGGCAACAAGGAAAACAAGCATCTTGCCTGGACTTCAACATCCTTTGTGTGGAATGTAGATATAGAACTTAATAGGAAATATGCCAGTAGTGCTGGTGGGCCAAAATGAAGTTCCCAAATGGCTCCCTGGTGTAGGAAGGAGGACTTTTCATGCTATAAGAATACCTTTCTCTAGACTCTGTGGGCAGGATACTGTGCTGACAATAAACTCAGTGCATGAATTTCATGTGTATCTGTCCAGTACATGCTCTGTCATGAACAGCTGCCTTTCATTGCTTGAATCAAACTGTGAGCCTAGGCTTTATGGTGTGTGTGAGGATGATGGAGCATTTAACAAGCTCCAAGGAAGCTTCGTAGGGTCCCTGTACCCCAAAATTCCCCAAGGCTTGCAACATCTTGTTTCTCCTGAGAACCTCAAGGTCCTGGGTTTGGAGAAAATGTGGTGTGGTGGCAGAGAGAAGTCTTGCTGCAGAACATACCCCATTTCCCTGCTAGGGTTTGCAGCCCCTCCTGAGGTCTGTGTTGCTGTGGCAGCTGAATATCAGCTGAGCATCAGGCTGTGTTCACACGTGACAGGGCCCTGGGGATTGAGCATTCTGTAGCATCACCTGGCACAGGGCTGTGTCCCACTGGGCTAGGAGACATTGTACTGAGCATATCTGTGATTTTGGTGATTATACACTGTTCCTCAGCAGGGGTTTTGCCTCACTTTTAGATAAATACCTTGCAAGGCAAGGTATTTTTTCTTTGCCTTGCAAGGATCTAGTCCAGCACCCTTTCTGTAACTGGTTGTTGGTGTATTACTGTAATAACCAATGGCCATTAAGACATCGAGGGAGTCCATTCTTTCCAGCTCTTAATTTGTTCAAGCTGCCTGTCTTTTCTCTTTTTTAAGGGATGTCTCTTTCCATTACACATGCTTAGTTCCGCTCTTCAAACAGTGCAGCATTCCTTTGATGCTATTCATGGGACAAACAAGTTGACTGATGAAGGGAAGCTACCTGCAAGAAAAAAAACTGTCCAAGACTATCAGCATGCTTACACTGTGACCTTCTGGTTGTTTGCCTGCCCATAGTGTGCTGCTGAAGTTAAGCTTTGTGCACTGCAGTTGGTTCAGCTCTCACTAATATACCTCCTTAGATTCCCATGATCAGTTCTCTCCTCATAAAGTGTGCTACGTTGGACAGACCTTTAATGAAATCTCCTGGAGAAGGAAAACAAAACCCTTCTCAAAAAGATGGCTGGGTTTGTGCAGGAGATGAAATAAAGTGGGTTAAGAGAGCTAGTGAGGAGACTGGGTCTCTAATGGGAGAATCTGCAGTGGGAGAGCCAGGGGAGAAGTGGAAGTACATTTGGAAACACTGAAGAACAGAAATGCAGTGGGATTACCCATAGTATGGGGCAGAGAAAGAAGGTGGAAGTATACAGAAGGCAGCAGAAATAAAAGCAGAAGTGGAGGGACTGACAAGGATGAGAGCTGGGAGACTAAGAGGCATAGAGCTGGGAATGGTGGTTCTAGTCTTGGGAAGAGGAACTTTGGGATAAATGCAGCTGAGCTCTTCCGTGTGTCAGTAAAAGCTGGGATGTGACTGAGCACTTCTCTCCAGCCATCACAGGGGCATCAATATTGCACCAGTCCTGGGGCTGTTCCCTGTATTCTCATGAGGTGGCTCTGGGAACCTGGACTATAACAAACCTCTTGGTTTCTCCCCACCCAACTGCCCTTGTTCTTCCATTTGTAGGCTGTTTTCTCTGCTCATTTAATTTCAACAAAGTCATGATGATTTACTCTGGAGCTTGAACTGACCATCTGTAGACCAGGGGAAGAACACTTCCCCATTACCTCACTGAAACCCCATCTGTCTTCTCAGTGAATGTGTGCCTGCAGCACATAACTGGTGATTACATGGTGGATGTGTTTCCTCTCGTGTGACCGAGAGCTGGGGTGGCAGCTGATTCTTGTAAGGTCACTGGAGGAGGTGGCCTTTTTGGGGGACTGAGAGTGGAAAATACTCTTCTGCCTTGATTTAAGCAGAGGTCTTATGTGAGCCATTATTTTGTTCTTTCAGCATCACCTTTGATATGCATATTCAGATTTTGCTGAAATTGCTTTTCTGGCCTGCTCTTGAAAAATTGAATGAGAACTTTACTCTTTAGCTCTGCACGAGTCAGGTTTAACTGAGTACAGTATCTGTGCTTTGTCCTGAGCAGTGAAAAAGCCAGGTTTCTTTGTGAGGGTGACTTCCTACCACTTAGGTATCCTTTTGTGTTTAAAATATTCAGAATACAGATTTTTTTTTAAATGTTAATTCTACCTTTTCCCCCATCTTTACCACAGGGGAGGACATACTGCTGTTTTTCCAAAATTCCTTCCTGTAGCCTGTCTTGGAATTCATAATGTCTGTGAGCAAAGATGAAAAATGGGAGTGTTAAAATGGAGAAAAGTCAGCTGTAACATTATCTCCCATTTAAAATTAAAACTGTGAAAGCGTAAAGGCATCCAAAAGCCTTTGCTCATGTGCAGTTGCACAAACGATCCTAAATTATCTGGTGTCAAATAAGCAGTCACCTGTGAGGGTGTCAGTGTTCCCTTTCCAGATGTGCCTAAGCCTATTGAGATTCTCCTTTTTAACCAAGAAGAGAAGCAGTGTTTTCCTGGTACTTTGAATTTGTCAGTGTGTATTTAGAGAGACTTGAAATGAATGGATGAGCAAGCAGTGCAAGTTTGATAGCTTTTCTCTAATCCCAGCCCGAAAGTCTGTGAAATGTGACTGATTTTCATAGTTCAGGGCTATCTTGACTTCTTCCTAAAACTCTTAACAGGTCTAATGCTCACACAGCAGTTCTTCTCATTCCCTATGTGTTGTTTAGTTTCCTCCAGCATTCATTATTGATATTCATAAGAGCATATTGTCCTGCTGATCTAAGCAAATTGGACACAAAGTGAGTTGGCTTATTTTAGGACTTACCTTTGTGTAATGATGTCTGACTGGCCCTTTTTTGAATGTGTGTGCCCCATTTCATTGTATAAGTGAAGCATATTTTGGGTGAGATGGGCTTTGAGCAGAAAGTCAGCAATTCTGACCAAGATCTGTGTATGCACCTGGGCACGGCTTCAGCCCAAAATGATAATGGCTAAGCTTACAAACTATCAGCTGTTTTTTCAGCATGTACTGTTTTCAGAGTGAATGGGCCGTATATTTTATGTTTTTAAACTATAATTATGTGAACCCCAGGTTCAAAGCAGGAACAGGATGTAACTGTGGCAGTTTGGTTACTTCTTTGGGGTGATAATCATAGTTCAGTTTTATTCCCTGTGCTCAAGACAGTTTTCTGGCTGAATCATATGATAAATACATCATTATATCAGGTAGTATGAGGTAGGTATTTAAACCTTATAAGGTCGTTTTGATGATAAGGATGGAAATGCATTGTCTGTACTGACCTGAAGGGAAAAGCCACTGTCCATGTCCCCTCGCAGGGGTGTCATGGCAGCGCCCGGGTAGGAGGTGACCTGGCTGCTCTCCTCTGCCTGCCAGCTCCAGCCACAGACTGTGCTGGGAAAGAGGGCAGGACAGGATCCAAATCTAGCATCTTGCCTTACGAGTGGTATAAAGGAGAAAATAGATTGAATCACAAGGGAAGCAGCAGAAGAAGAGATTTTTTATTTAGCCAGCTCGCTATTTTTGTGGAGGGTAAATCATTAGTTTTGAAGCCATCTGTCTGAATTGCAGTGAATCTCACCATAACTGATCAAGAGTAATACATAATTAAACAGTAGTGCTCAAATGAGTATCTCTGCCTTGCTTTCATCTGGTTCCCTCGGTTGTGGTGTTTGACAAGTACCTGTCTGCTGCCTTGGAGCTGTGAAGGTGGCTGCTCCTACCTACACCGCTGCCCTACTTTCGAGCATCTCATGCAGTGAGAAACCTGATTATTTTTTCCGTGTAGCGATCCTACGATGCGCTGTGGTGGAAGCTGTACCCGCACGGCCTGCAGTTCCGTGCAGGCTGTGGTGAAAGCCAAGCGTGTCCCGGGGCCGAGCTGTGAGGGGCGGCTGGGCCGAGCCCGCCCATGGCGCAGCGCTGGCCGCGGCACAGCGGGGCTGGAGGCTCCAGCTGCCGCCGGCTCGCAAGGTAAACACTGGCTGACCTATAAGCCAGCCAGTCAACTCGCTCGTGGCCTTATTAGGCAAGCTGCGGAGCCGTGTGTGGGGATGGAACACGCTGGGTGAGACGCAGAGCCCAGAACGGATCCGGCGCAGACCCCGGGAGATGCGGCCCAGAACTGCGGCAGTGACAGCGAGCTGGGGCTGCCTGAGCCCAGCTGTCACAGGCACCGCGCTCTGCCTGACAGAGAGCAAGAATCGTGCTAGAGAAGCTTTAAAAAGTGAAATCCTCCTGTAGCTGTAGTTCTCTTCCTGGCGTGTTTTTTACATGCTTGGTTATAACCTTAGGACGCCAGTTCACGCTGTCAGTCCATACACTGAAACACTTTGTGGGGGCATTTGCTGGAAAGTGTCTTCATTCCTTGTGCTGCCTGCTTTCAGAGGAATACCTGGACTAAGAGGAACTAATTTATTATTTTTTATGACCTTGGGACTTATTTCTCCTTTCTTACTATGCAGTTTTATGCCCTTTATTGGAAAACTGATTTTTACTGGCTAAAGCAGTTATCTTGCTCCCAGAAGAAGGGGAATATTGGCACCCACTGTTGGTGTACAGACCAGGACTAAGTTAGCTTGCTTCATACCCACCTCATAAAATCTGACTTCCACATTGAAGAGGCCTTTTAAAAAGTATTTATGTTTTTCCTTTAGTGTAATCTCTGTAGATTTAGACAAGCAGATGCTGTGCAAACTTTCCCAGGCAGCTCTAGGAAGGCTCTTCAGGTCTGACTTGTGATTAACTTCCTGGTACCCCCCTGAGCACCAAGAATGTTGGTGATTTTTGCAGGGGCCTTGGGAGTGAATGAGGACAATAAAGAGAAAAATGCCATAGCTGCTATGGATTTTAACCTGCTCTCTAGAAAACACACTCCAGAGCTGCAGTATCACTGGGTTAGATTTTCTTTCCTCATTAATTTTTGCTTAGCCATGCTGGTTGCAAATTAAGCCTGGTACATGTGCCTTTTTCACAGTGCAGTGACAGTACTTGTAGTTGAGCTGTCCTACCTTGACCATCAGCTCTTGAATAAAGCATACATTTTTTTTCTTATTTCTTTTAATAAATATTTAATTTTCTGAGAAATCATTGCAGCATGCCATAAACAGGATGGGAGCTGGGGTCACAGATTTCTTGTCTTCAAGGTTGCTGTCTGCCTGAGGCTTGAAAAATTATATTTCAGGGTAAGTATGCAGGGATAGGATGTGGCCTGTGAAATGTCACATTGCAGTGGTAAACAAAATCGGTGTTTTCCTTAGATGACTATCATGAAGAGCCAAAGAACTTTGTTTTAAATTCTTCCTTGGGGTATGTGTGCCTCTCTCTACTCCCTTATTGGGCTTTTACACGGGTGCAGAGGTGTTCAAGAGCAGCCAGGAGAAAACTCAGTAGTGTGGCAGGGCTTTTTGTGCCATCTAACTGCATGGGCCCACTTGCTGCTCCAGGCAAGTAGACCGCCTCGTACTGGTTGCAGACACTAGAAGTGTCAGAGGATTAGAAAACCCATCCTAGAAACCTTGGCTGTTTGTTTTTGAGGGACACAAGTTTAAGAGTCCCCCAGCAGCAGTTTAAGCCTGGGGCCATCTCAGCAGCAAAGCTCTCGTTCACTGCAATAACAGGAAAGAAGCTGAGGCTTCACAACTCCAGTGAGGGATGTCCACAGAGCTGTGACTAACCCTGTGCCTTCACAGTCTGAGCTGCAGCTGCTCCAGGGAGAGCTGTGGTGTGAAATGCTCTCTAGTGCTGTTTTGCTGGGTAAAACACTGTGTCTCCTCAAAGTCCTTCAGCTGTTTAATGATTGGGATTGTCTGTATTGCTGGGAGATGAGTTCCTGCCTTATCTTTCCAGCCATTTGCTCAGTGCCGAATTGGCTGTGGTTACACCTGACATATTTTCTTACATCTTTGGACCCAGAGACAAATAGATGTGACTGAATTCAGATCCTGTGTGCCACTGATATATCTGATTACCACATGAGAAAAGGGCATGTGGCCTTTGAACTTGCTTGAAGGAGCTCCTCCAGTCTGCTCCTACTCCTAAAGAGGAAAACCTTAGACATATTTTACTTATGCTACAGTCTTGTCATGTAGTTTTGCGAACGGTGATATGAGAGGTAGGGATGTCAGGGGATATTAGATTCATGTTCCTTATTCTGAAATGTGTTCCAAAACTGAAAGGTACCAAAATCTCCTTTTAGGAGTAATTAATTGCTGAAATTAATGAGTAGAGTGAAATCTGAAATAGTAATCTGGAGATTGGAAGCAGATTTCTAGTGCGGGTACAAAAATACCTGTTGGTCTCCCTTTTCACAGAGCACATTACTAAATAAGCCAGTACAAAAAGACCATCCATATTCTTTCAACACATTTTGTACTACAAACTTCAGTCCCCTTTATAGATCTAACTAATCAGCTTTTTTCATCTCTTTGCATATGACCTGTTTTGAAGTACACTACACAAGCAATGCAGTGCTGAAGTTAAACTGAAGACTTGTCCAAAACCCAATCACTGGCCAAACATAAATCGTTTTTCCAGGATGATTATTTGGAAAGGATTATATTTGCTTTCTGCTGGAGTGATGACACCCTGTCAGGCAGCTTTATCCTGTTTTTCAAGTTCATACAAATGGCCTCAGTTTAAGAAATGAGAAAATACCACTTCCCCACATACATGGGGTTTAGATGGAGAAGACAAACCTGACTGGCACTGCCAACCCAGAATACGTACTGTGATTGCAAGGTGGGCTGCTGGGACACGACTTGAGCTTTTGAGTGATTGTACTGCTGAAGTAATCTGAGACATTTTTGACCTGTCCTTCAGCTTTGGGCTGACTTCTTGAACAACTTTGCAGAGATTGCTGGAGAGTGGGGAGAAGGTGAAATAAGGAAAGGGAGCCTTGCCACTTTGCTGTGGAAAGATGTGCCTGCATGCCAAAAACTGACAAGGTGGCATGGGGTAGGCGAGAAGCCTCCAGCCTGGGAGGGGAGGTCAGATGGACTGATGGAGAAGAGTGGTCTGCTTTAGCCCAGTCTTCTGACCTTCATTCCTGCAATCATCCACAGCATCTCATATCTTGGCGTAGCTCATTTTGACTAGCTATTCCAAGAGTCCTCACCTTGGCCAGAAGAGCAGTTGAATAAAATTCATGAGCTCCTTTAGATCTCTACCCATGAAGAGTGGATGAAAATATGATTTGATCATTACATTTATACAGATCATCTCAGTTTTCTGTGCTGCTCAGATTCCTCTTTACCTAACTTATGCTAGTTAGCTAGTTTGCAAAAAAAGTTTCATGCCGTCACTGTGGGTTTTCTGTCCTCTGCATTGTTGATTTCTTTAAAATTTTATTTTATTTTTAGGTTTTCTTCAAACAGCTGTCATGGGCTTCTTTGATTTTTGCTTTTATGATAACTGCAAGTCACAACAAAGTATCTACGTCTCTTTATCACTTCTAAACACTTCTAAATATAAATTCATAAGTGATCAAAATTCAAGAGGAAAAAAGGCCTGATCTTGGTGGGACCTGCTTCATAACTACTCAGTGCTTTGGGGCTGGCAGGCCTATAAGTTGGGAAGTGTTTTGCAAGTTGTTTCTACTCCAGCTTTGATTGGAGCTATTAGTTTTGCCAGACAAAAGGAAGATATTTTCCTTCTCTTCCTGTGGGAAGCTTCAGAACAACATTTAACTGCCAGCTGGTCTTTCATGAGTGGTCTCAGATTTGAAATGTATACATGCTTAACCTCGAGCTCTAAGCCCAGATTGCTGCAAACTTAGCTTCCCACTGGGCTGCCCCCCTTTCTGATGGCTGAGCTGTTGTTCTCTCTTTGTTTGCTTATGTTGGAAGCTGCTAATGCTCAAGAATTAATGATGGCAGAGGGGGACAAGAACATTACTACCGATTTGTAACACAGCCTGGATAACATAGTTTGGCTGAGCACACTTGCAGGTCCTGGAGACTGGATCATTTTTGAAGGACAAACTGCTCTTCTTCCTTTCTTCATCAAATATTTGAGGATTAATTTCTTTTCCTCTGCGGAAGATTTGCTCTTAAACCTGCTGTTTTCAAACAAGTAGCAAAATGCTAAATCCAAAACTTCTTTCCTTCATACCCTTGGTTGACTCTGCTTACTGCTTTTGTGCCCAGTTTTTCTCCACTTCGAAAGCTGGTTAAGGGCCAGCACAGAGACTTCTCTTGCCATAGGTGATCCCTTTTTGATGGAAAGGAGGGACAGAAGCAATCAGATACCTAGAGTTCAATATTCTCAATGATCTGTGTAAAGCGTGTAGCATGGCTGTAATACCCAAAGCTCCAACATCTCAGAGTTTTAATATTGGAAGCAGTGTTGGCACAGCTCTTATTTTGAATTGATACTGAACGAACTCTGGGATTGCAGATTCTGCACAGCAGCACAGTTTCAATATCAACAACAGTGACATTAATGTTAAATCACAGGTACTGTGCACAAAGCAATAGCTGGTGATCACCTTCCAACGAAACGTGAAGAGATCTCGAAGCCAAATTCTAGGTATTTTTGTGAAGAGCTTGATGGAGATTTTTTTAAATTGAATATTTTACTTTCCCCTATAATAACTCTCTTTGGTCCCATGAGGTAGCCCTTGGATTCTTGACCTGCCAGCTGTATATAGGAGGAAGAGGAGTCCTGTTTGCACCAAAGCCTATCACAGATGTTTCTTCCCAGGTGGTAGCCAGACCAGTGGAGAGACTGGCTTCTTACTGTGTGCTGTAGGCAGAATCTGAACAGCGCAAATTACACAATTGTGAAAGGCACTCCGGAATTTTCCTGTCTTTCTGCAGCTCATTGTGCTTTTCCTTCTGCACCTCATTCACCAGGAGGATGCTGAGGACAAAATGTTGAGGATGATGTATAGCAGAGGAATGGGGGAGCCTGACCCCTCCCTCCACAAAAACAACCATACCCCTCCTCTCTGTTGTAGGGGACATTGCTGGACAGGGGGGTGACATTTGAACTGAGCTCACCTCCTTTGTTAGCCAAAAGGGTTGATCCCTTTCCTGATCATAAGATCCTGTGCGTTTTTCTTTGTTCTGGCACCTCCTGAAAAGTACACCCAGAAAAAATAAAAGGGAATATTTACTACCAGTTTAGTCATCAGACTGGGTCACTAGGGGAGCGGGACATAGCAGAGGTCCTGCAGCAGGAGGAACGATGGCTAGGACTGTCTTCCTTGGCAGCCTTGAGCTATTGCATCAGCTCAGCTGTCAAGTCTAACTTCTTCAGCCTTGCTAAAGATTGCAGACACAAAATTTATTAAATGAGTGGTGTTTACCTGTGCTTTATTAGAAACTTCCCTTACTGTGTACCAGATGAGTTACAGGTGCTTAAAAATGCTTCAGGTAATAATATTTCTATTCACAAGAAATATCTCTATTCACAAGATCAGGTAAACATTCTTCAGACAAGCAGGGTTGAGAAAGAAGTTTTTCTTTTTTTGAACAGGGTGTCTCTCGTTGCTATACCAATGCATAACCTGGTCCAGAATTTCCCCATTGACTGTTAATGTTAGTTATGCTCCATCTTATTTTTGTGTTTTAAGAGCACCTGCACTTATGCCTAGTCCATAAAGCACCAGATTTTCAGGTTAGTTGCAGATTTGGACTTGTGTCAACAGATTACATTTTTTGTATATATTACGTTCAAGTACATGGAGGCTTTCACAGCTGGTCAAGAGTGCACAGCAGTGTTGTTGTTCTGTTGGTAGTGCTGGGAGTGGTTAGAATTAAACACCAGAGGTAGCGAGGTTACAGGCAAAGAAAAGAAAAGTGGTATGTACCATCAAATATTTCTGAACAGAGAATGTTACTTTATGAGTCAGAGGCTTCAAGGCCATATTCCTTATGTTGGGTGACTCTTGTTTCAGGGAGCTGTGGACTGTTGAAAGATCAGCTAAGAAAAAGTGCTTTGATTAGGTTAACTCCGACATGATTTATGTTTTTAAAAATAAATAGATTAAAACAAATGTCAGGTGCATTAGACAAGATGGAATGTATATTCTTCTATCCATTGCAATAACTTGTTAGCATGAAGAACAGTGTTTTGATGACCTAGATAGGTTAAATACAATTTCATGATGAGCCAACAGCCATTAATAGGTTTTTGATTATGTTTTTCGCTTGTGTTTTGCAGTCTCTTTCACAGCTCATGTCTCTTTGCTCTTTCACAGCAAAACCATTGCTCATACCTTGTCTGTACATTGAAGTTCCCAGCATAGCTCAGGGTTATGTTGTACCAGGTATCACAAAAACAGGTAAGAATAGTCAAGAACTTCAGCCTTGTGTTTCTAGTCTACCTTTTCATGGTCCTGACAACCCCAGTCCTATGGAGAGTTTTCTACTCATATAATCATAGAATGGTTTGGAATGGAAGGGACCTTAAAGATCATCTCATTCCAACCCCCCTGCCAGGGACACTTTTCACTGGACCAGGCTGCTCAAAGCCCCATCCAGCCTGGCCTTCAACACTTCCAGGGATGGGGCAATTCACAGCTTCTGTGGACAGCCTGTTCCAGGGCCTCACCACCCTCACAATAAAGAATTTCTTCCTAATATCCAAACCTACCGCTCTTCAGCTTCAAGCCATTACCTCTTGTCCTATCTACAGGTCCTTGTAAAGTCCCTTTCCTGCTCTCTTGTAGACCCCTTTAGGTACTAGAAGGTGCTGTCAGGTCTCCCTGGAACCTTTTCCAGGCTGAACCACCCCAGCTGTCTCAGCCTGTAATACTGATAGTAGCTGAAATCTTTTGGGAGGGAAGCAATCTGTTGGAGGGAAGCTGATAGACTTCCCTATTTGTTTGGATGGGGTTAAGTGCATGGACCTGTTTCAGTCACACATGTAATGCTTCTTTGTGTCTGTGTTAGACCATCAGGTAGTTCAGTGTGGGTGTCTGAGCCAAGGTTATTGCACCATTGCAAACAAATATTTCCAGACTTTCAGAATTAACTAAAAGGGTTCCAAGTCTTCAATCCAAAATCCATCAAACCTGTTTAATAAATTAAAAAAAAAGGTAGCTAGACAGTGCTTTAGTGCAATTTTTCACCTTCTGTCTCGAATTAAAATATTTGAAGCTGTGGTGTCTCTTCTTAAATCCCTACCCCCACCAGTAATTTTGCTCATATGTTATCCATAAATCTTGTCTGTTTTAAATGTTCCAACTAATAGTTAGGCAAAACATTTAAGCATAGTGCTATGATTATCAGAGCCCATTTTTTGGCAGCCTGGGAACTGTTTTTCTTAAATAAGCACTGCAGTTTATCCTGATTAGAGATATGAAGGAATTATTCCTCTTCTCGGCATTTTTTCTGTTGTTGTTGGGGTTTTTTTGTTTGTTTGGTTTCTCAATATGAGGATTTAGGGATTCTGCATTCGTTTTGCAGGAATATAATGTGTGATTTGGCTGGATCTTTGAAGTGGTAATATTATAAATCTCCCAATCACCATTGCCCAATCTGTTTTAGCATTCATGTGCCTAATTTCTGTTCGTAATCTGATTACTGGCTTGAGCTGCTCCAGCTTGCAGCCTATTGCTATGCATTTACTGTACTCCCTGGGACGCGAGAGCCTGACAGCTCCAGTCCTGTGCTATGAAAAATCTCTACACGATATTGCTAAGACAGGCCTGAGGGCTGTGGCTGGTTCAGAATTAGCTGCTATTGTAGTTTCTCTTTGCCGAATCCTTTGTTTGTGCAACCATGTTCAGAAATCCTTGGATCTCCAGCTATTTGGGAAATGTTAAATACTCTGAGGAGCAAGGTAAGAGTTCCAAGTAGATAAAAGAAAATGCAGTTTATGTGTGTTTAATCTCTCATATATATGTCTGCATGTGTAAATATTGTTTGACTGGCTCTCCTGCAGCTGCATTAGGTACTTTAGCAATCAGTATGCAGTTAGTCACCTCGGCTATTTTGTTATTTCCTAAAGGACACTTTTGAAAGATCCGATTAGATGGATCTTTTAATTAGCTTAGCATGCCACCGACTTAGGGCCTTTAAATATACTAAGTAACGCTGGAAGGTTGCATCTACTTTTTCTTTTTAGATTGTGCATTTTAGATTTCCTTCATATTAAAGTATGGATAGTGGTTTTATCAGGTAGTTTGTACCTAAGAGAGACCAGAACTCGACTGAACAAATGGTTTAACTTGTGAGCAAGTCTGATTTACCCTTCAGTAAAGACCCTCTTAATTTTGAATAAAAATATTTTCTATTGCTATACTATGATTTTGAACGTGTTTAGAATTCTTCAGTACAAAACAGAACAAAATGCTGTTGTAAATATTTTCTTTCTGTCTGTCGAGTACTGTGTGGGTGTTTTTCTAATCTTTAACCGTTGAATAAGACTCTGCTAAACAAATGTTTCTTTTGTGGGAATATTTATTGTCTTTTGATGCAGAGTTGTTTTACTTTTCCTCCTGTGTTTGTATTTAAGACTTGCATATTGTGGTAAGTAAGTTTTATTGGACTTTAATCCCCCCCACATGGTGTTTAATTTGAACAGGAAGAAATGCATAAAATATCAAAACTGTGTAATGGAATTTAATTGTCTGCTAAGTTTTTCTGTGTTTGGGGGAAGATCAGGACTCAGCCCTGTGAAACAGCAAAGTTTTAAGATGATTTTGAGGCAGTATAGATGTGGTGTGTATGAATGTTACTGAATGTGTTTAAGGGGTACAAGACCCAAACTGGCTGATGTGCCCCTCCTAGCAGCCCTTCTCCCTCCCTGCTCCCAGGGAAGCAATGCAGGCTCCTTTCTAACATTCTCAGATTCCCTCCCCAGTTTTGGCTGGGCTAGGCAGAATTTCTCTGTGGTCTGCTTGTGGTTTTCATGGTGGACAGCTGTTCCAGTGCCAAAAATTCTAGGATGGGTTGCATCCTGTTAGAACAGCTATAAATTTAAGATATGCCTGGTTCTGATTAGCTAAGCTGATACTGAGCTGGGCTTTGGAAGTTAGTACATAGTCTTCTCAAAGTAATGTAAATCTGGTCTTTTTAGAGGATCCATATGGCTCAGAGCATTCTTTTTAATGCTGTAGTGTAAAATATAATGATTTATATACCATCCACACTGTTTTTCTTACAATATTCTGTTTTGGTCTGACAAGATGTTTCTGTAATCTATGTGCTTTATTCTCCATTTAATGGAAAGAGAAAATGAATGTTAACGAAAACAGGAAAAAGTTGCCTATTAAAGTTGAAGAACGCTCTTAGCAAAGCTGCTTGAAATCTGCACTGACTTGTAGCAGATGCCTAAAAAATGCCTTTTTGCACATTTTAAGCTTCTTTATCAAGTTGTTAAAATCATCCTTTTTTCTGTTACTTTTTTGAAGCTTTTTTTCAATCTTTATACCTGTAGGGGTGGCAGAAGGAAGTGAAAGAGGATAAGAAGTTTTGAAATGCATAGAGAAAACGTACATTCTCTCAATTAAGACCCGTATTGTCAGCTATAATGTTTCATTAAACCCGTGCTGTAAAAATAAGATACATTCTACCCAGACTTAAGATATTGTGCATAAGCAAAAAAATATTTTTTTGCAGTTAGATCTTCCTTGAAATAGTTAAATTGCAGCTCTGAGGTAGAGTAATAGGAGTGCAGCTGCAATTGAATTGTTCTAAAGTCTGTGTCTCTCTTTGAAAAATAAAATTATTGCTGTGTCAGTGACCAACTGTTTATTAATTTAGTGTCTTGGGTAGTAGATTTAATACAGATGGAGACGGAAGGCAATTTTTCATTGGGAGTAAGTTGTCAGTAGCTCCATGTGTTTTTGCACAGCAGTCCCAGACCAGGACCTGCTCCCTGGCTGGCAGAGCTCTTGGTTGCATCCTTGGTGAATGGAGGGAGAGGGTACTTGGAACACTGGTCCCCCTTGCCACTGGGCATCATTTAGACCCTCTGGTGATGCACTCGATTGCAGAAATGAAAAAGTTTAATCTAGGAGAGAGTGGGGAGATTGCCCATTGCTTGTTATGGTTCACACAGTTTTGAGAACCCAGAGGCTTTGTAATTCATACTTTCTGAACGTAAGGCTGCAATTCTGCAATTTTGCTCTCAGTGTAAACATGTGTTCCTCTGTGAAATGCATGTTGTAAGGCTATTCAGAAAAAAAAAAGGGAGCTTCCAAACAGTAGATGATCTTCAGAAATATTTCTGTCATGGGTGGTGTAATACTGTTGCAACAGATCCTCAGCTGGACATCTCTTGGCTTCTGCAGTGAATATGCAGTTTTTATAGTATTGCCAGGCTGCAGCCAAAAAAGCTCTTGCTACTTGCAGCATTTCTCATTTGTAGAGTGCTTCATAGACATGTCCATTGCCTATTTTATAAGCTGGGAAACAGTGAGTTTAGATGATCATCCCTGGCTGTAGTGCTACACCACAAATATTAGGAATAGAACATGGCAGTTCCATGAAGTGTTGATGTTTTTGATATGTCTACTGTCTGTACTCATTTTTGCAAAGCTTTGGTTTATCACCATCTTGGACATGCCAGCTGGTGCTCCTTTGCTTAGAGAGAAGGCCTCTGCACAGTCTTTTGCAGGGGAAAAAGGCTATGCTTGGAAACTATAACCTAGTTTACCAAAAGTTCTCCATTTATTACAGCATCTTCACCATGGTGTGTTTTCTATTTCACAGATTTTGCCAAAGGAAACTCAATCAGATTTAAGCCTTCACGACTGCTCCTAAGGAAGAGAGCTTTAAGGTAAGGTTGAGTTTTTCTTGCCCAGTGAAGATGGCAGGTTGCAGTGACTTTTCATCATTACTTGAATCTGCATTTATCCTTTTGTCAGGAAAAGTGGTTGCTGATCCTCTCATAGAACCAAGCTTTTGCTTAGAGCAGATGCTCTGATCAAGCATTGAAAACACCGACTGCCTCTGAAATAGTGTTAAATTTTATAGCTGACATTGCTAAAGGGAAAGTCCCACTGTGAAGTGAGCCTGCTGCCGTTGCAATGCCCATCTTTCCTTGCAGGGTATGGACAGAGTACAGACATCCAGTGTGAACCAGCCTGAAACACTTACCTTTCTGTAAAAGCAGATGGCTGAAGTTGGTGAATTAATTATAGATCCTTGCAGGGAGCAGTCTGGGGGAAAGAGAAGGTGCATTCTCTCATTCTCTGCAGAGATGAATGGGCTGGTGTTGCTTCCATGTAGGACTGTGGCTGCCTCATGGTCTGCGTTCTTAGGGCACAGTTCCACAAGGCAGAGTAAGGGGATACCATTAGACAGTTAAGCAAGAAGGCACCTCACATTCCCTCTCTCTTCCCATCCTTGCTCCAGCTGCCTTGTGTGTCCATGTCTGTGCTTGCTGGACTCGTTCAGAATGGCACAGAGAGGAGGTCAGGAGTTGGGAATGGACCCTTGCCCCAGGAACCAGCTGTTTCATTGGCTCAGCTGCACAGGAATCCACCTGCCATAGGTGCACAGGGTCATGTTTGCAAGTTTTTTTCAGTCAGTGCACACACCCAGAGCACACCTGGTTCCCTGCTGTGTTGTTTCTTAGGTCCTGCAGAGAGATGGAGGGAATGGGTGTGCAAGACACACTGTGCTATGAAAGCAGGGAGGGGAAAGAAAAAATGAGAGTAGTAGAGAAGGACACGACTGTAAAATGAAACTTTTACATAAGAGTCCAAGGAAGGGCATTCTTCTGGAGGTAGAGAAAGAGAAGAAAAATGAACAGGCACCTAGCTAGCAGGTGTACAAGTGAGTTTTGTACTTCAATCATAAAATCTCAATGTATGTCACAGCTTTAATTGGGATGGCAGGTCAGTGTTACCAGTGGCATTTGGATCAAACTTCTGGTTGCTTTTGGGCATGTAACTAGGTTAGTGGGACAGCTATTTAGAAACCATATGCTGCTGCTGCAGCAGCAGATGAAGTTTTCAGCCTGATGTGCAGCATGCAGCTTGCACTTACTTTGGAAGTTGCCCGAACAGTACAACTACTGAGACTGTGGATTACTCTACTAATTCTACATCATACATTGTTTTTAAAGAAAACTGTTGAGATTGTGAGATATTATTGCCTGTGTTTTAACAGGAATCATGTGAATTCCTGAACATTGGAGAGTGTAATGAGTTTGTTGGGAACCTGAGGCCAAGCCACACAGAAATTCTGTGTGAAACAAACTGGTGGAACCCCATGCTGTTGATTGCATTTCATGAACCCTGATCAAAGGCTATATTTCAAGCAAGGAAAGGACAATAAGTTCATCTTTCAGTATCCAGATTTATCAGGGACTTCAAGAAAGAATTCTTTCAAACTTCTAGTTTATTTTTTTTCATTTAGAGAAACCCATGTATTCCCTAATTATTTTATAATAAATGTGCACAGCCTAGCTATTAAGTGCAAAACTTCATAGTGTTTCTGCTCAGAATCTGCACCTAAATTTACAGCATGGCTGGATCAATTACATCCAGTCATGCTGTAAATTACATTGTGATATATCTAGAAGAGAGTTTTGGATGAGTTTGAAGGTATAATATATTTGGCAATATAAGTCTGACTATCTGACTCTGCTTAAGCAACTGAATTGGTGCTGTCTGTGACTGCTCCTCCAGCAGAGAAACTAATAAAGCAGGGAGAGGTCTGGAAAGATCCCTTTGAGGAAAAAGGAAAGTCTTGTTAAGGAATTGCTTATGGGTTTGTTTTTTAAAACACTATAAATGCTGATAAGTAGCCTTCTGTAATTTTTTTTCTTTTCTCTTTTTTTTTTTTTTTTGCTATTTGGAATTGCCTTAACATCATTCCAACTCAATTTAGATTCCTAATGAATGTTCTTATTGAACACTGCGACATGTCCTAAATATGCCTGCTTTCATTTTTAGAACTAATTTGATGTATGTGTCTATAAATACTCAATTGTTTGGCTTGACTCTGTCATCTTCAGAGCAGTGCTGTCTCTGAATCCTCTGTGCATGGGAAAGCAATGTAATTATGCATTGGATTGAAACATTTGGGTTTTCTCATGTGCAAACATTTAAAACAAGCAATTCCACGTGCAGCTTAGCAGGAGAGAGGAAAAAAAAAGTATCTGAAGGGATAAAGCTCCTAAATTGTGGATAAAATAGTATATGAAAATTGTTAATCTTTAAAGAATAAACAGTAATGGTTGTCAGTCTGACCAGAGGGGAAATGGAAAATGAGGGCATAAGGGAAACTGTGAAGGGACTCTCACAAAGCAGTTAACAAGTGATGCTGTGTAGTGCAGCAAGGGTTAAGCTTAGGAAGTTTGTGGTTCTTTAAGGAATTTTAATGAAATCTGCCAGTGAGCAAAGGCTGCAAGCCACCCTCTGTATAAAGGAGGAGGGAGCTCCCATACAGGAAGAACTGGATGACCTTGAGGAGTAATAGAAAAAGGATGTAATGTAATAATACTAAGTGCACTGTTGTGCATTGGGGGCTGATAAATTTTTCTGTCACTTGCGACTGATGAAAGCAAAGCCTCTGCATATTAGTTTCTCATGCAGGATTGAGCAACCAGTACAGTGTATATGTAAAATGGCAAATGTATTGTACATCCCAACATCCAGCTAGCTAGTCATATAATAATGCTTTCTCTATTAAAAATCATATTTTCATAAGATACTGCTAAGACCCAAGTCTGGAATCAAGACTACCCAATTCTGGTCACCACATACAAAAAAAAAGATTACTTAAGACTGGAATAAGTAGAGAATATTATAACAGATAATCAATGAGACTGGGAGCCTGTCCTGAGAAATCTGAGTACATGTAGAAAACCTCTATTAAAAAAATAATTAAGGTAACTGAACACACTGGCACAAGACCAAATGGATGGAAACCCAGTGTCAGACATTTAAACAGGGTTTAAAGGATCTCTGCCTTCAAAGTCCCTAGAACTCCCTGGAGGGAGGAGCAGGAGTGAATGTAACGAGTTTACAAGCAATCCAATAATACAGTTGTTTATAGAACCATCAGGCTAATGCCAGTCCTGATTCCATGATTTTACCCTTGGAAATACACATAGGAATTAGCCATGGTGGTGGGTGTCCATGCATAGTTCATTTAAACAAGGATTTTGCTGTTGAGTCAATGCTTTTCCGTACAAAGCCCGTTTTTTAGGGAAACTTAAGGTGCTGCACTGCCACAGGCATCATGAAAGGAAGTGGAGACACGGCTAAATAAAGCCCAGGTATTCAAAAGTCATGAGCTGGATCCTTCAGTGCTTTTGTCTTAAGTAATTAAGTTGGTTTGGCAGAATAAATTTGGGGCTGGTTTATAGCCTTATGCCAATATTATTTGCATTTTTTAAACTCATCCTCAGGAAAAGGACTAGAAACTGCTTTCAGATGGGAACTGAGTATCCCTCCATCCAGGGTTCTCCAGAAGTGTGTCTGTAAGAAAATAATGTATTGGGAGACTAGTAAGAATTACAAATGTTGGCAGTGTGGGGTAAGGCACACAAGAACATCCAGTTAACTGTGAGTCTCTGCCCAGTCTCAGATGACACATGGATCCATTTGCTTGTGGCTGCTGTGTGCTATTTTTTCATTGTATTTTGATTTTTGTTTAGTTCAATTACCGTGTGTTTGCCCTGTGAGGGTACACAGTTCTCTCTAATGGCAGTTTATTGCAGCTCTTCATCTTCTATTTGTTATTTTCTGTAGTGGCTAACACTGCTTTTCTTGGCAATACCTGGAATAATTTCTCTAAGTGAAGTTGTTGGAGACAATTTGCAGCAGGTGGCACGATGCCTGGTAGTGACATAGCCCAGTTTCTTCACTGTCATTTCAATGGTTTTATTCTCCCCTCAATATCTTAAAAAAAGAAATGTTATTTGTAAATGGTAAACAGGGAAATACTTATGAAAAATATTAGTCAATATATGTTAAAAGTCTTTTCAATGAGAATTGTTTTTTGGAAATAGTGAGTACAGAATTGATACCCTTGAAAAAAAAAGCAGCCATTTAAAATCCGTCCAAAGGAAGGATTTTCCAACAGTAAGACTACAGTTTTTCTTATCAGATTGACTTTATATCATGTGGCACACCACTACTGTGACAAAATGAAGAACCTGGGATTGCTGTGAGGATTTATCTGTTACACCTGTCCACACGGTTTACTAAAGGTTTTAAAACCATTTTAAGTTTTCTTATGCCCAGCTGGGATAGTCACAATGGCAGAAGACAATCATTTGTTCTCTGTTTTTATTGATTGAAGAAAAAAAAATCTTGCTTACAAGTAGGAACATTTCCTCCAAAAAAGTCTTTGTAGACAGTTGGGATCTACTTTAGATCATTATGACATGTACATTTTACAGTTAAAATTTGTATAATTAGTGAAGATACTTAAAGAAATATTTTGTTTCATCTAAATGGGCAGTTTTCCTGTTTTGAAGAGATATGGTATAAAATTAAATAATCTGATACTCCTATTGGCACATTATAAACTGTATAAACTGTTCCAGAGAACAGTGCAGTAATAACAACAGGGTAGTTGTGCAGAAGGCTTCTAGGTGGAGTATACATGCAGTACTGCCTTTGATGACATGTTTTAATATTTATGAAGAACCATTCAATATAGATTATTTTAGATGTAATGGCTTAGTAGAGCATTTTGAAGGTAGTCTCCAGTCAGTAATTTAGTGCAAAAATGTGTCACAGACAGTTCCAAACAAGTTTCAAATTATGTTAGGTTTGGCTTTCTGGGTTTCTTTGGGTTATTTCTTAGCTCATTCTCAGGGAAAATATTTTCTTTGGTATCTCTGTTAGACTATCTTGCAGTAAATTGGTTATGTCTTGGGTTTATTTGATTTGTAGCAGAGATATCCACAGTTCTGTAAACCAGATGTTGCTTTCAGTTTTCAGAAGGAGTTCTCGTTTGAAGATAAAGAAGAACTTGCGAACAGCACAAAGGATATTGATGCTAATCTCTTAGCAGTACTTCCAAAAGGTAGGTAAGGGAGACACATTATGAACACAAGTGGCAGCTTAACAGCATGTGAAGTTTTGTCTATGCAAGTACAAGGCACAGTTAAAATCACTTAGGCTGAGACGGGGTGAACCATAATGCTCTTTTCCTACATCCCTGCTTCATAAAGTTCAGCTTTGTTTTCCTAGTTTCAATAGGTTAGTAGTTGAAATCCAAAACTTCAGAGAGTTTCCTTGTACAGTTAGATAAATTCTAAGTTCAAAAATATGAACTTGACTTGTTAAGAGTCATAGCTCTTTCCAGCCCCTTTGGTGGTTGGTGGAGTCCCTGTGCTTGCATGACCAACTGACTGCACTCGAATTTTGACTTGCATGCTAAAGGGCCTGCAGTACATATGGAGTTTAATTTGGGGTTTTTTTTGTTACAAACTTCTATCTTAATATGAATAATTTCTGAAGAAAACAGCAGTTCCATCTTTATCATTTGACACAGTTGATACAGAGGCAAGAAATAATTCTCTTGAACTATTTAGAGAAAATCACAGTGTGCTTGGCCCATAGAGGGTGACATTTGACTAAGAACTATGTGCAACTACCACAAAGAGGTTCCCTTCATTCAAGGGTGTTGTGGACCTCGGAACTTTGATTAAAATTGTGTGTGTGTGTGTTCTGGTGATATATACTCTTTTCAGACAAGCTACAAGGCTAAACGCTCTAATCCCAATGTAAAGGAACTGGCTTGCTCTTTATATGTCATTTGTTGCTGAGTTCCTCTGGAAAGAAGCACTTCTTCCAGCATAACATTTAAGTGCTATTAAAGTGATATGCTTGCTTTTAAATATCACCATTATAGATGTTCAGAAAGAAACATTGTTGCCAAAATGGTGGAATGGAGTGATATGCATTTATACAATACAGACTTCTGAGAGCACCAGACAGTAATAATCCATATTTCCTCATTATTCCTTACGCTTAGCCTTACAATCATGTGGCCAGTAAGTTAATTGAGCCTTCATTTGAGAAACATTCTCTGTAAGTTGTTTCTCAATGAGCTAATTTCTATTTCAAGATGTTTCTATTTTTCAAAAAAATATTCTTATAATAAAGGCATTGTATTTGGTGTGTACCAGACTTAAGAAACAGCAGTGGGAACTTTTGGTTGCATTCTGAGGGAACTACTTGAAGTCCAGGGCTTTTTGAAAATACAATTTATTTGTCCTTTCTAGAGCCTAATTTTGATGCAGATTTGCACATGTTGAGAAATTGAAGGAATATATTTACTTTTCAACTGATACAGACTGAACTGAGGCCTGCAGTTGAGCATTGAACATGTCAATACAACTTTGCTGGCATAAACTGAAGATAAATGCTTCTCCAGCCTAGTTTTAAGACCATCACCTTTCCAGCTGTGGAGAGGAGGAAGTAGGAATGAGGCTGGTAGGCTTTGCTGTTGTGTTAAATTTTCTTCAAAATGAAAATGTGTGGTACCTGTGTTGCAATGGTTATTTACCATCTCTGAGAAATTATTCCTCTGGCAGGTAACCTTTTGATCCATGTCTATCCAGGCTTCACAAATGTACGTGCTCCCTCTCTATCATGAACTTTTAGAAGGCTTAATTGAGTATTTACAGCATCTGTACTGTAAAAATAAAACTGCTGTCACATGGCTGCAACTTTATTCACATCCCCTCTGCAGCTATCAGAGAGGGCTTTCAGCATAAGCATGTTTATATTCTATTGCAGGTTTCTAAAAGATTTCTATGAATATATATTTCTATAAGAAACATTTCACCTTAATTTAAGGAGTTTTTAAAATATAAGATTCGCTCCAAATGTACTTTTTCTTTTTCATTCTGGGACAACATGGGGAGCAATATTTTATTCCTAAATAATGGTATTTCAAAGTAAATTTTGTTTCAAAGGACTACAGTTACCAAAGTTAAGATGCCTCCTGACAGTTTACCTCAGAGGATATCCTACCATAGCATCCTGCTCAACATCCTAAAACAAAACCTCAAGTTCAGAGCTGTTTCTGAGCTGTGGCTCTTCTTCCTCTTGCCCTTAACTGACCAATGGTGCTTACAAAGTGTGTTGCCATGAAGTAATCTAGATAAGGAGCTTTTACTGTGAAATTAATTATTTTAAGCTTCTTAGTCTTTTCTTGTGTGCTGAATCAGATTTTTGTGCTACCTTTTAGGTAGAAGTGTTGCTGTTCTCTAGCACTCCCATGGTGTTGTTTGTGATGGTCACATGGGAAACATCCCATGAGCAGATGGGAACTGGCACCAACATATTCAAATTGTAAACTAAAAAGGAGAAACCTGGTCACCTAAATTTACAGGAGCCAACCAGTGTCCTTGGGAGTGAAATATCTCCAACTGGTTTTTATGTTTTGAAGTAAAATTTGTCAGAAAGAAGCTACTAGACTAGAAGACTTTCTACATTTTATCTTCTTTTGGTTATGCTTTTTTTTGTCCTTCTTTTTCCCACCTTACTAAAAGAAGAATATTGCTGGAACTGCTTTCACAAAAAGAATTCTGCAGATGTTGGCCAACCTAGCTGAAATTACTTCTATAATCTCAAGCTTGGAAAAAGTATAAGGCAGCATAGAGTAGTCCCATGCTATTTTTGTCCCATATTGTTTGGGGAGGTGTTGGGAGACATTTTTCATAAGACCAGTGCTCTTTTTAGGACTGCAAAGTGGTAGTAGAATCTCTGGAACTTCAGCTAGCATGTAGCAAGAGAGTGTTGAGTTAATGCTTTGGGAGTTCTTTGGATATTCCACATATCTTGTATGTGGAAAACTTTTAGTCAAGCTTCCTTTTTTGGGAGTGGGGGGAGAGACGACTTTCGCTTATAAATGAAGCTTTAGGGCTTTACCAAAGCTGTGTAAAAGACCTGCTCTCTGATGATGGTTTTGGTGACTGTATACATTAATTGGTGACTAGGGGAAAAAAGGCATCAGGATTTGGATGAAATGTGATTTTACTAACTCTGAGCTCTGGAGACCTTTGACTTGTCTGAAGACAGACAATTACAGGTTTTGTTTTGACAATGTTGTGTATACATAGCCAACAGATGGAACAGAAAATCTCTGATAGCTTGGGGAACATATTTAAACAGAAGTAGATTTGGGGAGGCAAGAGCAAATCTTTATGAGAAATCATTTCCTTTGGTGTGGATCTGAAATGAAGGCTGGTTTGAAATGGGTAAATTCTCTGTTTAACACAGTTCCACTGCTAGCACAGCTTGAGTAAACAGGGCAACAGTGGAAACTGCTCATGCATTGAGAGAAAAGTCTGTGAAAACACAACATAGGGGCTCATCTTTGCTGTGGTGTTGGTTCAGGATCAGAATGTGTTCATTCTTGCTGATTCTGCACATTTTATCTGTAGTCCTACTTTCAGGCTTTTCATTGATATGACCAGTCAATGTTAACAGTATCTATGAGGTGTGAGCACTGGTATTGAGTACAGCAAACTTCCTGGATGAGTCAGCTGAGCTGGAACCCTAGCCAGTTCCAGCTTAAGTTCTTGCAGGAGAGGGAAGGCGGAAAAGGTGCATCTGACCTTTAAAAGGGTGGTGTTTCCATAATATTATATCTATAATAATATATCCTCTAAGTATCTAGAGCAATGAGGTCTGGTAGCAAGAAAAATAAGGGGATAGATTTACCTCTGCACTGGAACAATGTCAGCTAGACACTCCTGACTCATCGGGTGTTTCTGATGGCAATCTCTGCCAATTTAGCAGGTGTAGACCTTAGCTTGCTTTAACTTGTGATCCCTGGGTCAGGAGGGTTAGAACCCCAGAGGTGCATTGGCTCAAGAACAGGTGCACACAGCTTTCAGCACCATGTTTGCCAAGGCCACAACATGGGGGTGTGTGGATGTGCATGTCTGTGTGTTAGGCACGCCCCCACCCCAGTCCACTGCTTCCCTGGACAGCCTGGGGAGTTTCTGGTGGTAAGAAGTCACACCACACTTATTTGTGTAGCACTCACTGTTCCAGTGTGGTTTGCACGTGCACATATCTGTGTATATATAGGGATTGCTTCACCTATCCTGCCTCCCTATGGTTCACTACTGTTCTGTGGACTGTGGCAGCTGGCAGCAAAGGGTTCAGGGGAAGAGAAGGAAGGTATGTCCAATTAAAACTACAAGGGAAGATTAACAAAGTAGCAAGGGATTAACCGTACAAGAGTACCATGATGGTGCATAGTAATTTTCACTTCAGCAATGACTCACTGGGATTATTGGGATTTGATCAGTATAAGGGTGTGGAAGAAGGTAAGGAAGAAGGAACCTCATCCTTACTGCTTCTCTTTAAACATAGTCAGTCCTTGACCTTTCAGTAGATAGGATAAGCAGACTTTCCATACTACCTGGTTTTGAAATGGGTTACTAGAGCATGTAAGCCTGACTTCAGCTGGTCAAAATACGACTTGTCTACTATATACTAAATCTTGAAAACTGCTAAGATGGTAGCAGATTTGGGTTTAGCCTGGAAGTACGTGGAGGAGTACTTGACGGTCACACCTATGTGCCTACTTTTGACAGCACAACCCTAATAAACTAGGAAAACAAGAGGAAAATGCTCGTTTCCTGAAAAAAGCTATTTCAAATTTCTGAACTTTATTTGACTGTTCCTACTTATTCTAAAGCATTTTAGCAAGTTTCTGAAACTTACTGTTTTATAAGCTACATAATCTTTTGTTGTCTCAGTTTCAGAATTAAGAAAACTCTTTGAACCAAACAACCGAGATTTTTTGGAAATGAAAAGGTAAAGGAAAAAAGTCTTTGGCCTGTAAAATAAAACACACAGCTTGTTTTGTTACCTTCTCGTAGAAACTCTGCCCTTGAATCTTCAAGATGCCTGTTTTCACATTTTTCACATATTTTTCAGAAAAGAAAGAATAGCTAGGCGCTTAGAGGGAATTGAAAATGATACACAACCTATGCTTCTACAAAACTGCCCAGGATCAGTCACGCACCGTTTACTAGAGGAAGATACACCAAGATATATGCGTGCAACTGACCCATACAGCCCCCACTTAGGTAAGTAGCACGTGTCAGTAGGTCTTGCACTGCATGTTTGCTCCACTATCAGTTATGCAGTACCTAGAGAAGAGTTCTACAGAAGAGCTCTGTCAGGTTGTTTGAGGTTTTTTAAATTTGCCTTTTAAGTCTCCAGTTGTCCTGTTTGAAAAACGTTAATGGTTCTTATTGCTTTAAATAACTATTTGAATTGAGAACTATTACTTATTAAAGCATTATTCCTAATACATATTTCTTAATTGTTTGTATGTGCTTTTGGAGACAAAAGTGCAAAAATATAATGTGTCTGTGCAGGCACTTAGATGTGTAAGAAAATAGGAAGCTTTTAGTTCACTCAGTTTGAGTGGTGTATGGGGTACTTGGAGTTTTGGGAAGGACTTGCACATATATGTTGTACTTTTGACAGGCAGATCAAATGAAGAGGAAGAAACTTCAGATTCTTCTGTAGAAAAACAACCCAGATCGTCCAGATACCGATCAGAAACCACAGGAGGTAATACAGAGCCATTGTACAGTACAGCAAACATGGATGTCCAGGAACTAGAGTCAAAGGCAGAGAGAATAGCTAGGTACAAGGCAGAGAGGCGACGCCAGCTGGCAGAAAAGTATGGATTATCTCTTGATTCTGATTTGGATTCTGAATACTCATCCAGATATACGAGGGCAAGGAAAGATCCTGACAGTGTGGAAAGAAAAGGAGTGAAAAGTGAAAGGCAGGATGGTGAAAACAAGGACTATGGCACCCTCTATTTGTCCAGGACTGAGACGAAGGCATCAAAGAGTGTGATTTCTGATTCCAAAGAGTACTCCAGCCATGAAGATAAAGATGGCCTCTCAAATGAAAAGAGTGTTAGAAAAGCAGATGACAGTGCCATTAGACAGGCTTCTGACCCTTCAGCAACCTTGGATAGTTCTGTCTCCCTTTCACTTTCTGGACGAGACTCTTCCTGCTATAACGAAGTGCCAACATCAAAGCAAACCCCCCGAGAGTCCCTCCCTTCACCAAAGCGGGCAGCCTCACCGACCCACTTGCAGAATGACCAGCCCTTGCACAGTAACAGCAGACAAAGGTAAGTGTGATTTTTATTTTTTGTTTCGCTGTAGATTCCTTTATCTTAATCAGCTTCTACATCAGTGTCTACAGTGTTAATGAGAATGTATTTATTACCCTTGAAGAATGTATTTAGTTGCTTTGGATGTCTCAAGCTGGATTAGTTGGGTTTATTGTATCAGTATGTGTCTGACATAGGGAAGTGGCTATATATTTCTCTAATTAGCTATGTCATTGGTTTCACTTTATATTCATAGAATTTTTGCTAAAATTAGGCCCTTTGTGGGGAGGACACAAACTAGAAATTGAAGGAGTTATGGTTCTAAATCTCCTTGGGTTTCATTTTTTTGGTTTTTTTTAATAACCTGTTAGAGCAAATCTTTAACTTTCTTTCTTATATATCTTGTAATTGTTGACTGGGAGCTTCCAAGTAGAGGCAAACTGTTTCTCAGTGAATATCTTTATGATGGCTTCTGCCAAAACAAAACAGTCTGCAGACTTTAAAGCTGAAGAGTGTCTTGGGTCAGTTGAAATAATAGGTGATTTGTTTTCCTGATGTGAAAGCATAAAAACTCTTTTGAACTGTGATAGTCAATCCTTCAGATAATATCAGGCATATATGTGCATGAAGGGGCAGAGGGGAGAGTTGAAATTCTATGCTGAATTACTTCAGAATTGACAAATATACTATGGTAATAGGGTAACCAGATCCTTCCAAAAGGAAAAAACCCCTAGTTTTCACTAATTTTACATTACAATTTCTCAGTATGGTATAGAAATACTGTCAAATTCTTATGCTGACTGAAAACAATATGTGACTAAGAATTTTTTAAAGTATGATTTTCTCTAAGTGCAAGTCTTTAATTTCTTGGTAGGTGGATAGGTAGAAAATAGTAACTGTAAAAACTTAAATTAAAATGTTGCAGCTAAAAATTATGTAAATGAGAACTTAATTTTAAACATATGTGCATAATGCTGAGCAGTGTTGACTGTTTTTAGGAAACTGAGGTAACTGGTATAAATTCAACCATTTATGCTTTCCATAGAGCACAAGAGCTCTCAGTTCCCAGTTGTGAGAAATTGGGAGAAAAATGGAAAGGCACCAACATGAATTATTAAAGAAGTAAATCCACAGTTAGTGAGCAGAGACAGGTGTTTTGGGAAGAGTACAGGGACACTGCCCAGTTGTGTAGAGATAAGATTAGGAAGAGCAAGGTGAAGCTGGGACTGAACTTGAAAAGGGATGCAAAGCATAACAAGGACTTCTACAGGTATGTTAGCTGGAAATGGAAGGTCAAAGCAAAACTGATAACAATGGACAAGGAGAAGGCTCAACTACTTTTTTGCCTCACTCTTCAATGGCATCCTCTCCTTCCACACCTCATGAGTGGATGGACAGCAGGATGGTGACTGGGAAAGTGAAGTCCCTCCCACGATAAGAAAAAATCATGTTCCTGACTACCTGAGGAAGCTGAACAAAAGTAAGGCTATAGGACCAATTAGATTTATCCCAAGGTCTTGAGGGAATTGGCTGATATATCTCCATGATATCTGAGCAGTCAAGTCCCAAGTGACTGGAAAAAGGGAAACATTGCACCCATCTATAAAAAGTGTAGAAAGGAGGATACTGGAAACTACTGCTCTGTCAGCCTCACCTCTGTGCCTGGGAAGATCATGAAACAGATCCTCTCAGAAGCTGTGCTGAGGTACATGGAGGACAGGGAGGTGATTCAAGACAGCCAGCACTGCTTCATCAAGGCAAGTCCTGCCTGGCCCATCTAGTGGCCTTCTGTGGTTGAGTGGACATTAGTGGACAAGGGAAAGGCTACAGATGTCTGTGTGCGTGCTCCTGCAGGGCCTTCTACACAGTCCCCCACAGTATCCTTCTCTCCAAATTGAAAAGCTATGTATAGATTGGTCAGTAGATGAGGAATTGGTTGGACAGTTGCATCCAGGGAGTAGTGGTCAACAGCTCAGAGTCCTGATGGACATTAGTGACAAGTGGTGTCCCTTAAGGGTCTGTGTGGGGACCAGGGTTATTTAATGTCTTCCTCAATGACACAAGGGGGTTGGGTGCTCCCTCAGCAGTTCTGCAGATGACACCAAGCCGAGTGGTGTGGCTGACACTCCTGAAGGATGGGATATCACCCAGAGGGACATGGGCAAGCTTGACAAGTGGGTTCATCAGAGTCTCATGAGGGTTTGGTAAGGCCAAGTGCAAAGTTCTGCACCTGGACTGGGACAAGCCCCAGTAGTACCAGTACTGGCTGGGGGTTGAAGGGATTGAGAGCAGCTCTGCCAAGAAGAACTTGGGGGAGCTGGTGGGTGAGGGGCTGGACATGAGCTGGCAATGTGCACCTGCAGCCCAGAAAGCTAAATGTGTCCTGGGCCACATCAAAAGGATCATGGTCAGCAGGTTGAGAGAGTTGATTCTACCCCTCTTCTCCACCCTCGTGAGATCCCACCTGGAATACTCTATCTGTAGCTCTGTAATCCTCAGCACAGGAAAGACACAGAGTGTTGGAGCAAGTCCAGAGGATAGCCACAAAAAAAACCAGAGAGGTGAAGCACCTTTCCTATGAGGAAAGGCTGAGAGAGTTGTTCTTCACCTTGGAAAACCGAAGGCTCCAGGGAGATCTGATTTCAGTCTTTCAGTGGTGCAGAAGGTGATTATTGGGATAGACTTCATAACAGGGACATTCCTCCTTTCCTATAGGACAAGGAGGAATGGTTTTGAGCTAAAGGAGGGGTAGATTGATGCTAGATATAAGGAAGAATTTTTTTACAAGGATGGTAGAGCACTGGCACAGGTTGTCCAGAGAAAAGGTCAATGTCCCTGCTCATTGCAGAGAGATTAGACTAAATGACCTTTAAAGGTCCCATCCAACTCAAACTATTCTGTGATTCTGTGAATAAGTAATAATATAATACAAATTGCTGACTGCATTATCTCTAATTTCAGATTTCTTTCTGGATGAGGCTTGGGTCACTATTTGCATAAAACAAATTTCCCCTAATTGCTGTCTGTCTAGCTTTTGAAGGAAACCATCTGCACCCACCAAGACGTGGTGTAGTACTTAAAGCACCCAAGAGCTTAAATATAGGATTTGGTCTCTTGTTTGCATACACATGTAGGCAGTAGGTGGTATTTTAAAGGCCATGTTGCCATTCTTTAATACCCCTGACAGTTTCAGTGCCAGCATACACTCCCTAGTATGGTATTCAGAGATGTAAGAATAACCTCTCTGAAACTCTTGTCCCTGATTTTGAGTGGTAAAAACGTCACTGTGTCCATGCAGTCCATTTAAAGTTACTCTGTGGTGGTCTCCTATAAGGCTGTTTGCACAAGAGAAAAAAAGGCTAAGTACAGATTTTCAGGTGACTGCTGTTCTGAAGTCAATTCCACATTATATATATACAGGCTACAAAATTGGTTTCATTAAATTTAAATTTCCTCAGTTTAAATTGGAAAATAAATGCAGCTCACTTTGGAATATATACGAAAGCTTTTGTGCCTTCAGTACTAAGAAGAATTAATAATTAATCCAGTTACCCATCACTGAGAAGGTATCACTTGACGTTGCCTGCATTTGGCTCCTGAAATGGCTAATTAAATTCAAAACGTGGCTTGCCTTCTTCTGATTGCAGTCTTCAAAGGATGAATGATCAAGTACAAATAATTGCTACTTGGGCCATGCCCACTATAAAAATGTGCCAAAGTACACATTAAGAGAGAAGGAAGTTCCCGTGCTTCAAAACAATTCCAGATAGCTGCTACTAGTGAGCTTCTGTGAAAAGGCTTTGCCTCCTGTTTGGTCAGTTCCGTTAGGGATTCAAAAACGTTTGGAAAAACAGAAGGCGTTTCAACAGTTGGTGTTTGTCGTTCTAAGATAGATTTGGATTCAATGACAACGGTAGGTGAGTTCTCAAATTTAAACTTACTTGCATCAAATACACTGTTATCTTCAGAACAGTTGTTGATTCAACCTTTTTCAACTATTTTTATTAAAGTAGCTAAGAAATATTAAAGTATATGTCCTGGAGCTTAATTTGGGGTTTTTATCCCAAATGGCTCTTCTCTCCAATGGAAAAGTTCTTTCAGATGTAGCTATAAGTAATGGAAAACATCCTGACAAGCATCTCTGGGGAGTGAGTTTGTAAACATTAATTTGACAGGAGAGGCAGTGTTTGCAAGGTTAGAAGTATTTGATGTGTTCTACTGTTGCTGGGGGATTATAGGTGAAGGTGAACTTTAGGAAGTTATATGAGAAACTTAATGTAGGAAGTCTGCAAACACCCTTACTTGCACCACTGCAGGGCTTTTAAAAGCTCTTCTTTCTTTTTATGCTTTCAACTTCAAAGTGTAAACAGAGTAGTCAAGGCAAGATTAAATTAGGTGTCACTTTGTTTCTTATGTTTTCCCTTTGCCGAGTCACCCAGTGGCACAGTGTGTTTGACTTGTGCTAACCAAGCGGGCATTTCTGAAGCTTTGTAACAGGGTTACAAGAGGACGGAGGGGTTCCAGATGCTCCTGAGAATTTCTTAGGAAATATGATGTAGCCTTGTGAATTTTTCATTTTGTTAAATTCCTATTACTACTTTGTTTTGATTGCAGCAGTCTTTACTACTTTAAATCACAAATTAAAGGGATGGTTTTAACAACTTTTTCAGGTGTCCTTACACAAAACTGACCCACAATGGCAAATGCAAAAATAAGGTTGTGTAGTTGCTTTCACTTCTCATGTAAAGTTACTTCTGCAGAATCTTTACCATTTAAAATACTTTGCATATGTTTGTGGGATTATATAATAGTTTCTTTCACAGTTTATCATCTTTGAATTTGATTGGTGTGCATTGCTTTTGTTTTCTAAAACAGTCCTCTGCAACTGAGTAATCAAAACCAAAAAGAAGTGTGGCGGGGAGATTGGGAAAAATAATGGGAGCGTGTGTTGAGATCTCAGAAATTACCTGAAGTTCTGTTTTCTGTAGTAGTGCAGGGAAAGCAAAACCTGAATGGTTTCTTCAGAAAGATTCGGAAGGGGACACACCTTCACTTATCAGCTGGCCCTCCAGGTATCATAAAACATGGCTGTGTGGCTAACAATCAGACTACGAACTTCCCCTCTCTTTCCTTTTACTATCTACATTTAACACTTGCCCTTAATTTTCCTTTAATAGCAGCAAGTAAGAAAATGGGGTTTTTTTGTGAATAAAAAGCTGTTGAAAGTTTCCTGAAGCATCTGCTTTTATTCTAACTTAGAGCCAGTTGGTACTTTGATGAAGAAGTACAAATTCCCCAAGCTTCTTCCACAGCTACTATCATTCTGGCTTCCACTAGATTTTATAACTTACTATTTTATCTCATTTTGTGCTCTGCAAACCAGCATATTTTTATATTGTACACCAGTCCATCTTAGCATTTCCTACAAGTAACTCCTTGAATTCCAAAGGAGATGGTACAAGAGAAGTAAAACAATAATTACATGGAAAAGTAAACCAAAATCCTGATCAAAGCTGCAGGCAGCTGCTTTCTCCTGGTTTGGTAACACATACAGTGAGCCCACCATGAAAAGCATTGCAGGAAGTCTCTTTTTCATGTTCCTGATTACAGTAATGCCTGTAACCCAGTACTAACATTGGTGTGGATGTTCTGGACAATGCTTGGTGTGTGTAGTTTAAAGAATACTTCTTCAGACTTAACACACTTCATGTGCTTAAGCAACTTTCCCTGACAAGTGTATCAATCTTCAGAGGTAAGAAGCACCAAAATATTGGAAAGATTGGTGTTTCAAATGACTTTGGATATCCTAAATTATTCTCTTACATAATTTGCCTTTTTTTTTCCTAAATCTTATTTCTTAATTATGTAAACTCCAAAAAGTCTGTTGGTTGCAAGCCTGGAATTGCACATACTTTGAGCTGGATTACTTGCTTTCAAACAGAGAGCTAGTTTCCTAGGTTGAGTCTCTCTCTTTCCTCAGAAGTAAAACGAATTTTTCATACCCATTTGGGAGGGGAGGAAGTACAGGGCTTTCATTTTTAATACTGTGTGCGTTATCTACAGACGATTGCCCTGCCTGAGCCTCGGCGAGGCTGTAAAAGTGCTGGAGAGCTTTACCTGCAGTGATAGCCCCAGAGCAAAGGCTGCCCCTGGCTGCATGTGCTTGCCTCCCACTGTGCTGCTGTATTCAGTTTAGAAAGGTTAAATAGAACTCTGTTTTGCATGGATGTTGCAGAAGTCCGGAGGTGTTTCTAGAAAACACACTGAAGTAAGGTAACTTTTGGGAACAAGTGTTTTTTGCAAGTTTTGCATGTTAGAATGTAATGAAACATTTTAAAATAGAATGCCTGTTTCGGTTTTTAAATGCCCTTTTCCCTGCAAGCTCTCTGAAGAGCAACAGCCATGCCATAGTTTCACTTTCGGGTTTAGGACTTGCCCTTTCAATGTTTTTTCTCACTTACTGGAACAGGTTACACTACATGTGACATTTCAGATGTCTTAAATGATACACAAAACCACGAGTAAACCAGTCTCTGGCAAAATATCTGAAGGGCTAGGTGGAGATGAAATGTTTTTTTTCACCCCTTTCCCCAGTGCAACATTTTGGTATGACATAAGCTTCCCAGTGTTTAGACATCTTCGAATATCTGACTGCATACACAACTGCCAGTAGAATTTGCAATTGCAGGCTAAACCCAACGCTCTGATAATACAAAAAGTAGTTTTGATCATCTTGTTTGTTTGAGACTATGGGTATGTGCTGTTTGGCGAACACACTTGTGATCTCAGGAGAACATGCTGTATGTTCCCAGAGCTTGCAGAGTTACCTTCTCAGGAATCATGCATGTCCAAGGGCCAGTGAATCACTTGACTGTTTTTGAGCAGTGTTACTGCTAAGACTTGGGGGGAGGAAGGGGTTGCATCATAACATTGCTTTATTTTATTGTATTGGTTTTTGTTTTACTACACTGTTGCTGTCTGTACCCACAATAGGTGTCTGTATTCCTTTCCAGATTGGGTATTGCTGTTCACAGCTTTAATCCTTTTTCTTTCTTAAAGAGTAAAAGTTAGAGAGAAATTGGTGAAAGAGGAAAGTGCTCGTGGAAGCCCTGAACTTGTCACAGACACAGTATCTCAGAGAAAATCCCATCCAGTGCCAGCCCACTACATGCCTCTTCAGACAGAACCGTCTGCCTTTGATAGGGTTATAAATCAGCCCGTCAGTTCCGTCCGCCAGCCAATCCATGGCTATATCCAGCCTGCTGGCATTGCTCACACAGCTCAGCTGATGGCAGCAGAAGAACCAGCAAACACCCCTGTTGGCAGCCTGCTCCCGCCAGACAATGTTAGCCTGGGAGCAAAATCCTCAGCAGCCACTGCACCAGAGAGTGAAAAGAAAGAAGCACCTGGTTACGGAGCAAAACCTAATGAAGAAGATTCCTTGGAGGGTGAACAGGCTTCCAAAGGCAGGAGGCCAATTCTGCCATCTGAGATTCGCAAGCAAGGGAAGAACCATGAAGGCCTCTTTGGAGGAGAACTGGAGACCCCTGTGGGGAGTTCCTCCTTTGCAAGCAAGCCGAAAGTTAACTCAGAAGTTCAGAGAGAGTTGGAATGCAATAAGAGGCAGGCCCCCGAGCAGCAGTTTAAGACCCCTGAGAACATAGAAAGGAGTGAAGCTGTTATGTACGTACAGAGTGGATCTGTATTGCAGCCTGACAAGGCAAAGGCTCCTATTTGGAAAGTGTCAACAACAAAGCATAAGGTCCTGACTCGCTCCATGTCTGACTATACTGTGACTACTAAGCTAGAACCTTTTAAAAGTAAGGAGAGTGTGGAAGGAAATCCACCAAATGGTGAGATTGGCATGGTTGACACAAAAGTCTCTGTTGCCCAGCTCCGTAATGTCTTTCTGGAGTCTGCTAATGCCAACAAGAAAACAGAACTGTAGGTGACATTTCACTCGTATTTTCATGTGAAACTTGCACGTCCTTGGCAAAATTACACCCACTCAACGGCAGTTGTTGTTCGGCACTTAAAGCACACAGCTTAGCTCTCACCAGTGTGTACTGGAGGCTGAGGTGGTTTGGATCCCGCTTTTGTGCTTCTGCTTGCTGGTGCAAGTTGCGATGTGGGGTAGCTGGAATGTGTTCGTCTGCGCATGGAGGAGCATGCAGAGTGATCTCTGGGGAGTTGTTGAGATGCTTACATCTATGTTTTACTTCTCTCTCCTATTTTCTTTCCTATGCGCTCTCTGTCGTGCGATTTGAAAGTGAATCTCGGTTTGAGATGTCAACAGCAGGTAGTACTGTGTCTGCCAATGGGGACCGTGAAAGAGGGCCACGAAAGGCAAGGCGCTATTTCACTCCTGGTGAAAATAGAAAGACTTCTGAGAGATTTAAAACTCAGCCTATAACATCAGCAGAACGAAAGGAGACAGATAGGTAGGCACGTACATGGCTCTGTGTAGCGTTCTGGCACAGGTGGATATTAACAAGGTTGTGAAAAGATTTGTTCATAGATTAGAATAAACATTTCACAAGGCTATTGTTCGTCTTTAAGAACCATCAAGTATTTATTATAGCTTCTTGTAAAATGAAACCTAACCCTCCCCCCCAAACCAATTTGTTGCAAATTCCTCCCATTTGAAATAGTGAACAGTGAATCATCATGAAGTACTGTAGCCATCTGGTTTGAATGTTAAATTCTTTTGGTTTTGTATAAAGGGTTTCCTTTCCATCTACTCTGCTTTATCATTTACTCTCTTTGTAAGCCACCAAAGCTACCTATTTTATGTTAAAAAGCTGGCAGCAAATCTTAGACTCTTATTTTCTGCAAGGTGAACTAGAAATATTTTTTCTTTACTGTATTTTAAATTTGGCTGCAAATGCTTGCCTTTATGCTTTATTAAAGGATGTTCCCAAGTGGACACTTCTGAAACTTGAAAAATAGATAAATTCTCCCACTCTTAAGACTTTGAGGTCCTGCTACTTCAGATTGAATTTGAATTTCATTTTTGATGTCTTGTTTCCAGCTAACTTTTTTCTGTTTGATAATTTTTCACTAGGTCAATTTTGTGTGCAGAAATACCAACTGCTGACGGTATGTTGCTGTACTGTTTTCCAAGGAAAAAATGGGATACTATGTGTTTTATTTTAACTTAAGAACCGTTTGATAATACAAAAAAATCTATTGAAAATATCTCTATGATACATAGTTGAAATACTTCTTTTCTTTGGGCCATGTCTACTACAGACTTGATTTCAAACTCGTTTCAGTCCAAAAGTCTGTTTGTGGATACCAAACTTCAAATGGGAGTCAAGTGGAGAATGGCTTGAAACTTTTTAATGTAGTTGAGGTTGGGTTTTATCCTAATTTAGACAATAAATAAGCTAGTTGTTGGGAAAAAATTAATCATTGGTCAGTTTTAGTCACTGGTCTAGGACTTAAAATTTAAAGAAAGCCTTAAGTATAATGTGAAAGTGATGTTCTAACTTGTTTTTGGCCAAGGAAGTTGCAAAAGGCAGGTTATTGAATTACAGAATTCAGTCTGCCATCTTGCTTCTCTTCCCCTCTTGTCACCCTTGGCAAGTCTGGCACAAATTAAGTAGGTAATCTCATGAATAGCTATATTTAGATTTAATGCCTTATGCTATTTGAAAGCTGATACTCCTTGCAGCTCTGAGATGCTGGCTCTTGGATTTGGAGGATGCTGATTTCAGCTCCTGATGATACCAATTTAGCCTCTGAGAAATGGGGACACAAGGTGGTAACCAGAATGGTCAGCTAGTAGAAGATAGATGTTCAGTACTCTTCATTGACCCTTAAGGCAGTCTTTACTTTCTTAGTCCATGTGTTTTCATAGACTGATGCAATAAGTGTGATTATTCATCAAATGTTGTTTAGATAGCTTGAAAGGATTTGAACTGTCCTGAAGAAAAGTCTTGTTTGCAAATCATGTCAAAAATTCTCATTTGATGCAATACATGTTAAAGCAGGTAAAGTTTACACAGCTGGGTTCACAATAGGTTTTTTGTTAAATGTGAGAAACAGCCAGCTTATTTGCTGGTTTGTAATCATTCATATTAAAAAAAACATTACTCTTAGTATGAGATTGATTCATTATGTTCAGCCTCCTTTTTTTTTCCCCCTTTGTGTAGATGAAGAAAAATTGGATGACCGAGCCAAACTAAGCGTAGCTGCAAAGAGACTCCTTTTTAGAGTGAGTATTGCATTTTCTAAAGAGGATGTTGAATTAAACATTTCAAATACAAGATGCTGAAGGAGCCCAAAGTGCATTACCATGAAGTACAAAGCAATTAACCAAGTTCAAGCTACATAACTTCTGTTTTTTACTTCATTCCCTACCTACACAGTAGACCTGTTGCTCTAAAGCCTGCTCTAAGGATGTCATTTAGAGAGAAGTGTGTAGTTAGTTTTAACTCCATGGTGCATACTGTATGATTGGACCTTGCTTCTAATTCAGAGATGGGCATTTGGGAACTTCACTGCTGTGCATGCAAGAAAGCTAAGAAGAAAGTATTGTTTCAGAACTTTTCTTCCATGGTTTTAATTATTATATATGTCCTGTTAGGAAATGGAAAAATCTTTGGAAATGAAAAATATTCCCAAGCCACCTACAAGAAGTTCAGCAGTGGAGAGGAGGATGCGGCGTTTGCAGGACAGGTCTCACACCCAGCCCATCACCAGTGAGGAGGTGGTCATTGCAGCCACGTAAGTCTTGTGCATGTGTTGGCTCTAACTCCAGCTCCTGCTTTCAAATCTGGGAATAAGCTCTGTATCTGTGGTGCTTATAACTTTGTAGCAAGGAAAACATTTATTGCTAAGGGCCTTGAGATCCACGGGGGAAACTATATTGAAATTCCTTTTTAAGTGTAGAGGGACTAGTAAAGCATAACTTGTATGAACTGTAATTTGGCAGAAAGTTTAGGAACCTGTGGATTAGGTAAACGAGATTAATCATAGCATTGTTTCATAACCCAAATGAAAAAGATAGTTTGTGCTGTGGGAAATCTGCACAATTTCATATGGAATGTATATGTTTTGGGGAAAACTTTTTACACTCTGAAATCTCAAAGGTACTTTTTGGAAATGCTTTTCTTGCACTTTGGTCATGTATCATGATGTTTTCCTGGAAAAAGGAAAATCATTTTGAGGGGGGAAATTAAACAATGGTGAATTGAATGGATGTTCACCTAATGGTCAGCTGAAAGGTAGCTTACTTTATGGGTTAAGAATAACTTCAAGAGACAGCCTGTTTGCTCCTCTAGGTTTTTAGTTCTTTCAAAGTATTTGGAATTATTTTGCAAATGTCACGGCAGATAACTCAGTTAATTAAAAATTATTGCTGTTTGGTTTTTTTCTGTTTTGTTTTGGTTTGGTCTTTTCTGTAGTTAACACTTAATGTATTGCTTTTCTTAATGCTTTTTTCTTCTCTCTCCCTGTGAATTTTCCCTCCTTGGCAATTCTTTAAAGTGAAACTACCCCTGCTTCACGTTCTGTGAATACCCACACAGTAGTGACAAGAGTACCTAGTCCCACTGTAGTTAAGAGCACTGTACAACCTACCAGGTACTGGGGGGGTAAACATGCATGTTACATGGAGCACAAGATTCCTCAATAGCAGATGCATCTTTAAAGTCTGGAATGCCTTTTCAATGTGTCAAGTCAATACTCGTTTCAAGAATATTTAAAACACTCGTCAACTTCATTCATGTTTGCATGATAAAGCAATGCAGCTTTTTTTTTGTCAAGAGTCTGTTTTCAGGACCCTTCTAACCACACTTAACCTGTTGTAGAAGCATATTCTTCTTCTGAAAGAAATTAATTTGCATGTAAGCAAACATAGCAGAACCCTCTTTGCTCTTGTAATTTTTTTTGTATGGTAATGTCATCCTGAGATGAAAATAGCACAGCTGAGTGCTTGATTTCACAAGGAGTACATGTCCTTTGTCTGTCTCTACATGTATTTTTTTAGCTCGCAAAATTAAAGGAAATATAAGAAATTGCACCACCTATAGGTGAAGTTGCAGAATACTGTTTGCCTGTTCTGAATGAGAGAATTTTAGCAGAGACCATGACAGAAAAAAATTATTAGAGAATACTATTAATTCCGTAAATGTGGAAGAAGTTGAACAATAAAATCTTTTATAGTAAAGGTGAATAAAATACATTATTGTAGAGACAAATGCAGTTACAGCTTTTATGAATGAATATGTCTGCCTTCAGCATTGGTCAATCTTCAAAATCAATGGACTATGTTTCAAAACTAATTTTTGTTGTTGATTTATCCCAGATAATTTAAAACAAAAGACAGTCTGAATTCTGTTCTGCTTCAGATTAGAAGAGTCATTGCAATTTATTCTAATTTAAAAGCAGCACTAACCTGGAGTTTAAATCTGTCTTTTAAATGTTTTTATCATATATGGTCCACAAATTGCTTTCAATAAAATTTAACTTTATATAAATTGCACTGTAGGAACTTAAAGGCATCTTAAATGTCTCTCCATAGCTCTGTACTCTGTATAAAGAGATTGTCTGTAAAATCTCTCTTCAATCTTGAGTTCCCTCTTAAAAAATGTTGTGTTCTAATCAAATGAATTCTTGACTGAAACTGTAACTTTTTTTTAAATCTTCAGCTGTTGAATTAGAATTCATCATGCCAATGTTGAACCACTGCATACCCACTTAGGCTGCTATATTACATTGGCTATTGTGCTTCACGTGCAGATCTTCTGCTTCTATCAGGTTGAGATGTTAAAACTGCACAATAACTTCTTCAAAACTAATTTCCAGTTCTGCTTCTTCAGCTTGCAGGCATCAGCACACCAAAAAATTTTAGCTAAAGAGGAGATAAGAGCAGCCAAAGAGGCGATGGGGCAAGATCAGTCTGAAGAACCAGATTCTTCCACCTTAAGTTTGGCAGAAAAGATGGCTTTGTTTAACAAATTGTCTCAACCAGTATCCAGGGCCATCTCCACAAGGAATCGGGGAGATTTGAGGCACAGGAGAATGAATGCTCGTTACCAGACTCAGCCAGTCACTCTGGGAGAAGTTGAGCAGGTAAGTGCCGTCAGAGCTCTTTTGTATTTCATTTTATTGGAGAAAACAGATTCAGTTTAAGATACCATAAAGACTGGCCTTTCCTTTGCTCTGAGCTACACACAGAGCAAAAAGTTTGTCAGGAAGCAGCCTTCTGACATTGAGGAACAACATTTCCTGAAGGGATCAAATTTTTTTGTATGATTTTCTTTTTTTAAGTAATTTGCGAGTATATCGGCTTCCTGCCTAGTGCAAGTTGTACCTTTCACAGTGTGTGTGTCACTTCCAGTAGAGTATTACATGTTGTCTAAAAGTAAATTCCTGATCAAAGGGGTAAAAACTGGGACACACATCATTTTGCTTTAGGTGTATTTTCAAGGCATTTTGGAGCTTTGTCATGTGCAATTTTCAGGCTCTTTCCTGAAAGCACAATATACTTCCATTATTAGTAAGAACATAGTCTGTCATTTTCCTCTGGGAGGAGGCATTGATTTTTATCTGTATTTTTTTCCCTAAAAGCAGAATACTTTTGAAATTCAGGAAGTCAAAGAGAAATTATTTTGTGTATGCAGTGAAATTTGGCTTCCTGTTCTGGAATACTTCATCTAATTGGAACTGCAAAGGAATGCCTTTTTAGTAAAGCCTCAGAAAAAGGTGGCCCAGAAGTGATCTTCTAGATCTCTTCACAATAGCAGAAACAGCAGTCCCTTTGCGTTACAGCTTTAAAAGAAATCACTTTAACAGTGAAGCACAACTCTTGTGCATGCCATATTTCTAGGTATTTGGATAAATCTGAGTGTTAGAAAGTTCCTACCCTTTTCTTTCTATATGCTTCATTCATGATTGTACATTTTCCATATTTTGTAATAACAGAATAGTGAGAAGGCAGGATTTCTCTAAATATATTGGTGCAAAGCTGTACAGATTATAGTTGTACTTTATGCCTACTTCGCTTGCACATGAAGTGTAGTAATAAATGCTTGACAGATTTATTTAAGCAAGGTTTCCAGACCTTACATAGTCCTTTTTCCATTCACTTTCCACATGCCAATCACTGTCACAGCATGGCCTCTTTAATGATTTTGTCACTAACTTGTTTGGGAGATGGAAGGTGGTGAACAGAAAAGGGCTGAAGCAGATGGGGAAGAAGTGACAGTCACGTTACTTTGTCAGACTTACGGAGCAAACATGCTTTTCAAGCAAGGAAAATCAGAGGAAGCATGTTGTGCCATCTTTCTGAACCTAGCAAATTAAATCAGAGCTGCCTGTGAAGCAAGCTCAATGGGAGTGTATTTGCAGAAAGACTTTCTATAGTGAACTGTTCATTGTAATGTTGGGGGTTTTGAGATGCAGATATGGTTTTTCTAGGAAAAAGTGAAAGAGAGCTATCGGAGTAGATAATTAGAGGTTATATTCCCAAAATGCATATTTGAAAATGTAAATATCTTGTAATTAAAATGGAATTCACTTTTCTGATCTCCTTTAAATTTTTAATTCTGATAGATGCAATGGAAAAAAAATAAACTGGTAACTATTTTCTTAATCTTGCTTTTGGAATCTTTGAGCTAACATAGTCTTTGCTCTGCTTTCCAGTTTGCTTAATGAATGATTGTTGTTCGTATTTTATGGAAACTGCATGCACATTTTAGGTTCTGAGCTGATTTCCTCCTACTGGTTTGATCTTCTCTGTCCTTTTGCACACTGTTCACTAGCTCTGCAGTTTAAGAAAAAAAAACACCAAACCTCTCCAGATGTGTATGAGGCTTGTTTGTCACTCTCTTTCATAGCTTTTGTCTCCTTTGGAGAAGATAAAGGAAAGCTCTGCATTTCAGAAAAAAAAATGCATCTTAACTGGCTTTAGGAAAATTTTACAAAATTATTATGTTAGAAGAGCAGAAAACATAATTGTTCCACTGTGAGGGTTGTCAGAATAAATTTGGAAGTATTTTTAGTATGCTTCTTAGGCTCAAATACTTTGCTCATGACAGCCAATGTTTATATTTGAAAAAATCCTGCATGAAGGTGATTTATGTGGCAGGAGCATCAGGAATGTCTGCCGTGGGTTAGGATAGCACAGAACAGTCTCTCCCTGGTGCTGAGCAGTCACCAGAGCTGGGAGCTGCAGGGCTGTGTAAGAGCAGAGCTGTGCCAGGGCTGATGAGTCCTGCTGAGATGCACAGGTGATTAGCCTAGGCACATGGCATGTCATCCAGCATCTGGAACCTGAACTAATGCCTTCCCCCACTGCTGCAGGTCCTGAGCACTGACACCATGTCATGTTGCATGTTCCACACACAGCCTTTGTTACTAAAGATGTTGCTCTTCACGTGCAGTTGATTTTACCTTGGGTGGAATAACCCATCTGCAGGCAAATTACGGGGGCATTGTTGCTTCCTTACCTGTTCTATTCTGTACTGATAGAGTACAATATTTACATTAAAACATACCTTTGTTGAACTGATGTGATTAGGCTGGTTTGTGGAATCGATAATTTCAGAGCTTGTAAGTCCCATCTGGGTTTTTTGGGTTTGTTTTTTTGTTTGTTTTTTCCCTTCATAGGTACAAAATGAAAGTGGAAAGATCGCTCCCCTGTCATCTGCAGTTGCAACATCGATTTCAGCGATGGCCTCTGCCCTTGCTCCATTGCTCGGGGACCTGCCCGGGAAGGCAGGGACTGATGGAAGTGTGAGTGCTGCCACCAGGTTCCACCCTGCAGCAGAAAACTTGGACTCCTCAGGAAAACGCACACACAAATCAGAACAGTGGCAGCCCTCAGTGGAAGCACTAGAAAGCAGAAGAGCATCAAAGAAACATGAAGAAGAAAGAAAGAGGTTTCTAGCACATGAAGCTAATGAAATTAAAAAGTACAGCTCCTTTGAGGAAGAAACCGCACATCCTGTTCCTGAAAAAGCAGGAGACCACCATAAAGAGACAACATACAGCTTCCTGAGGAAGGGCAGCTTGGAACTGTTTAGTTCACAAGCACTTCTTCAGCCCCTGGAACAGAAGGAAATCGATACTGGCATGCAAGGTAAATGGGAAGACAAAAAAGGCCAGTCCTTTGAAGAAAAAACGGATTTGGACAGTGTTATGAAAAGCAAGACTTGGCAAAGAGGTGTGGTAATTACTTGCTGTTGGTGTGGTCTCGTTCACCAAATGGTGTTTCAAGCTTTATCAAGGCTGGTTATGTTTCCTTTTTCTAACAACTGCTTAGAAATAGGGAAATATCTGTGAAGTATTAAGTTATACAAGAGAGTTTTAATTTTTTATTCTTTCAATTTTTCAGTCTTTAAAGATGGCTCAGTTTTATTCAGATTTATTTAGTTTGAAAGCAATGGTATTACATGCTGAAGCTAAGATTTATTCTTTCTTTTTTTGCCATTGCCACTTCCCTCCAAAATTCTGAACAAACTAAACTTGCTGCTCTGGGTCAATTATCTGCCCTTAATTTTTGCCTTATTGTGCATATATAGTTATGAATTACCTACATATGTGCATACATAACTAGGAGTATAATTTTCAGATAATTAATATTGCAAAACTAATATTATTTTCTCTTTAATGTGGTGATGAAATACAAACCAGGAAATTCTCAGAGCAATTACATTTTTATATGCACAGCATAATTTAAACTTAAAAAATAAACTTCCCTATCTTTAAGTAAAGTACTTTGGAAATAAACAGTGAATTTGGTCATTGCATAAGTCCTTCTATTCTGTTGAATTTAGAAGGATGTTGTATTAGTTTTCTGTTTTATTGTGATGGGTGACAGAATCACAGTACCCTGTAGCACTAAAAACATTTTTGTGTTCATTCTGTGAAGTTAATTTATTTTGAATTTAATGGTCTTGACACAGCCTTAGAGAGGAAGGTACAGTTCTGCCTGTATTCCTCTAAAGCAGTATCCATTCTATCCAATTAGCTTTTGATGACTGCAGGGGAGATGGAGACTGGGATATAATAGGAGCAGTCATATATCAGAGGGGTGTTGTGCTTATAACACTTCAAAAAGAAAAATGACCATCACTTATATTTCTTTAAGGATAACTGTAATAGTGCATTTCTCTTTCATGAAGGCAGTTTTTTTTCCTGTGGTTTAATTGCTGCTTGAAAAAACAAACCCAAAAGAGCCCCCAACACCCCCCTAGAAAATAATACCTCTACTGAGCTATTAAATGTCCTAGTATGCTACTCAAGGATTAAACTGCTTTACCAAATAGTTAATTTTCTTGTTTAAATTTTGTCTGCTTCTCATCCCCTGCTCTTTGTTCCCTGTCACTTTCATGTGTTCATTTTCCTGTTGCTGTGATGATTGGGAGCAGCAGTTTATGCCTCATCCATATCAAGTTCAGAATTGTGTGTTGAACATGATATTCTGTGGCTTCATGTGAACATCAGGCACAAATGGCTACTCCCTGCAGCAAGTAATACTGCACAATTAATCTTTGTGCTCCAGCTCAGTCAGAGGTTTCTCCCTGTTAGAACAGTATGTGATGTGAATGTTTAAAATACAGATTTGATTCTTCAGTGTTAGTAATGTAAAGTGTCTTTGAGAATAGAACTAATTCAGTACTTCTCTTTTGAATGGGCAGACCACGCTGAGCCTTCTTCTGAACTCACCAGCACATCAGCCATGAGGACAGTTTCACAAACAGCAGCTGCAGGATCCTGTAGACTGCAGGAGCTTTCTGAGCAATTGGAAGGCAAATTTTATAAGAATTCCTGTGAGATGTTTTCCATGGGAGAGAGCAAAGCACAAATAGCTGAGGATGTCCTTGATAATTCCAGCAAAACTATGTCAATTAAGGAAAGGTACTTAAATTTCTCTTTCTTTTTTCCAATGATCCCTATAAATACAGTTATTATATTGATGATGGTATAAAAAGAAACTTTAAAAGTGTTTCTAAAAAAGCTACATAGTGATTATTAGGCTTTATTATTACTAACAGCAGAAACATGCAGCTAATCTGCCTGACATGCTTATAAAGCAGATGATGGTGAATGAGAATTGCCATTCAAGAGAACATAATGACATGATTTTGAAAGAGCCACCTGAATAATCAATGAATATTTCATAAAATTAAAGTTGTAAAATATACGTGTTCTAATTACATTTATACTCATATACTCAATATACTTCTCCAGGTTCTGCTTTCAGTTACAACAGGTATAATGTGATTCTGGTTTATTTTGATAAACATTGTTTGTTGCTCTACAGGAGTTTCTTAAATAAGCTGAGTAGAGAGAGTCACAGATAGACTCTGATACTGCCCCACTACTTCAGAAGTACATGGTTGTCATTTTGACTTCTTGGAACTTGCTGTAGGGGTTTTTAAAGGATAGTAAATTGGACAGGTTTATAGGAGTACTAGATATACTTTTTCCAACCCAAGATAATTCTGATCTGAAACACAATGTTAAATCCTGCACTTGTGCAGAGAGTGGGAGTTCAGGATTGAAGTGCCAATAGCTGCTGTAGTACTTGTAAAAGTCTGTCTAACCTAGTTAAAACTTCGAGAGTATAAACTCAGTCCCAAACTGGTAGCAGTGCAGTGAGTAGAATTACGATTAGTTGGCCTATCTTTACTTCGGTTTTTCTGCAGTGAAAGCAGAACCAGTAAATGAAAATAGCAGCCTGATAAAACTTTCACTGTGTAAAAGTATTCCCTCACTTACTGAGAGGAGTGTGATATTAGGTGTTCTGAACCTTTTTTTTTTTCTTTTAAACGTGATTCCAAAGTTTGCTGCTTAAATTCATGTGTTTCTAGGAGGTATGTGAGTCATTCTCATTCACAGAGCATCCCCACTCCCTGTCAACCCCTTTACACAAGGGTGTGCAGGGCAGCTACAACAGCTGTGCAGTCTTAGTGCCCCTTCTGAAGTTTGGACTTACCTTTTTCAGTTTACTGTTGTTTTCTTTAGAGCAACTTTCATCCCCATCCCCCTCCTGTAAATATCTCAATTGTATTGGCAGATGAGGTTTAAGACCAATAACTTCTGGTTTATAGGTGGTAAATGATCTACCATCCCTGATCCTGGTGGGGAGAAAGAGGTTGGAGGGAAGATGTAAGTTTTAGCAGCTGTTTCAATCCTAACTTTAATGCCTCAGCTGAGTTGATCTCTTGAGGAACTGAAGCCTGTCAGTCACACAATCAGGAACCACTTTCACCGGGACTTTCTCAGTCCCAGAGCTGACAGAAGAAAATGTCTGCTGTCTTGTCAGGAATTTGTATACCCTGATTCCACAAACATCTGTAAATGACTGAGCTGGTATCAAAATGTTTTAGCCTTCCAAAATACCATAGTAATCTACTTCTTGTCCCAGAATTAAAAGACTACATACAACCAGGAAGTTTCTTTTGCTTGGCTGTAGTTGATGCCAAGTATTCATAAACATCAAAGAACATTTCTGCTAAAGATTAACTATTACACTTTGATTTTTTTTCCTTTTACATTCCACTAACTTCATCTTCCCATCCAGTGGATTTTTCTGGCTGCGTCAGACATTCTTTCACCTTATGGAAGAACAACTTTTCCACACATGCAATAGTATTTGGGCAGGATACATGAATGCTGGTCTGGATGAATGTGATTTTCCACAAAGACTTGCTTCACTGAACTAATACTATCCTTGTACAGTGAGTGTATGGCTGTCATTTTCAGAATTACCTATATTATATAGAAGAATGAAAATCATTATTTTGTAAGGAGGAAAGAAACCTATACTCTCTTCTACTGTCTGTGCATTTATGGAGACCAAAGTCCATCCTGTCAGCTCCACTGTAGAATTCAGCTGCATGCCATGATCACCATTTAAAAAGCTACATCTGATTTCTGGTGAACCTCTTACCATCATTCTCACCTTCTGAGGAAGAATCTAGCCTAAACTTAGTTTTCAACCTTTTTTGATGTATGGATGCCTGAGCAATACTTTCTTATGCAGTCTGGTCCCCACTATACTGAATTTATGCACTCTTTTAACAGTTCTTTTTTGTAGTTACATATCTCATATTGCCCTCCAGGATTTATGATTTATCCAAAAAGAACTGGTCAAGTGCAGCCAAGGGAGAACATGTGAAAACCAAAACTATGTCCAGTTTGTTCTAGCTCAAGGAGATGACCAGAAACTAAGATACTAAAATATTGCCACAGAAGAAATATGTGTCATTTTGGACATTTTTTGCCAGGATTTTTACAAAGGCCTTTCATGCAACTCTCTTTGTTTAGGCAAAACCATTGATCAGATCTCGTTTCTGTTTCCCTTCAGTATTCACTGTCCAGCATTTTGCCTTCAGCTCTGAAAGCTTTTGCTTTGAGGCCAGCCTGACACCTCTGGGATGAGGATCATTCTATCTTGATGTCACATAGTCTATCTCAGTAGCAAGTGAAAGAAGGATGCAGAGCAAGCTGTCAAAGATGGGCAGACACACTAAACGCTTTTTTCTTTCAAGGAAAGAGTAGAACTTACTTTCTTCATATTGGAAAAGGAACTTTTGGAGGCAAAAGCAGTGTGTCTAAACTGTGAAAGTGACTAATGAATGATTATTCATTATTTATAAAAGCAGAAAACTAGAGGTATGCAGTGAAACTAGTAAGCAGTAGGCCTTAGACAAATCTAAGGGTTAGACTTAAATATTTGCCTTATTTTCTAAGACTTTCCAAAGAATCAACTCCTCTGTACTTATGAGCTGGTGGGCTTGCATTTAGGAACCAATTCAGTAGTTCTTGCATCTTTATTCATACAAAAGGGCATCCTCCATTCAGTTGTTGCTGAGTCAGGGCAGTCTGACTTAATTGCCACTTCATTGTTCAAAAGAAATGCGTGGCTTTAGGTTTCATACAGCAGTGAAGTTTTTATTGGCATACAGAACATACATGTTTCTTTTAAGTGGTGATTTCATTCCTCAAAACAGGCAAATGTGTGTTCTCACTAGTAGGAGTCAGTTGTTTCATTGCACATCTCAGTGAAGAATGGAGGGCTGGTATAAAAACATCCTTATGGCAGAGAAGAAAAAAAAATCTCCAAAGATGGAGAGGTATTCTTAGAATTATAGATTTTTCTCTCTGTGATCAAGCAGGCTGTTTGGGTCAAAGGTCTAGAGTAAATACCCCGCAGTAATATTAGCTTAAAAAAAACCAAAACCCTGCAACAAAAAAAGCCCACTATGCTGAGTAGCTGTAAACATTTTTAAAAACAAACTCAGCTTAGACGAAAGCTGACCAATATGCCTTCCAGCTTCAATTATCACAGGTCATTTCTAAGCAAAACTGACTTGAGAGAACATAGCTACTGAAGATAATTCATTACATGGTGGCAATTCAGTCCCATCTTGGTCTCCTCCACAGTTTCACACATGCACGGATGCACTCCAGAAGATTAGTTCTGGGCAGTGAAATCTTGTGTCCTTTCTGCAAACAATGACCATGACCTCAGCTCCTTATTGTGAGTCCTTCTCACCCCTACTCATCCTGTGCTGTGAGGTATGAAGCAACCAGGCAACGTGAAGCCTGCCAGCACTGCCTGCCTGGGCAGGAAGAGAGGAAATAACTGCTTTCTTGAATACTAACATTCTTACTGCCATTGTATTCTGTAGATTTACTGTTTTCTGCACTCCTTGTTTTTCTCAAGTGACTGCCTTAGGCCCAGTTGATCATCCCCAAATAGCTCAGTAGCATGGATGCATCCCCTGGATTTTTGCAGGAAGCAGCTGTCTGAAACTTGGCTTCTGTCTGCACCTCTTTGGTTCTACCCTTTCCTTCTCCTCAGAGTTTCCAGACAAGACTTGCTGTAACAGTAATCACATCTCTGAAAAAGAATTTCCGTATCTTGTGATCAGAATAGGTGTTTAACTACTGAACCTGTTCAAATATTAATAGGGTTAAGGGTTTTGTATAATTCTTACTGAAATGCCATAGATTTGAGAAAGGTATGTCATAAGGCTTAATTCAACTAAAAAATTATTGAGTAGATCAATGCAACTGTTTGCACAAGTGCTGCAGATACACATTTTATGGATTACTAAGAATGACTTCTGAAGGGTAGAAAACTCATATAAATGTTAATTTCTGAGGAAGGTAAACTGAAGATCATCATGCCTGTGTAGACCTTGTATTCCTGACTGACTTCCCCTACCCCCAGAAGTAGTCACTTCAGGGTTTGTATGGACAAATATAATTCTAGTAAAACTAATCCCTATATGTTGTCCACACTGCAGCCAGTCAGTTGTACTATATTCAGAATGTTGCTCAAGATTAGGAAACAGTGCTTTGAAAAAGATCCCACTTACTGAGATTGATGATAATCCAGATTTTGAATATAAGACCTCCTTTAAGCAAGTTGAATCTTGCTGATAGATTTCACAGCTGCAGGGTAGTTAGCACCAGGTTATTAGTGCATTGGTGCTGCTGATTTGTGTCACAGCAATGCCTGGGATGAGCAAGGACAGACAGAGTGATCCCAGGGAGTCTGATAAGTAACCTCAGCCCCTGGAGTTGTAATGAAAGCAGTAACTGCAGAGTTGTCCTTTGATGTGCCTGATGAGACCTAATTGGTGTGTGCCTGCTGAACAGACCTCTTTCTTCTTGGGCTTTAAAGAAAATAATTTTAAAAGTATTTTTATAAATGAGTACAATGAAGACCAAAGGTAGGATACATATGCTTAACTTTGGACGTCTACAGGATAAGCATCCATAACTAAGCTACTCACTTGCTGTACCTTAGTGACAGAATGGAGAGGAAAAAAGCAGTTATTAAATCTGACCTTTTTATTCATGTACTTTAGGACAATCTGTGTTGTACCTTGGTCTCCTTTGACTTGTATTGGCAATTTCCACAGATGATACAAATTAACTGGAGTGTCTGTCTCAGGTCTAGATTGTCTGTGTCTTGACAGAAGATTGCCACTCAACATGTACAGTATAAGGCTTGGTGTTTGTTTGTGAGCTTTGTATATGTGTATGAAATGTAAATAACTTAGATAATGCTAGAAATCCTAATTTCAGATTATCTTGAATGCAGCATTAGTGGAAGAATAAGGTTATCTTTTGAGGGTAATGGGAAGTACAGTGTTTAAAGCTACCTGTTGGCATGGTTTTCCTTGTAGGTTGGCACTGCTGAAGAAGAGTGGTGAAGAAGATTGGAAGAGCAGGCTCAGCAAAAAGCAGGAGTATGCAAAAGTGCCTGTCGCTGATCGTAGTGCACAGATGCAAGAAGTTGAGCAGCTGTTGAAGAAGGTAACTCTGTCCCTGTTTGGGAAAAACATCTTGCTTTAAATGCTTTTGCTTTTTGAAGATGTATCCAACTAGACAGGCATGCCTAATATTAGCTGCTAGCTCCTGCTACTCCTCTTGTTGTCAGGCTTGTTTAAAAAACAATTCTCCCAGCGTGAGAGATTATTTAATGAGAATGTCTTCACTGTCCTGGGAGATGTGTAATACTGGTTACAGTGTCTTCACATCAGGAGATAATGAACTAGTAAGTGGGTCTGTAAGGCTTCTGTAGCATGTACAGGTATAAAGATTTAAGCCCTTTCTCCTGCACCTCTTCCCTCTCCCCCTTTCATGCCCACATTGGTATTGCCTTAATACTTAGTTCAGATGTTTTCTTATGTATAAAGGTGAGTTTTCAAAAATGTCACATTCCTAACACATTCCTGTGTTATCTCTATGCATACACTGGGTTTTTGACCAGTAATTTTGAGTCCTAGAGCCACTGAGGTCATGCAGGTACTAGAGCATTCATGAACCATTTGGCTTTTGGTTATCTTGCATTATCTTTGCTGTTTGTGAATAGCCAGAACTGGCAGGACCAAGATTTTATCTGTCTTACAACAGGTAGTGAATAGAGAGGGAGATGGGTAGAAAGGTGTGGAGGAAAGGGTGATCCACATTGTTAGCACATTCTGATTATGTCTATACATAAGTAAGTTAGGTTGCCCAGCAAGACTGGATCTGTAAATCCAGATAATTACTGCTGGGGACCTGCTACCTGTGCCATACTTGCTTGTTTTGGTTCGGTGAAATTTTGTTTCAGACTAAATTTAGCTGGTCCTGTGACCTGAGTGCCTTTAGCAGCAGTGGTGTTCCATAGGGATCTTGGAGTGCCCTTCAGGGCTTGGTTTCATGCAAAACTCTGTGCATTCTACAATGTGAACCAAAGTGCAGAAAGTGAGGATGACTGGGAGATTTGCTTCAAAATGGACTGTCTCCTGGCTCAAAGTACAGGACCAATGTAGACTTGTTTCCCTTCTTAGTCAGATGAAATAAGCTGTCTCAAAAGCCTTTAATTTCTAAAGGGGTGCTTCACGGAGGACAGGTGAAAATAAAATTTGTGTTACAAAATTTACTAGTGGGGACAGTAATCTTTGGATCCAAATATTTAGTTGTGAAAATACTGCTTCTACTAATTAGTATAGGCAAACAGTAACAAAAAGTCTCCTGTTCCACCAGTGCATTACAAGTAAGGACACAGTGTGTCATTACTGAGGATAAATCTGTGCCTGAACATGTGAGTCATCAGTCATGTTAAATGGACAGAAAAGAATAAAGCTGATTTTTGCAGTTTGGTTCATGGGGTTTGTTTTGGTTTTGCCCTGTGGACTTATTCAAAAATCCAACTGCTCATTTGAAAGACGTCCTAAAGCGAAAATAGTTCCAGGGGGGAAAGCAAAATTGTGGTCCATTTTTAACAGGCTAGTCTCCAAAATGACAACTGTTGAGATCAGATAACAAATGTACTCCAGCTAAAGACAATGGGGCTGAGACAAAGCTTTAAACAGCTGCCAAGATTTAGGCAGAGACGAACCCTTTGTTCTCTCTCCTCAGCCCTCAGCACCCATATCCTCCCTGCTGCGTTACCATGTGCAGCAACTTCACTCAGCATAGCACGAGTCAGGCTTTTAAAGGAAGTAAGGGAGCATGAAGTGCTGGAGGGATACAAGCTTTGAAGTGGCAGTGCTAGCAGGGGGAGTTGCTGTGACACTGGGTCACCCACTCTGATAGTTCATATTGGCTCTTGGCTATTTAGAGCCTAAATCAAAGGATTTTCATGTCTGCCTATGGATGAAAACTTTGTGTGTGTAAGATACACAATTCCATGAACTATATTGGTGTTTGGGATGCTGATTCATTATGTGATGCATGAGAAATATGTAAACCTTTACTAAGGTGGCCACACTATTTACAAGACACCATGTTAGTCCTCCTTAAATCTCGAAATACTGGTTTTGATAAGTAACCAGTGTGGTGGCTGTTACCCTTTTAGGACCATGAAACTCTGTGCTATTGAAGTATGTTTGTAGAACTTTGAGACTCTGGTGTACTTGAGAATCTTAAGTGTTTTCTGTTGCTGGATTACAGTAAAAATGCAGGAATTGTATTGATTACTGAATTTTGAGTTAGTTAGACAATTTCCATGGCAGTCATGCATCAACAGCAAGGGTGTGTAAACTTCTGTCATGCCCTGCTGGTTCAAAACAATGCCTGATGTTTTAAGTTGCAGTATGATGCTCCTATTAATGTAGTCAGACACCTTTTTTTTTATGTGTCTCTCTCTGTTAAAAAGTTACCTAAATTGTTCTGGAGATTTGATTATTGAAACATAGCTGAAGAAATTAGAAGAAGAAATTAGAGTACATTTAGATTTCATATAAACAACAGAAGTGGAAAGATTCATACTCTTAACAAAATAGCTACATTAAATAGTGCTGTTTGATCGCTTCTTGTCAAAATGCTTCTGCATGGTGTCTATATGGTGAGAAATTTATCCAAATGTGTTATAGTCATTTGTATGCAGACTAAACTGTAGAAAAACACCATAAAATTCATGGAAAGGCTGACAGAGCAACCTCAAACAGGGAAAAAAAAGAGACTAAGGAATTAACTCAAGCAGATACAGATGAGGGGGAAAGTTGATTTACTTGGAGGTCCAGCATCTGTTTTGATGATTGCTGCACACAGGAGGAAAATTTTTTGGAAGCTGTGAGACTTCTTAAGTTATTTATATATATGGTAAAACATATTTGGACAATTCAAAGAATAGTTCTAACATCAGGGGAACAACTGTACACTGATGAATGTCTTACTGGAAAAAAAACCTCTTTTATTTCAGAATAATTGTTTGGATTTAGTATCTTTGTTTTCATCATCTTAGGCTGGATGGAACACTTGCAGTTTGTTGGACTTCTTCATGAGTAGAAAAATTCATTAACTTCAAAATCTTTCCATAATATCAAAATAGGAAGATTTACTGGAATAAAAATTTCTATTTTATAGCAAACCATTTTTAACAGAGTCTCTGATTAATGTGATTACCAGCTGTATTGCAGTTGCATTAAAGCAGTGACTGACATTTGAAACACTTAATTCTTACATTATGTTTAAATTGCAGCTCAGCACTGGTGTTAAAGCTAGGGCTCAATAGTAATTTCAAAATTACTCAGACATGAAGTGAGTAAAAATCTTAGGGTAAGCCCTTGAAAAGTGACTTTTAAGCAAAATATTAGTCTTTTGCTGTGGTAATAGTTTTATCCATTTCATATATGGCCTCCACCAAGTGCTTCTATCACATTCTCATCAAAACTGAAACTAATTATTCAGCTTCATTTTGAGCCACTCTAATAAACTGCATTTATCCATCCACTGTGCCATGTTCCCCATTTACTTTAACCTACAGAAAGGGAGAAGAATTAAAGCTGATAAAGCCATGTCTAATCAGCTTTGGGTAAGCCCAGCTCTGGGGCAGGGCTTATTTGTAGGCTGTGTTTAGAATGGTGAACTCACCTTCACTGAGTACTCTGGGCTTAGCAAATCCTTCCAGATGGCTTTTGAGTCTCCCAGTTTCAGCAAGCATTCTTTCCTTTCATCCAGAAAATAGATGACTTGCTGTTTAGCAGGTTCTGATTAAACTTGCAGCAGAGTTATTCACATTGTGTTGACATGGTTCATCAATTTAATGGTGCATGAAAACAGAGACATATAAAAATTATCAGCATACAAAAGGTGTCTTCCATCTGTGCTGTTTTGTTCTGTGTTGGGTTGTAGTGATATTCTTACTAACTTGGATAATTCCTGCGTGGAATGGCTTTGGTAAACATGCTGTTGTATTATCACAACATTTTTGATCTCTGCTTTCCAACAGGGAAAACATTTCTAGAAGATCAAAAGATTTAGTAAGAAATAAGGGAAAGAGGAGTTATTTCTTCCCCATTTCCATTTCTGGTAGTCCAGTTATTTTCTAATTCCTTTGCTCTGCTTCTGTCCTTATCATAGGAACCTGTATATGCTTCTACTTACTCTCCTGTTATACCTGCTCTCCATAAATTTCATCCTTTTCTACCTATTAATCAGGTGAGCAAAAGTTTGCACAATTTAAGTGCTCAACAATTTCAAGTAAGCACGTTTTAACAGTGTTTTTTAACATACAAAATTAATAATCCTCTTAATTGATTAATCAGCTCAGTAAATGTAGCTTTAAAGAAGCATAATGTTATGCCACTATGCTGTGTACTCTTCTTCAATATACATTATGCTACTATTTCTCTTATGGTTGCTTTTCTAAAAATTCTGTATCTGTTTTAGACTGTATAGGTGAGAAAGTAAAGGAAGGAAACATTATTGCATTCATTATAATACTGAAAACTTGCTAAAAAGGGTATGTAAAAGGAGTATTACGTAACTACACAGCATTTATTAGAATAAAATGCTGTGTACCCTGACCTCCCTGTAAGTAATGTGCATGTACAATGTAAGACATAAATAACAACATCTAATTTACTGACTAAAAAACCTGCTTTTGTTCAGAGGTGACTTTCCCATAGTGCTTTTCCCTAGTCTCTGTGTGAAGGATTTTTGCCTTGGCATGTCCTGCTTCTATTCTCTGACTATCCCATCTTCCTACTTGTCTCTCTTTCTTCCTTTAAGGTCTGTAGTACTAGTTTGAAAGAATCAAGCTCTCTGATTTCTGATGACCGTCATCCTTGGAGATGGAAGGTGAAATGCTATATAAACTTTCTGTTTAATTTTTGGAGGGAGGACTGAGACAGGAAATTACACTCAGATTGATGATGCACATTCCTAAAGCAACTTGTGGCAGTAGAGTTAACTTTGTGTTTGCTTGGGAATGGAGTTCTGCTGCTGTTCCAGTAAATGTTAGAGAATCTTCATGTGAAGTGTTCCTCAACATCATGTCTGTACCTCTGCAATTCCATCATAGACAATTTGAAAAATTAATAGATAATGGGGAATATAAACTTTCTACAGCCAGAGCAACATAACAAAATTGTCTTTGAGCAGTGGAATACTAGACCTTGATCTGAGCAAACTGTACCATGACCAGAGACAAAAAAAAGAAAGGTAGAAGTGGGCAAAGAAACAAGCTGCAGAAAACCACAAGAAAACAAGGAGAGCTCACTGGAAGGTCTCAACAGATCCATGCAAATGAAATTCTGCTGTATTACACCTCCTTGTCCCTTGCCTCCCAGCTTGCACTTGTGATTCCTGTACTGCAATGAATCCTTTGGGTTCTTCATTCCCACAGTCTGTGCTGCATGCAGGGAGCTTTCTGACCAGCATGGGTAATGGCAGTGGATTCAAGGAGCAGATGCTCACTGCTGAGTTGAAGATGATGATTACAGGAGAGGCTACTGGATATATTACAAACATTTAGACAACTGATATTTACCATGTCCGCATTCACTTCCATAGCTGTTTTTGAATATGATCTTTTACTATGAGTTTTTTTAATTTGACATTTAATTTTGGACTCAATTTTTTATAACCTGGAATGTGTTAGTGTTACCCCTTTCCCATAAGCTCTGGATTTAATATAGCTTACTTACTTCGGACCACCTATTAATTTTGTTGTGACAGAGTTCACCAGCTTTATGCATCTAGAAAATAACAATATAGTCTTAACTTAATAATAACCCTTCAGTAATGACAGGAGGTCCTTTAATGAGCTCATTCCATCTTTCTTAGAAGGAAAACAGTAGAAAAGGTGTTCATCTTTCCATTGACTCTGGTGAGCTCTCTTAGCTAGCTCTTTTCTTCTAGCACAGTGTCAAGGTCCATGCAGACTTGTTTGGGGTTTTTTTTTTCTGGCACAATTAATCACTTTGTTATTTGCACCAAACATGAGGTGAGTGTGTTCTGTTTTCCTCAAACCAGTTCTGAACAGAAATCCATATGTTTGTATTGGAGTTTTCTCTCCATGTTCTCTTATAACATGGCCCATATAAAGCTGCAGAGGAAAACAACACAGAGACTTTTTACCATACTTGAACAACTGCTGGATTCTCCTTATGTTTTTTTTTTTCTTAGGAGCTTAAGCTAGAGAAGTTACTTGCATTAAAAAACAAATAGAAAAAGTAGAAAAAATAGAGAAAGTAATGCCTGTTTCTAACTGTTCTTGCATTAAGTCTATAAATCCTTCCCAGACTGAAAAGAGGATCTTTTAGAAAAACATGCAGTCTTAATTCTAAACTGTCAGCCTACAGAAAATTCTTGGCAATATTAAGTAATTTTTCATATGTTACTTTTCTTACTGTGTTAAATGTAACTCTTAACCCTTTCTTCAGTGAAAATACATACTTATCTGATATAATCTGAGGTAGATATTTTAAAAAAAATATTTCAGCCCTTTCGTGAAGCCTTTTAAAATTGTCAGCATCTGGGTAGAAGCATGGAGTCTGGAAATCAGTGAGTTATTCCAGAACAGATTATCTGTTCAGAACAACTTTCCATGGGAGTTTTTGTCTCTATTCTTTTTCTGTCTTCCTGATTGGCTGGGTTGGGTGGGGTTTTTTGGGGTTTTTGTTTGTTTGTTTGTTTGTTTGTTTTGGGTTTTTTTGTTTTGTGGTTTTTTGTTTGTTTTTATTTTTGTTTTATTGGTTTGGTTTTGGTTTTGGTTTTTTTTGCTTTTTAAATGACATTTCTCTTAAAAGCCTGGTTTACCAGACTTTTCTGATATCCTTTTTTTTTCCCCCAACCATTTATGTGATTATCTCTTTTTTATCTTCATTTTCTTCTGTGTGTTGGTGTCATCTTGAGGATCTTCTCAGGGGATGAGACTATATCTTTTGTTTTCCATGTTCATGGAAACATTTTGATCAAATTTGGGATGAATCAGATCACTGCATGGCTCTTTCCTGTTTAGAAATAATTTTTCAGTCAGTTAACCAGTTTACAGCCTGTAAGCTCCTCTGATATTTTTATATTGCTCCAAAAAACCTGCCTCAGAATGTCATCTGTGATTAACTCAAATATATTAAAGAAATCAGAGGTAACTGCATTAATATATTTAATCATGCTTGAGCTCATCAAACTTACCATTTGATTAAACCTGTTTTCCATAATGCCATGTGGAATATCATTAATTATGTACTGGTGATTTGATTCTTCATTGATTGTCTTTGTAGCAGTCTTTCCATGGGTGTCTGGAACAACCCATAGCTTGTGTGGCCTGTTCCTACATGCTTTAGTTTTACTTCTAAATGTTGTCCACATCTGAGATTTCATCCTATTTATTTTCCCATATTCAAAGGCTTCTTGAAAAATTCGTTCTTGTGATTTGGGGCATCTCCTTTTCCAGCTATTTTGTCTAAGGTATCAATGAACACATCCGTCTATTGTACACAATAAATTAGAATATTTCATTGGAAGAAACCACTTTTTTAATGAAAAAAAATTGCATTGGAGCTGTTTTATTCCTAAGTTTTTGTATGTTATTTTTTTATTTATTCTTGATATAGTAATTTTTGGTTTGACTTTTTTAGAGCTGCAAATTTGAGATTCTTCTTTTATATCATGATTTGGGTTTTTTAACTTAGAAATAAAATTTGGACTTAAAAACTTCTTGAGCTTTAGCTTTCTTAACATATTTTCTCCCAACTAGAATGTGCTTTGACCAGTTAATTCCTCCACAAATGCTCCATGTGGCAATTCTGAAAGCTTTCTAAACTGTTCCAAACTAGCAGGTGGATTTTTTCTGAAATTTCTTTTGACAGTTGCATTGGCTCATATTAGCTTTCTAGCTATAGAAATTATTATTTATTTAATCATGGCATATACTTCTGTTTTTCAGCAGGACTGTTAAGGGAAATGAGGTTGTTTGGGAATTGCTTGGTGTCTATTTAGTTTATAATTTTTTAGTTCATTTGTTCATTAATAGATTAAGGTAGGAGTCTTCATGGATTAGGAAGAGATCTAGTGTGGAATTACTCCAAATTGTGTAACATATGCACCCAATCTGATTTTTTTTTTTTTTTTTTGGGTTAGGAACTCCAAAGATGTTTTGCCCAATGGAACATCTTGAAATCATCCACTAAAAAAAAAAAAAAAAAAAGTTTGTTTCTCCTGTCCAACAGCTCAGCTGTTTTCTTTAATCCTTTGACACAGCTCCAGAATTACTGACAATCTTCCTGGCAATTCATGTGTGTGTAGTGATTAACACACATACTTTCTAGGTCTATATCTTCATAATTTTCAGTAGCTCTGTAGACTCTGAAGCATCAGGTATTTGCTGGAGACAAAATCCAAAATTAAGATTCCTGTAAGTTTAAAAACCCAAAACCAAATCCATATGATTTTACTTCTTTCTGTCTCTCCTTCACTTCCCTCATATTGTAATGGGAGTCAGCATCCTTACTAAGTTAAAAGTATTTGTTTTGTGTATTTAATTTTACCTGTGGCTTCACTAGGTATTTATTAATTTCCTGCCCTGGTCTCCTTTAATATATTGTTGTGGGTTTTTCTACCAACTTTTCATCTCAGAGCTGGCTGTCCTGACACTGGAATGGGTGGAGACTGGAAGAAATGAAAGAGTTTTTCATTCATTTCTTCAGTGTTCTTCTCTAAAGCATTCAGAGACTTTGACAGATGAGAAAATGATACTGAATAGACCTGTATGTTGTTATTTCTGTTGAACATTTCGGAGTTCTAGGGAAAAATCAGAGTTTTTAATTTTGATTATCATGGCTTGCAGTCATATTGTCTGGCTGTCCAGCTCTCTTTTCCTGATAAATTGAGAGGAAGTGTTAATGTAGAAGGCTGCAGAAATATATGGAACTAGAGGGAAGTAGTGGAGGGCTCTCATGGTCCTAGTCCTTGTACACATCATTTCTTGGCTTGTCTTCATTCTTCTGGCTGATGTCTATTGATCCTGGTAAATGAAAGCTACAAAGTCTCTATATTAGAGTGTCCCCTGCAGTCACAATAGTTTTTTATATAAAATGCATTTTTTATTTATTTTGATTTTTAAGAAAATAAAAAATATCTTCTTTGTATCTTGAAAGGAGAAGAATGTTTATGTTCACAAGTTTGTGTATGCTTTCACATTTCCCTTCTGTGATTCTCTGAGCTAGAGTGGTATTAAAGCTTCAGTTTCTTTCCTACTTAATGTAGCATCATCAATCCTTCTGTGTGAGAAGAGCACTGAGATAGTGCACCTTCTGCTTCTAATCACTCCAGCTGTTGGCTGCCAACCTCTAAAGCAAGAAAGGGAAGCTAAGGGTAACCTAGGTAAAAAAAAGGAGTGGTAGAGATGATCACAGTCCTTGGAAAAATGTTTAGTAAAGCAAGCTGACGTAGGAACTAAAGTGAGCAGCCTCTGGAGAGGCTGCTAATCCTGCCTGGAGAACTGAGTTACTGTAAGAGACTGATTAGGAATCACCTACTGAAGTTGCACCACTTCTCTGTTTTTCCCTGTGCCACCTGCAGATTTGCACACTTGAAAATGTCTGCTCATAGTCAGTAGTGATCTCACTTGTTTAGCAAGTCATGGTTCAAAAGAAGAAGGCCTGGAAAATGATTTCATACACGGAGTGAATGTTGTGCTGTGTGTAGAGGAGTGCCATCTGCCCTGGCTGGTAGTCTCAAGAAAAGAGCACAGACCAAAACCTTGTACTCATGGTGTAATGGGGCAGCAAGACAGTGGAGCATCACAGGGTCACTGAGCTGTGTGTGTGACTTCACTTCAGCAGCTTCTTCCCTGCTCCCTTCCCTCTGCATCTGGCAGTTGAAATGTTCAGCCAGTCTTCAGCTATGTCTTTAGCAGGTTTTTTTATAAACACCTCTTTCTTTCTTTTCCCCCAAAAGCAAAGAATGTCAGATAACCAGGAGAGTCAAATGACCATTGAGGAGAGGAAACACCTGATTACAGCCCGAGAAGAAGCCTGGAAGTCCAAGGGAAAAGGAGCAGCCAATGACTCTACACAGTTCACTGTAGCTGGCCGAATGGTAAAAAAAGGTCAGTGATGAAATGACCCCAATATAAATAAGACACCTCTTATCTGTCTAGTCAAAATAAAGTCAGACTAAAGCTATGCAGAAACAGCATTTGTATTTAACAAGAGGAAGACTGTTTATCTTCAACTGAATATTGTGTCATAAGGCTGTTCACTTTCGTTTCTTGTGGGCGTGGTATTGATCCATTTTGTTCTGCACTGTTGCACTGCCATCCACTTATTACTGGGCTCTGTCTGGCTGGTGGAAATCAATCACTTGAACAGGGATATATGTTTTGGTTTTCCTTCTAATACAAGCCACAAGGCATAGTTGGATTATTCTTTCTTACTTATTCTTCCTTTGAAAACCCAGCTGCACTGTCTAGAGAATAGTTGTGAAATCGAGTTGTTTCTGTTGCTGGCATTTCCCCCACTCCTAGGACCACTGGGAATATTTAGCAAACAAGTATTGTTTTTATGGATGCTGTCTTGGACAACAGCTTGAAGTGTTATGTTTGGCTGAAGATTCCCTGGTTCTGCATAAAACCACAGAGTAGAAATTACAAGGGAGTAATGTTGACTTTTTTGGGATCTCTTGAATTCAGTCCCTGTTTCCAGAACTAATCATTCTTCTAAAGTGGACAGGAGTCTCTGAAGGCTGTATATGGTAGGAATGCAGCTGTTCATGCAGCATGCCTGGGAAGATGGTAGCTTTGGGAAGAAGGCACCTAAACTGATCTCTCGTGCTTAATGAATACTAGGGTTTGGGTTGTTACAAGGACTTGGTTATTAAACACAACAGCAATGAACCTTGAATTAAATTATAACCATTAAAAAAAAAATCATTGTAGGGCAAGGGCAATACTGCAACAGGAGTAACTGTTTGCAATCCAAGCCACAATCTGTTAGCAGACAAACAAATAAACACTATTAGGAATTACCTCTGTTAGTAACATATTTTAGCTGCTGCTTACATTTTACATGGTTTTGCTGCTAGAAATGACAGTTGGTCACTATTTAAAGGGTTCTTTTTGGAGAGTCACCAAGAAAAACTGTTTAGTTGTCCAGAGACTTGCTCTTTGAGATTTTTTTGTTTGTTTTGCAAATAGATTGGTCTTTGGAAAGGAAAAGAAGGTGGTAGCATTTTCTCTTCTTAATGAGAGAAAAAAAAAATCTTGACAGGATTTCTTTAGGTGCTATGATCATTCTTTTGGAGAAGCAAGCTAATGCAATGACAGTGAAATCAACAAAAGTAGCCCAAGTGGGATTTTAGTTAGATGTGTACTGGTTTATATCTTGAAAGAATAAATTATCATTATGAGTTTTTAATTTAAGAGATTATGAGAAAGAAATGCAAAATAACATCTTTGTTATATGCATGAGCACAGATGCTGTATTTTAATTGCTTCTTATGGCTGAAAATTATTCAGTCCTATTTGGAAGGTGATCCTTTCCTAAGCAGTTCTCAGTGTGGTCTTGTGGATTATGTGCTGGTAGAGCTGCTTAAGAGCTGTGTCCTCTTGAGTGTGTCTTGAGGAAGGCTTTACATATTGACTTAAAACCTGCTGGAATTTTGAGTCTCTTAGGTAATGGGAAAAAATTGCTTGTGAAAAAGCTACCTAGTTATATTCTGTTGTGGGTCTATATTCAAATTTAACAATTATGACAATTATATTGCTAGGACTTGCAGTAAAGGTAGTAGAAACATATTTACTGTATGTTCTCCCAGCACAATATTGGTTTAATCTAATCAAAATAACTAAAGGCTTAAATTTACATCAGTAATTAGTAAACTATGGCTAAGTGGAAAATACATGATAGAGAAAAGTGTAAATGTCTGTTTCTCCATTTACTGAAAGCCTAGGCAACAAAAGTTAATAGGTGCAATTTTTTGCCTCAATATGCTTCTCTACCTAATAAAACCCACAACTCCTGTAGAGTGTAGTTCTCTTACTAAAGCAGTGTAGATTCACATGAAAACTAAAACTAAAAATCCATCCTTATTTTATCCATTGGTCCCAGAATGAATTGCTTTATGGTAGTTACTGCAAAGGATGGAGGAGAGTACAACAGAAGGAGAGGGTAGTGCTTGATATGGTGGAGACTAACTTCCATTTCTACTTCCATTTCCATGTGTTCTTAAAAACCCAACGGGGCCCAAGAATTACTGTGAAATCCAGGGACAGCATTCACAAGTCAGATGCATCCTGTTACTTGTATTAATAGAGATGTGCTTAAATTTAAAAAAAAAGGGAATAAGAGGGTGGTGGAGGTAAAGGTGCCTAGCAAGATCATGGTGACTTCCCTGCTAAACATATTGTTTTGTTCAGAACACTTCCATGTTTTTAAAATGTAGCTTGTGGTACAGCTGGAGCCCAAAATGTAGACCGAATGAACTGCTGCTACCTTGAAAAGGAGCAAAATGACTATATTCCAGAGAAAGCCTATATCTTGTGTTAGCTTGCTAAGAGACGCTTGGAAATGAAGCTTTGTTCTTGTGAATGGGGTGGTTTCTGAGGCTGCTGTTGATTAAAGGAGCAGGCAGGACCCTCTGCCATCTCTAATACAACAGCTGGGGAGGCTGGGGAAGTGTGCTGGCCTGTAGGAAGTAGCCATGCTCATCTGCTTTACCCAGGTAGCTTCTCTGTTGTCACTGCTGGAAACACAGGCTGACTCGTGGCTGCATTTCCTATGTTCTGTGTCCCTGTGCAGGCCTGGCTTCTCCAAGTGCACTAACACCAGTAGCATCCCCTTTCCGGCAGAAGTCCACCACTCCAGTTACAAAGCCCTTGGAAGGTAAGGAATAAAAATGGCTGAAATACATTCAGACTTATTTACTTCCTGTCAATTAACAGGTTTTACTTTCTGGTTTGCTTAGAAATTGAAGCCAGGCCTGATATGCAGTTGGAATCAGATATGAAGCTTGACAAGTTGGAGTCATTCTTGGGAAGGCTGAATAACAAAGGTTGGTAGAGTTACAAAGGGTAGCATTGTATCCACCCTCTGACTTCAGTAAATTGATTTAAAATATAAATTAGTTAAAGTATCTGGTAGCAGAAACTGAATATTTCTGTGCTCAGACTGTAATTACTGATAATTTTATTTTTCTGATTCAGTCTTTGCCAAATTTTAAGAAGAAAAGCCTTTTGGAATTGTATTACAAATATACAGTAGAATAAATCACAGATGCCTAAATAACTTCCTTAGTTCTCTAAAAACAATGTACGCATCCTTCTGTAGGGCAGAACATCCTAAGAGCACACAGCCAGTCTCAACCATATTGGCATATACAGTGAAACATCTTTAAACGTAGTTTAGTCCTATTAAAATCAAAATAGGATACTAAGCTGCTCCCAAGCACAGTTCTGTTTCCTGCTTTTTTGAAAATTGACTCTCTGTAGCAGCTCGTCAGCTTCCTTGTACAGCCTGTTGGCTGTTTATATGAAGCCCTCTAGAGCTGTCTGATGTTTCCATCTCATATGTCTGTCCTCCATTTGTAAGACAAAAATCTTTATGTAATTCATAGTGTAACAGATACCGTAAACAAATGTATTCACATTTCAGTACAGGAGGCACTAGTGTAGGATAATGACTGTGCCACACTTACTAGTCTTAAGTAGAGACTTTTTCCCTTTTGATTGTAGTATTTTCAAAGGCAGGAATTACATAGTTGGAGGCAAGATAGAATATACAAGACCCTAAAATGCTTACATCATCATAGTACAGCAACTCTTTTATAGTGTCTAAGTTTTCATTTAGCTATATTTCCCTACCATTTTATATAATGATTATTGCATGAGTAGCAGTTACACTGTTTTAGTATTCTTTATCAACACATTTTTCTACCATCAATTTTAAAAAACTATCACAAAAAAACCCCAACAAAAAGCAAAATACCACCGCCACACCAGAAAACAAACTTACCCAGACAGCTACCAAACAAGCCATGTTTACCTTTTCTAGAGTTAGAAATTCTAGTTATTTACTGGATGAGGTGTTTTTTTTCCTGCAGTTGCTGGGATGCAAGAGACAGTGCTGACAGTTACAGGAAGGTCTGTGAAAGAGGTGATGAAGCTGGATGATGATGAAACATTTTCCAAATTTTACCGCCATGTGGATTTCCCTTCCTCCTCAGTGCCTTTGGACCTTGATGAGGACTTTGATGCCATCTTTGATCCTTATGCACCAAAGTAAGAATTGCTTTTTACCCATTGTTTTGAAGGCAGACACAAGGGCAGGGTTCAAAATGTTCAGCTCTAAGTCATCTTGTAGGTATCTTAGCACTGGGCACGTCCATTTCTTCTGGAATCATGCTCCTGCCTGAATTGAGGAACTGATCTTGATTTCTTGTCATTAGATGATTCTGACTAGAAAAATTAACTGATGTTTATAAACACTACTTGTTTTTCAGGTTGACATCTTCTGTAGCAGAGCACAAACGTGCAGTCAGGCCTACACGCAGAGTGCAGTCCTCAAGGAACCCCCTGAAAATGCTTGCAGCAAGACAAGATATTCTTCATGAATATACTGAACAAAGACTGAATGTTGCCTTCATGGAGTCAAAGCGAATGAAAGTAGAAAAAAGTAAGCTAGCAGGATGATTTGTACAAGACACCATCTTGCCTTTTTAATTAAAAAAAATCCCAATGCAAAAAACAGAATTGAAGGAATGGAGCATATTCTCTGAGTGGCAATAAATTGATTGAGGTATAAGATGCAATGTAGACTGCCTAGGAGGCCTGGAGAGAAGGGCATGTGTGACTTCCTCAGGGAAAGCTACCTAGAGCCACCTCCTGTACATAGATTTAATTACTTGTTTTTAGCACAGTCACCTTGTGCAGAGAGGGAGAGAGAGCCAGGATGCCTGCAGGGTGTGCAAGGTGAGGACAGGAGGTCAAGGAAAGCAGATCCAATTTTTTCATGCTGGGGTGAGAGCTAGCAAGAATAGATGAACTTTTGTTCAGGTACACTGTCCTCAATTTTGGATCCTAATTTTCTCTCAGAGTGTGGAATTAGCCTTCCTGACTCCTTATGATTAATTTCCATAAAGGATCAGTGCTTTGTGGCAGGACTTATACAAGGTGTTTTACTTGTGGAGTTGCTTTCTCCTGACAACCAGACAGACAGCAAAGACATCATTGTAAAATTTATTCAAAGATTTGTCAAGCCACTCTTACACTTTGGGGTACGATTTTTCCTTATTACACTTGAGTAAAGAAAGATCATCTTTAACGATTGTATTGATGAGAACACTAACTATATATGTAATACTTTGTTGCCATCTCATGAGAAGGATTTCCCTGAGTTATAAATTCATAAAATGTCTTGTCTTTGGTTGAGCAATAAACAAAAGTAGCCAATAATCTGGGCTGTAAGTTTACAGTAAAACATGACTAAGACTTTGAAATGTAAATGGGTGTTGCATCACACTGTCTCAGCCAAATTTTAAGGGAATTACAATTAATTAGCCTTGTCTCTGTGCTGTCTTTTATTATTAATTACTTATAAGGCATTGAAGATCTACACAGTACTTCAGAAAACATTGGGTAGAATGGTTCCTAGCTAAGTTGGTATTTCTGCCAAATAGCATAATTCTGATACTGACAGTGTACTCTTGGATGATATCTAGAAATTTAGGTAATCCTAAACCCACAAATCTTTTGGGCTAGTGGTTAATCTGAGTTCAACCTGCCTTTGCTGTTGCTATGGAAAAGAAGAAAAACTGGAAATAATGGGCATAAATTCTTTTCTTAATGCAACAACCAATTTTTAATTATACTTTTGTTTTTTTTATGTCTTTCTGCCTTTCCTCCAATTTCTTTTTATGTACAAGTGTCTACAAATTCAAATTTCTCAGAAGTAGCCCTTGCTGGCCTGGCAAGCAAAGAGAACTTCAGCAACATTAGCCTGCGGAGTGTTAATCTAACAGAACAAAACTCTAACAACAGTGCTGTGCCATACAAGAAGCTAATGCTCCTGCAAATTAAAGGTATGCTGGAACTCCTTTTACTTTCCATAAATAATAGGCAGAATGTAACATGTGGGAGTTGCTACCAAATTTAGATGCTTAGATTATTCTAGATCTTCAAGTCAAGATTTATATCAAAATCTTGAAAAAATAAGTGATAATTGTGTAAAAAATGTTAAACATTACAAATAGGTTTGCACTGGTCCCTGGTGTGTGTTTCCCAAGGAGAAAACAGAATATTTCAGAAATTCTGGCTATCCCCTGCAGAAATTTTTAACTGTCCTGTTTTTCCAATGCCCAAACTAACTTGGAAATGATGTGACAGTGTTCTTGCTCCACTTCCCCTTACAGTGCATAGTGTACTGATTCTGCAAATAACTAGATTTTGGAAAGCAAAATTCTTAAAATTCTTAAATTCTTAAAACTTTTTACTACCTACAGAAATTGCACTGACTTCACTTAAGCAAATGTGAAAGGTTCTGGAATTTTGCTGCTGTCTGCCATTTACTTAATTAGTTTCTTTGCAGAAGGACACAGAGTTGTTAAAGAAAGAACAGGAAATAATAGCAATATTAGTTGTTATGAGACAACATTTATTTTGTTTCCTGTGAGTAAACTCTTTTTCCACAGTAGCAGTCTTTTAATTATTCTTAAACAGTCTGTTTCCACATATTTTGCTACATGTGCTGGGATTGTTTGTATTTCATTCAAAACAAATTAGATTGTGGCATTTGATAGTAGTAGTTGAAGGAATATAATTAGCTTTGTTTTCTCTTTAGGAAGAAGACATGTTCAAACAAGATTAGTTGAACCAAGAGCCTCATCACTGAACAGTGGAGACTGTTTCCTGTTGTTAACTCCACATTTATGTTTCTTGTGGGTAGGAGAGTTTGCAAATGTCATAGAAAAAGCAAAGGTCAGTACTGTTGTGAGGTTTTGTTTATTATTTATTTTTAGAAACATTGCAGTATATGTCTCTGATGAAATTGAGCCTTAGTGCTAATTCTTTTATAAAGTGGCATGTAATTGATAGTCCATGACAGGGAGATATGCAGGGTTCCTGAAAATATGTTTTAGGTCATGCACTGAATGAAACCTAACATTTGTGAAGGAGTGTGTAGTTTGTAAAGCTGCAAGAGAAAAAAGGATATCCTCAGGATACAGACTGAACTAAAAAAAAATAGAATAGTCTGAATTGCAGGATGTCCTTTTTATTCCCATGTCCACTGAGATCAGTCTTGCTTTAAGGCAAATGAAAGAATGGATACATTTCTGTAACATTTTTTTCTAGTGTCTGTTTATTTAGTGCAATAAATAATAACCATTTCTTCTGCTATTTGCTGTATTATATCTCATTTGCCTTCTCACTGAGCAAGAATATTGCACAAGTATTCCAAAGACTTAAGCAATCCTGTTCAGATAACTGTTAATTTCTTAGGCTTCAGAACTTGCAACTTTAATTCAGACAAAGAGGGAACTTGGCTGTAGAGCTTCTTATATACAGACTATAGAAGAAGGAATAAATACCCATACCCACGCAGCCAAAGACTTCTGGAAGCTCCTTGGTGGACAGACAAATTACCAGTGTAAGCATTGTTATAGATACAGTATCTGATGCTCTACCACAATAAAATAGTAGAGTCAGTTCTCTTTAGTACGGATAGTTGGAAGTTAATATTTTTTTGCTATTTTTGACAATCTTTTCCTTAAGCCGCTGGAAGTCCTGAAGAGGATGAAATGTATGAAGCTGCAATAATAGAAACAAATTGCATTTACCGCCTCGTAGAGGATAAACTCATTCCTGAGGATGACTACTGGGGAAAGGTGCCAAAATGTACCCTCCTACAACCAAAAGAGGTATTGTGCTACTTTCTACTCCTGTGGTAAGTGCAGGAACATGTAACTGATAATGATTTGCAGTAATTGCAAATGCTCGTGGAGAGGATCACTGAACACTGAGTCCTCTGTGTCTTTGAAAGGCTTCTGCACACTTTGCTGTCTGGAGTGTGCTGCAGGTCTCAAGAAATTAGTTCACATTATCTTTGAAGTAAAATACTATTTTAGGAAGTGTAAATCTCTTTTGTCAGCAGTGGCTTACCCCAGAATCATGAAGTGCAAAACAAGTAGCACTTTGGAAAAACAAAACAAAATAAAACCTGGTTTTATTTCTATCCCTAGCAGGCTTTTCCGACAACATTTCACCTATCTAAGTCGGAATGAGAGCAGGTTTCTAAAATGAAGATATGATGTGTTTTCTTGAAAGTATTGAAGTCAATGTGTTTTTTTCTATGTTGTGTGTTCTATATTGTACAGCCTTCCCTGGCTGTAGGACAAGGCATAGATCTAAATGAAACTGGACAGCTACCAGTCATGCAACAGAACCAGGTTTTAGCAGTAAGAGCTCTCTAATCTGCTAGTGACTTCAGCCACCTAAAGATATACCTCCCCCTACTTGCTTCCAGTCATCCTCAAAAACTGGACATCACAGTGCAGACCACTGGCCTGTCCTTACTTGCATGGCAGTGCTACTTGTTAGTGTCACTGAAGAAACTCATATTTGGAGGAGTTTCTGCTAAGCACAGGGAAACTGGAGGATCAGGGTATTGCCTAACCTAATGGCAGGTTAATTTTTTTTTGTTTGTTTTTGATTTTAGGTGCTGGTGTTTGATTTTGGCAGTGAAGTATATGTATGGCATGGAAAAGAAGTTACCTTAGCACAAAGAAAAGTGGCATTCCAGCTGGCAAAACACTTGTGGAATGGCACCTTTGACTACTCCAATTGTGATATAAATCCTCTGGACCCAGGAGAATGCAATCCTCTCATACCCAGGTATTGTAACTCGAATTTAGTCTCATTGCAGATACTTAGTTTTCTTGCTCTCTTTTCACAGTGTTTAATTTGGTTCTGTATCTTTTATTCCCTTGCACAGGAAGGGACAAGGACGACCAGACTGGGCTGTGTTTGGCAGGCTCACAGAACATAACGAGACAATACTGTTCAAAGAAAAATTTCTTGATTGGACAGAACTGAAGAAACTCAATGAGAAGAATTCTAGTGAATCCCTTCACCAGAAGGTGCATATAATAAGCATGCTAGGTATTTCAAACTAGATGAACTAGTTGGGATGGCAGCCAGGGAAGCTTGTGCTCAAGGACCAAGAGCACATTTTTTGTCTTGTGGGCTTTGACCCAGGGGTCAGAACATCACCTCCTACAGTGGACCCACAGAGTTGTTTTATATTATTATTTATAGATTATAATGTAGTTATATTTTATGTATTGTTTATATATGTTATATATAAATATAATATATTATACATTATTTATTATTATTATTTATATATGAGCCAGGCAGCTCAATGAATACTGCTGAGGTGGCTTTGACAGGGCATGTGAAACGATAACAAGATACTAAAGTACTGAAATATGCAGGAGTCAAAATGTTTGACTGGAACTGTGGGGCAAGAAGAAAAAATTGCTGTGCTCAAAGAAATCTCTTCTTTGTGTTTTCTGACAGGAAGAATCCAAATCTGACTCTAAACCATATGATGTCATGCTGATGGTAGCTGTGCCTCAAACAACTGTGGGCACAGTCTTGGATGGAATGAATATTGGCCGGGGTTATGGACTGGTAGAAGGAGAAGATGGGAGGCAGTTTGAAATTATCACTGCCTCTGTGGATGTCTGGCACATCCTGGAATTCGATTATAGTAGACTGCCTAAGCAAAGCATAGGGCAGTTCCATGAGGGAGACACATATGTGGTGAAGTGGAAGTACATGGTGAGCACTACAGGTTAGTGAACAATTCCATTTCATCCTGCTCAAACATGCAGAAGAGCAGCTAAAACTCCTGCTGTTAGTGGTGAGATCCAGACCTAGATATCCATGGATATGAGACAGTTCGAAAGGTTAGGGATGCTAATTTGGTCTTCCTAGGTCATTAAAAAGTAAAGTTTCACATTTTGTTTAAAAGAAATCAGTAGAAAATAAAGACGTAGTTTTTTTTAATACACAAATGTAATGCTGTTTGTCTCTGCTTTTACTCACCATTGGTGGTGTACATGTTCACAGGGCAGTTAATTAAGCCAGAATTAGGCCCATATCATAACACCAAAATAACTAGTGGCACTGGTCTGAATGTCTTGCAAGAGAGGTAGGCTTAGCAACAAGAAAAACCTTTGCTGGTTACGGAGATCAGTAACAATGACAGGAAAAGCCCTTGCCAGCTCATTGCCCTTGCTATCCCTTCTGTTGTTGCTGGAAACCCTTTGATCTGGATTTGAGGCTCAGCAGTGTTCTGACAAAGAGCCTGAGAGTGGCAGGTAAAGCCTGAGAACCAGTCAGCTCATAAGCCCATTGGAACTTCCTTTCTGGCACTAAACTAAGAATAGGTGTTTTTTGTGGTAAGTTAAAGACAAATAGTCTAAAACTTATTGTTCCAAATAGCAGTATATTAAGGTCGGTTGAAAGGACCATAACAGTTATACAACTTCAGGCTTTTAGCCAAAAAAGTGTAGGTAGGTCTTAGTCAGGATCATTGAGATCAGATACTGGCAAATCCAAGAAAAATACAAAAGCTTGTAAGTCTTGGGAGAAGTGGATAACACTAGTACTGAACTGTAAACAGACTTCTAATCCAAATGGATTGAAAACATAGTCAATCACTCCAAAACAGAATAAATTTTTATGTAGGAGGCAGTACTTTTATGGGCTGGATGTACAGATAAGAATGAAACCCATAAATTTTAGAAGTGAGTAGTGGTTTGAGTATTCTCAACTTGAAAAAAACAGGATGCTTTCTCCTAAGTGTTTCAGTTGGATGTTTCTCAGCACTGCTGGAATCAAGGCAGATGTTTTAACATTTTTTTAAAATCTGTTTTAAAACTCTTGGGTTTTTAAAAATCTTTTATTTAATTCTACTTGCTTATTCCCTATTCACTGGAAAGTGCAACATTCTATAAGTGGTTGTGTTGTGAATGTCACATGCTGTAAACATTATTTGCTCATCAAAACAACAAAATACCGATTCTTAAGAAAAAAAAAAAAAAGGCAGCTGCTCTCCTGCTGCCAAAACCAGTGTGTAATGTGGAAAATGAACCATAATGCACTCTACTGGTAACATTACTGGACATGCCATTTCACATGCAAATTGGCTCAAATGCTGTCAGTTATTTTTCTTCAGATAGTAACACCTCTTTCTGCACCTCTTTCTCCAACCAACACAGGCATCTCTGCCTGTGGGCTTACATCCACCTGAGGAGACATGCCAGCTCTGGCTTGGAGACCTAATACTCCTCCAATTGCACATTTTTTCTTTCCTGTTCTGGATGGGATAGTGCTGAGCTGGCAGATGAGATTAAACCATGTGCTGTTTAAACCTAAAGCCAGAGTACTTTCTTCAGCATGTACTCTCTTTCACAGTTGGAAGCAGACAAAAAGGAGAGCAACAAGTACGGGCTGTTGGAAAAGAGAAATGTGTGTATTTCTTTTGGCAAGGAAGGCACTCCACAGTGAGTGAGAAAGGAACATCAGCACTCATGACAGTGGAACTTGATGAAGAGAGAGGAGCACAGGTGAGCTTCCTAGATGGCAGACCTGGTAAGATTTGCCTGTCTGGGTAGCTACAAACAATAAACAAGAATTATCTTTTTTGCCTCCTCCCTTTTCTGTAAACGTGTTCTTGCCATTACAAATAGACCTCAAAATTACTTTTGACATTATTCCAACTGGCAGAGACACGTAAGCTCCTTTACGGATTGTCATTCCCAAATGCTGCTTCTAAGGATATTTCTGAAAAAGGCTGAAGGAGGTGGTCTTTTCTCCCTTCCCTGCAAGAATAGATGAAGCACAGTCACACAGATTCATACTATCCTTTCAAGTATGTGTTCAGATGGCAGGACTGTCTTCCTGGTGCTAAGGAGAAGCACTTTCTGCAGGCCAAGACCAAAAAATACATTGGAAATTTTCAATTTGCTTACTCTGTAATTGCATACTAATTGCATTGTTTGCAGAGATTCTAGCAAATGCTGTTTGAAGCTGAGAGGACAGGCTAGTTTGCTTTCTCCTTAGACAGATTTGGGCTTTGCTGTGGCTTCACTGTTTACCAGCATACAAGATAGGTGGTTTAAAGTTAGTTTCTGTACCTTGATCCTGCTTTAGTTAGGTTTTTAACAGCAGCATAGAAATGACCAGAAAGATAGGAGTTCATAGAGGAGAAATGTAAGGGCCCTTGATCAAGAGTGTGAGAGTCTCTGCAGCATAGCTGATTTAGGAATTGGCTTTATCAGTTTCATACTCCAAATGCATTGTTTAGTGAGGAAAAACATCCATGTTATCATAGAAACCAGTTTTATAGCAAATTTTGAACCTACTTCTCCATAATGGTTCCAGTGAGCATCGGTCAAGGTGGACAGGTTCTGTAAAAATTCATAAAATTCAAAAAATGGTTAGTTTAAACCAATTTAAATGAAAGTTCATTTGGTATTCCATTATCCTCTGAAGCTCAATTGTTGGATTCCAGCTAGAGGTTTCTTTTAATATGCAGGCCACATATGGAACCCATTGCATGCTGATATATGGTAATTTAAACAATAGTCAGCAGCTGTAAAATAGAAGGAAAGCTATCTTCATGGGTGGCCATAACTATATAATTTTTAATAATCCGTAGAGACCAGTTTTCCTGATTCTGTATACTTGCTTTATTTTTCTAATGAAAAATGGTGCTTTCAATTTCCAGGTACAAGTGCTTCAAGGGAAAGAACCACCATGCTTCTTGCAGTGTTTCCAAGGAGGGATGATTGTGCATGCTGGAAGAAGGGAAGAGGAAGAAGAAAATGCACAAAGTAAGTTATTGTTAGCTAAGAGTTTCTGCCCCAGAATCCTTTCCTAGCTGTTGTGGAGGGCTTTGTATTCAGTCTCAACCTCCATGCTCTGTAGAAAAGAAAAATGAATGCCATGAAAGCTGTCTTGAGACAGCTTTGCAATGCTTTGTTTCAAGGTAGCCTTTTTCTTCTTTGAGCAGAGAATAGATTTTGTCACCCTAGAGCATGCTGACTTGATTGTATTGATGCACGTATTATTTTTTTTTTTTAGTTTGGTTTTTCTTAAGCCAAGTGCCCATTTGCTTTAAAGTATGTTCTTTTCTACACAGTCTGGGGAAGAAAAGTGTTTTTATGAGCAGTTCTTCTGCTCCAAAGAAAGCTCTAAGCTTTTATTACCCAATCGTTGCTTTTTGTAACATATTCCTTGAATGCAGTAGTTGAGGTAGGAGAATTTCAATGGAAGTGTAGCTTGGAGATGTTCCAGTTTTCACTTGACTTATGTTCCTAAGGTGCAGAGGGGAAGAGGAGCTGAATAGGAAGAATACTGTGTTTGTTTCCCTTCTTCATCATATGAAACAGCAGAACTTGACTCTTCGCTCTGTTAAGCTCTTCAGCTCTCAATACCTGTACTCTTGTAGCAGGGCTTTAGAAGGCATCTTTTCTGCACAGGGTTTCTATATAATATTAGCCAAACATGGTGCTTAGCTAGTTCATTCTGTGACAATGTAGGCAGGCAGTAGGTGAAATTCATCCAGTATGAGAACAGCTGTTCCAGAGCAGGGCTTTTGAATTTTCAGTCCCATATGATTTTATAATAGTGCTGCACTGTTCCTGTCTGCTCCAGGTGATTGGAGGCTTTATTGCGTGCGAGGAGAAGTTCCCAATGAAGGAAACTTACTGGAAGTAGCGTGTCACTGCAGCAGCCTGCGCTCCAGGACATCCATGATTGTCCTCAATATCAACAAAGCTCTCATCTACCTGTGGCATGGCTGCAAAGCACAGTCTCACACCAAGGATGTAGGAAGAACAGCAGCCAATAAAATAAAAGAACAGTGAGTGTCTGACCTATATTTTGGAGATGATTATATAGACTACCAATTTCCTTGAAGTTGTCTTACTCAAAGAAAATTTGAAATAAATAAAGCTACCCTCTTAAGTACAAATGCAGCATGTGCATGCTTAGACAGGAGGAGGAGTGAAGGTTGGTTGGTTTGGTAGAGTGGAGAAAACTCATAGCTTGTAATTGCTTTCACTGGAGGTCAAATACATTTATTAATAGACTCATAGAATGGTTTGAATTGGAAGGGACCTTAAAGATCATCTAACTCCAATCCCCCTGCCATGGCAGAGATACCTTCCACTAGACCAGGTTGCTCAAAGCCCCATCCAGCCTGGCCTTGAACACTTCCAGGGATGCAGCAACCACATTCTTCCTACTGTACTAATTACAGTTAAAACAAAGTCAATTTCCATTTGGAGCGAGATGCTAAACATCTGAATAGCAAATTAAAGTGCATTTGATAGGAGGATTAGAATCCAGCCTTGTGAATGAGGAAGAGGAAATTAACTTGGGAAAGCACGCAACAAGGACAGCTGCCTCCTTGAAAAAAAAAAAGAATAAAAAAAGAAAAGCAGGCCATGAGAATCCCTACTGAGAACTCACGTGAGCATCTCCTTCACTCTGGGAATGGGATCCAAATGCTGCAAGAATAGCTGTTGAAATTCCCTGCCTTGTTTTTGGTAATTTTTCAAAGTGCCTGTGTTGGCATGAAGTGTGCAACAAACCTATAGGCTACTTTTGGGGTCCACTAATGTGAGTGGCCAGCAGGTTTGTGTTAGCTGTGTTTGGGGCAGGAACATTGGGTTCACTCTTTCTTTGTGTTTTGTAGGTGTCCGCTGGAGGCAGGGCTGCACAGCAGCAGCAAGGTGACGATTCATGAATGTGATGAAGGGTCTGAGCCCTTGGGATTCTGGGACGCACTGGGGAGGAGAGATCGGAAGGCCTATGATTGCATGTTGCAAGGTAGACCTGCCTTCCTGGATTTGGCTCTCCCATTTTACTTTACTAGTCTATGGTGTTGTCAGATTTAATGTAAAATTTCTGAAGAACTTTTTGGTAGTCAAGTTCTTCAGAGAAATGCTTCCAAAAATCTTACTGAGTTAAGTAATACTATTCTAGAAGGAAAGTACTGGAAAACCAAGTGTTTCATTTTGTTCTCCCCCGCTTCTGCTGCCCCTCTGTATTCAGGCAGCACAGAGCAATAGTTAACGCTGTTACCAATATATTTTGCTTCTCTTCTGAAGGGATTTAAGAGGCAGTTCTGCACACATTCCTGTCCAGCCTTTGCTTTGAAACTGCCAACAAAGGTAGCAGGGGAATTGATTTACCAAGTGGAAAATGTATCAGCTAACTCTGAGATGGGCTTGCTTCACTTAAGCTGCAAAACAGCCGGTTATGAAATGGCTGATAGTAACCAACCAGGATCAGATTCAGACTGATGGCAGCCAGCCGCTCAGCTCCACTCCTTTACAGCTGTTGCCAGTCCCTCAAGACGTCTGGTTGTCTTTCCTGATTCTTCAAAACCCAGAAAATTTACAGTCACTTTTAAAGTGTATAGTTAGTTTTTACAATTAAGTCTAACATTTTGTGTTGTGACTCTCCTTAATTTTTGTTCTTTAAAGATCCTGGAAAGTTTAATTTCACACCCCGCCTGTTCGGCCTCAGTAGTTCGTCAGGAGAATTCTCAGCCACTGAGTATGTTTACCCTTCAAGAGACCCTGCTGTCATCAATTCCATGCCATTCTTGCAAGAGGATCTTTACACTGCCCCACAGCCAGGTATGTGCTTTAAAATACTTAAGTAACAAGAAAACAGATGACTGTATTCTGCATGGGCAGTGTCTCAGTAATTGTAAGCACTTTTAACTTGATATATCACAGGAAAATGTGTGCATGTGATGCTTATACAGGACTAAGCAATAACAGTAATTTTTCCTTGATGAAGATGCTGAGGAATAATCAAGTGTATGTATGTACCCAGAAGCTTGCTGTAAAAATACATTGTTTATATCAGAGAATCAAAGTCCAGCTGAAGTTTAGCTGGATGATTAACAAAAGGGATTGGTAAAATGTAAAATGATCCTGTTGTGATGCTGACAAGCATATAAGACTGGGGTTGTTTAGGGGATTACAAAAACTAGTAAATGGCTAATGATGGATTTGCTTTTTTCTTACTGTGTAGCACTCTTCCTTGTTGACAATCACCATGAAGTGTACCTGTGGCAAGGCTGGTGGCCTGTGGAGAACAAAATCACTGGATCAGCTCGAATCAGGTGGGCTACAGACAGGAAATGCGCCATGGAGACAGTGCTCCGGTACTGCAAAGGTAACAGACTGCTGTGCCTGGCTGCTCTGAGTGTGCCACACCTGCCCATGCCTTCTATCCTGAGCTGAGAGGGGCTCCCCCAATGTTATCAATAAACATCAGTTTATTTGAAAATACATTCTCCACTCTTTCTTAGCAAACCATTTGTCTAGTAACAGCATTGTTCCCAAATTGCCAAGATACTCTACTGACTCTGGTCTCAGTGGAAAGGCTTTATTTATTGTGTTACATCTCAGATTTACAAGTTAACAGTTTAAACATTCTCACTTAAGCCTCCCAGCTTAAGCTTAGTTGGTCGTTGGCAGGACACTTTTGCTGAGCATACCAGACGGTTTTGTTTACCTGAATGTGGCTAATTTCAGACCATCACACTCTACTTACTCTATTCTAAGTCTGTTTTTGTAAGATAAGAAATGCACTGGGTTAGAAATAGCCATTGGGGATTTTCAGCATATATGTTTTAATCTTTGCAGTCAGATACAGTAAAAGGCAGGTGTAAGAATACTGAAAAACATGTTAAAAGGTCCCATATTAATTAAAAATACATCCTGGAAAATGTATTCTTCCTGCCTTAAATTGCTTCAGCTTTCCAGGAAAAAATTAAATGCCCTTAGGAAATAACTTTGGATAGTGGGTGAGATTGCAAAATATTGTACCTTTTATAATTTCTTCCTCTTTTTTGTATTTTGACTGTTTTTAGGAAAAAATGTAAAGAAGCCCCCAAAATCCTATCTAATTCATGCTGGCCTAGAGCCTCTGACGTTCACTAATATGTTCCCAAGCTGGGAGCACAGGGAAGACATAGCAGAGATCACAGAAATGGTAACTCTTTTCATTGCATGATCTCTTTCCTATTGCTAGTAATTGTGTCTTGTGTTGTCAGTAAAATTGGTTGTCTCCACGTCAAGCCCGAGATCCAGAGGACAAACTTAGAAAGCACAGTTCAGGAATCTGCACAGGAAAAAAAAGCCAACACCACAGCTAAATTCTGACTGGGAATGTGTATATCAGAGGCATTGCTGTTTTATTTTTCATGTAATTTCTCATATTCTTTTTCTGATAAAAACAGAAGGCAAGTGTTACCTGAATCATCTCTTAGAAAGAGATATGCTAGAGGCTGAGCTTAACAGAATAGCTGTTTCAGTCATGCAGCAATGTGCAGTTCTGGTCTGTTCCCCAGATTTGAAGTGCAGGGGAGCAAAACACCTCTGAAAGGATCAGCTGGCTCCAAAGGCTCTGTTATTACTTCCTCACCAGGGATTCAGAGTCACAGCCAAATTACATGTGGCTGCTTTAAAACCTTTCAGTCAGGGGGCATCTCAACAAGAATGACATTTTCTGTTTTGTAAGTCTTCTGCAGCCATCCTTAGTAGAAAATGCTGGCTTCGTGACTAAACACAGATTTCAGCCTTAAACTGAGATTCTGGGAGTACAGGATGTCCTTCTGCTAAGTGCAGGCCTGTTTTTAGCTGTGAAATTGTAGTAGGGCAGGTCTGTTGGCCTATGTGCACACCTGGATGTACAGCTTTGTGCTCAGGCATATCCCATGCCATCTGCAGACGGCCATGGGCACAGTTGAGGGTTTCAGCATTGTGATCTTGTTCTCTGTTTTCTCCTTCCAGGATGCTGATGTTTCTAATCAGATAATACTTGTAGAGGATGTACTGGCCAAGCTGTGTAAAACAGTGTATCCATTAGCAGATCTCTTAGCTAGGCCTCTGCCTGAGGGAGTTGATCCACTGAAGCTTGAAATTTACCTTTCAGATGAGGACTTTGAGGTAAGGAGAGAATAGGTGCACTGTTGCTCTGTGCATCTATGCCTAACCATGCAAGAAAGTAATTTGCTGGTTGTGCTACTCATCAGTTGTTTTTGCTAATAGTACATCCTCTCATTTTAAATGCAGGTTGCATTAGAGATGACAAGAGCGGAGTACAATGCACTGCCATCTTGGAAGCAGGTTAACCTGAAGAAGGCAAAAGGACTTTTCTAAGCCATGTTCATGGAAGTGAGCACTAAAGGGATGTTCACTCTCACTTTCTATGTCCTTTAGAAGAATTGTACCCTACATTTACAGAACAAATAAAAATAATCTGAAGTTATTAGTGACTACCTATCTGGAGGTGTGTAATATTATAATAAAAGGCCAAGAGAACTCTTTGAAAATGGAATTAAATTTTGACTCTTAAAGGTAATGGGTTTAAGCTCCGTTCTCCTATGCACTTAAACAGTAGTTTCTTGAGCTACTGCTGCAGGTGTCCTTTGGCTATATCCAATACTTGCCATTTTTGTTTTTAAAGAAGTTCTCTTTGTAAAGTGTTATTTTGTTAGTTTGTGGATTACAAAGAATTTATATTTATATAAACACATAGAACAAGTATGTATTTAACAATGCAATATATATTCACTTTCAAGACTTCCATGTCAAAACTACAGAGAAGTAGCTGGATGGCAGTTGCTTGTACCAAATTAGCTATACCACCAATATGTATCTCCTTTGCATTCTGAAAAGTTTCTCTTTGCAATAGTTAATGAATTGTTCTCAGTGCTGCTTCAGGTGCTAAACTGAACAAAGCATTTGTATTTATAGCATGGATTTCTTGAGAAACTATGCGAATCAACCTTTATACTTTATATCCAAAAATGTATAGTGCCTTGTTTTTTGTGTACAGTTTATATACAAAAAAAAGATTGGTCTGCATTTTGAAGATGGCTTAGAACGGTCTCCTATGTTACTTTTATAATAGTAGAAATAAAAACATCTCAGTTTCTAATACTTGTTGTAAACATTAAACATGTCTTTTGTGATATAAGAACCGAAAGTAAAAGCTTCTGAATAAACTCTTAGCAATGCTCTGACTTGTCATTAATTTGTACTGTAATCTGTACTAGCATTGGAACCTTCAAAACATAGTATTTTCTCAAAATATTGTAACTTTAGGTGTCTGTGGGTATTGTACAGAGTTATAATTTGAGAAGCAGATAATGTAGAAAATGATTGATATATGAGATAAAGTTGGACAAAACTTTAATGCTGAATGTTGGAACATGTCAGTCACACAACTCTGTATTCTTTGGGTTTCCCTGTTTTATATATGAAACCAAAATTATTATGCTGGTTTTCAAAATGTGAAAAAATCTTTTCAACCTTTGTGCAATTAGGAGTAAAATTTGAATTGAAAATGAGCATTGTGTCCATTCTTTTAATAAGCACTGAAGACAAGATTGTTTTTACTCAGTTAATTAGGACATTGAATAGAATCTTCAAGTAAATATTTGCTTATGGTTTAAAATGTTTTTCAGGCATTTGGCATTTCTATAATAAGCTGTGTGGTTCTCCTCTGGTATCCTAGTGGTTTCACATTTTCATTCCTGGCTGCATAGCTTTCTTTCTGCCCTGCAACCATTTAGAGCTGCTCCTGGCTTGGGATGGTGCCTGTTGCTGCTCTTGTCTTTCTCCTAAGCCAAGGGACTTGAAGTTGGATTTTTGAATGTGTGAGGTGTGGATTTCTGCAAGATCTCCAGTAAGTATTGCTCCATAGTTAAAGTGAATCTTGTTTTGACAGGTGGGTTGGTAAGTTGTAACCAAGTCTTTAAGTAAATGAATTAAACACTTAGAAATATGCAAGTAATATTCACCTGATATGATATATAACAGGTGAATTTTCAGCACTGGAGTATTTCCTTTCATGTACTGGTTTCTGTCAAGAACTGAAATGAAATAACCCAAGAAAATGTTAGGAACAGTATTCAGAGCCAGAATGCTTCTTACATAGATGCCAGCAAAAAGCTGTTTAAATGCCAGTTCCTCAGCGGTCCTCAGCTGCCTTGTGTATGGGATACACTGTTAGTTTGAAAATGCAGGGCTTTATAGTGACAAGTTAATTTTTCAAGCACTGAGATGTTTCCAAGTCATTCCTGTATTCATCTAAGCACCCATATATTTTTCCTCCTTCACCCTCTCTGGTGATAAATTCAAGCAGGAATTAGGTTTTGATTATTCATGTTCCCTCTGTACCATGAGGGTACCGGGTTCCTCTGTTTTGATTTTTCTCTCCAACGGAGAGCTGATTTGCATAGCTTGATTGACCTTGTTTTTCCCTCTGGCAGGGTAGTATCATTTGCTTTTGTTTCTTGAAAATATTGTCAGTCCTTCAAGTGCTGCTGAAGGGCAACATTCACTCACCTCTAAACCCTTTAGAATCTCAGCTGAAAGTCGAGCGAGCAAGGGGGCCACAAGCACTGAAACAATTCACTGTTGTCAGATCTCAGAGTTCCTGTAAATTTTACGCTATTTCGTATCTAATGGCCCAGTTCCATGAACCAGGACACACAACCCAACTTTCTACCTGGGTGCTTTGCTCATAACATTCCCTAGGAAAGCTTTAAGGTTTTGCAGAAAATACTTTATTATCCATGATATACTTAATACTTATCAAAATGCTTTCCTGAAATGTGAAGCTGACAACAGAAAGCAAATCAGTGTAAGGCCTTAGACAGACTTAGAGATTATGCTTTAACTTTCTGCTACCTTCCCTCTCTACTACAGGGATGCCACTTATGGTTGGAAATTACAAAGGGCCATTAAAATAGTCTTGAACTGGTTTTAGAGCCCTGCACAGGAAATAGAGCTGAAACATGTCTTGTCTGCATGGGGGGGACAGGGTTAGTTTGGTTGCTTGCCTGGGTGTTCTCTGCTTTTTTCTAATAGACACCCAAGAACTCCATGTTTAGGCAAAGTTTCTGGTGTAGGGAGTCTGCTCATGAAAAAGGTAGTACATTAAATGTGGCATTTTGTGTTGTCTGTCAGTCCCATAGCTCCCAGGCTTTCAGGCATTAGGTCATGATTATATTTCCTACAGTTTTAAACTGCCCCATCCAGACTCTTAAAAGTGTTGTTCTTTGATTACACAATTATTCCTGCCCACGTAAGGATTTGTTAACAGTGAAATGGGCTGGAAATATGAATATATTGGTATGCCAAAATAGCAAATAAAACATTGTCTGAAAAATCTGCTACCTCTATGTGGCAGACAGAAGATCAGAGAAGATGGGAGATAGGTAAAAGGAGAAAAAAAACAAAACTAATCTTTAATTATTTGGGAGAACTTTCTTCTGTCCACCACTGTCCCACCAGTCTCCCAAACAGGTACTTAGCTGAGGGGGAGTTGTGAGCCCATGTGCAGAACTGGGTCTGCAGAAAGCTGATTCAGAACTTCTCTGAAAGCCTGTGGTGCATTTGTGGAAAGGGGTAGTGGCAGGTTGCTGTGGTGAGTCCCAGTGTTTGCACAGCCCTGCTGGGATAGAGGTTTTAGCTGGTGGGACAGGCTCCCCACAACATCAACCCTTCTTGGCTGCACTGTGTTTGACCAGTTTCTGCTTCTAACTCCCAGTTAATGTTTCCCTTTTGGATCAAGTAGTAGATGAGGAGAAACAGCTCCTCAATAATATTCTTTGAAGTGCCTGCTTTCCACTGAGGCCCCAATTCACATGATGCATGTTCCCAGTATGATGCTGGTTGCCAACAGCTGATGCCGCAGGGAATTCCCTTTTGGGCACAGGGTAAGGACTATGCTCAGCCAGTCAGTACTGGTTCTGAGGACACTTTCCTTCTCACAGGGCAGCAGCATGGGGTTGACCATATAAGCCTGAGATGCTTCCTCAGGTAGATGAACACTTTTGACTTTCCTCCTGAGATTGGATTGGTGAATTGATGGGGATGAAGGGATTTGGGATGCAGTGCTTGAAATGCCAGCTTTGTTTTCTCTCCTCTGCTCTCATATGTATATGCCCTGTAAGATTAATGCTGATTTGTGTTGTTTTCATGTAATTTGATTGATGGAGTAAGAGGAGCACCTGGAAGAACAGCTAATCTGAGAGTAACAGCTAATTGTATCTCCTGCTGCTATCAAGGTAAGGTAGTAGCTAAAACTGCCCAAAGAACCGCCTAGAGAGTTAGTGCAGTTTCCTCATTCTGGCTCTGTGGATAAGGTTTGTTGAAACCCGTGACTGTGGGATGGTGCTGTCACAGTGTTAGTTTTCCTCTATCTTAATTCAGTGATCTTGGTCCTATAATAATAATAATGAAATATTTTAATATTTTTCCTTTACATTAAGCTCTGTGTGTGTCGTACTGGCTTCTTGCTAGCAATATTTTTCTGGGCGCTGACTTCTGATTTTGGAGGTGAACAAGTGCAAAATCTGTCGTGGACAAAGGCACAGCCCAAATACCTGAGTGGTAAGTACAACCAATCCCAGCAGAAAAGGCATGCAGCCACTTGTTTTGTGACTCACAGGTCATCTTAAAATCTGTTTAGCAGCCCCAAGATCTGCTCTGTATTAAGAATGTTTCATGGGGGATTTTCCAGTTTGTGAGACTCGGAGGTAGATGTGGGAAATGTGCAGCTATGTGGCAGGATTTCACCAGCCATTCACCTGGCAGCCCTTTCTCATGGCACAGACAGTTCTCTTCCACGTGTCTCTGTGCTCTGGGGTCACTGAGAGTAGTGTGGGCTGGGAGCCAGTCATGTGGGGACTATTACAACAACTGGAAAGCCATTGAAGAAGCAAACCAACCAGCCCATAGTACTGCATGATGTAGAGCTGAAGCTAAGTAAATCATCATCTCTGTTGGTGTTCCTCCTAAAGTGCAGCATATTTCAGAGGAATGGTGAAAAAGAGGGAGTACCATACACTCTGCACACCATCATGTTTTCTGCAGCTGGTACTTTGCCTTTGGGTGCTCCCTGTCCTTTATTCCTTGGAGAATTGGTGCAGTGTGCCCAAGTGCCCAGGCAGCAGACACATGAGATCAGCAGCAGGGACTGCATCTTCACATTTTCATGTCAAATCTTGTGCTCATCACAAGGATGTACAACCCCAGAGGCAAAGATGTCCCCGTCCTGTTTTTACAGCCACAGTCATAAGGGCTGCCCCATGACACATTCACATGCAGTCCTGATCCACTGACAGTTGCCTTCTTGGCAACAGAGTGCCACTTCATAAAGCTTTGTAAATCACTCCTGCTCAGTGGAGCCTCTTGGGCTAAGACAGAATATATTTTCGCAGCAAGGATCAGACTCTGGGCAAATTTCTTACATTCTGTTGCTAAAAGATAGGATATTTATGTAAAAGAAACATTCATTTTCTGCTCTCTCATTGCAGTAAGGAGCTGGGGTATGTGAAGAAAACTCTTCTTTATCTATTCAAACAGAAGACAGAGTCAGCTGTAGAGAATCATGGTAAAAGGTACTGATTGTGCACCTGAGGTCCTTGGCTCTGCTACATGTGCTGCACACACAGTCCAGGCCCTGTGCTGGCAAACCCTCGCAGTCATGCATTTGTACACTTCTGGCTCTGCAGAGCCAGCCAAGCTGGAAGGGGCCTTGAGGGGCTGCCTGCACCACAGCTGCAAATATTACCTAAACCACCTCAAAGTTCTGCTCTCTCCTCTGCAGAGACCTGCCCATGGAATTGGCAAGTTACTGAACCAGACAAGTCTTAGAGTGCATGCACTGCTGAAAGAGCAAGGGAAGTCAGGAGAAAGCAATCTGTAGTGAGCCCATTTGCTATTTCACTAACTGATACCTGCTCAGCTTCAATTTTACACTCCCCTATCTCCCTCTGCAGCCTGTGTGTTCCAGGCTGTGCTAACCAGCACATTCATTTTACAGTGGCAATTGCTAAGCCACTTGTGCTTTGTAGCAGAACACTGTTTGATTCCTTTAATTTAGAAATGTGCTGTATAAACTGTTAACTGTTTGCACATGTGGCTATTAATTGTCTTTAAGCAGCCAGTAAACATCAATGCAGTCACTACCGTTGGTCATGGCAACTGCCTGTGAGGAAAGGCACCTGCTTCCTACTCCCAAAATTGGATGCTGTATATAATAATGTCGTTGAAGTGGTAACACTTTGTTATTAGTGCCTCTGTTTGCTCACTCTAGACTTTATAAAGTGATCACAACTTATAGACAGAAAAGTAATTGATTTGGCTTGGTTTATCTACAGGGGCCCAGGCAATATTTTATCGTTTCACTTCAAAAGCTGTTTTTGAACTCAAGTCATTTATGTAAGTCATTTCCAAGTAAAATCCCTGCTAGTTCTAATGCTTTTTCTTTTTCCAACTCAGACTGCTACCCTCATTTCACTGAACTTTTACAATTTAAATATGTGGGTGTATTTTTAAACAATTCTAACTTTCATATTTGAGGAATATGATTGCTGGTACCTTGCCGTATAGTTATAGGGGGTGTATTTCCTCCTGTACTCCACACCACCACCCCAGTTCTTTCCAAGTGGTTTATTAATGATCTGGGAAATATGATTCTCTATTTCAGAAAAGATTTTCAAAATTTGGCTGCAAACCAGAAGCTCACCCATACTGCATCGCACCAGTGCAATAAATACTAAGGAAGGTTGAACATTTCACAAAAGGAAAATTACCAGAAAGAGTTTGAGGTTTTGACTTCATCCAGAAGCCTCTGGTTTACTTTACTAATAAAACTTCCAGAAAAACAGACTTAATGGTTGCAATATTTTTGTTTTTGATAGAGCTATGCATTCTGCCAAGACGTGGCTGCTGGATGAGCAGAGACCCAGTCTTTGCAGTAACAGATGCAGAGCTGAAGGCTGGAGGGCCATGAAGTGTAGGAGGTCCAGCCAAAATTACACAGGGCAGCAACAGGAATGAACTTTGAAAATCCTGAGTCAGAGCAATAGAGGGACAAGCTGGAGCGCTTCAGGAATGACCTGTGAAGATGAGATCCTCTGAAACCACCGCTGGTCTTGGTACCAGTTTGGACAGATGTCACTGTAGAATATCTACAGTTTGTCTTTAAAGTATATGCAAAGACTTCATAAGGTGAGGTTTATGAAGAGCCCATATTGGCTGGACAAACAAGATACCACCTATCCCAACACACCTCACTTGTTGATGTTCATACACCATAAGACCAAGTGCTAGAAGAATATGTGGTTTTGTATTTTGAGGATCTTACCACTTCTGCCTCATTTCTGATGACACAGAAGAGGCAGTGGTCTGTGAGATTTGCAGCAGATTTGTTTCCATGTTCTATCTCTAGAACGAGATGGTCCTTATCAAACACAACCAAGTGTGGAAGTGGAGCTTCTGGAAGCACACGTGCTTGTGGCCTCCCCACTCTGTCATGGCAGGGATCTCTTACAGGTTGGTTCTCTCTGAAGCCCTCTCCTTTTTCAGCCAAACTCTTCCAGAAGAGTTAGAAAGCGTTTAAAGCACCATTTTCCAAAGACCGAGTCGTGTGTGGGAAAGCATCCAGAGCCCAGGAAAGGCTGGTAGAGAATGTATGCTAATGAGGAAACTGTCCTGGTAGATGGGATAATGATTGAGCCTTCCTAGGCGGGAAGAGACGACGAAAAACCATTGGAAAAGTGCCAGAACAGAGTGATTAAAAGTCCTTTCATTTTATATTACGAAGTGGCTGAAGGCTGCCAGCCTTGTTTGAATTTAATGGGAGCTTGTCCTTGTCCCGCGTTCATGCTGCATCACCTGAGTCGGATGAGCGGCTGCTGCAGCACACCCAGCGAGCAGGCGATGCCTGCCGTGCCGCACAGGTAACGCAGGTGGGCGGGCAGGGCTGTGCTGCTCCCCGCTCCCAGCTCGGCTCACTCCGGGCTGCCTGGTGCCTGACTGCCGTGAGAGCCTCATCCCGGCGAGGTTCACCCCTCCTGTGGCCGAACCTGAGCTGGACGCAGGCTGCTGTGCTGCCGCGGGCACTTCACCGGGTGCCGCCCGTCTGGCCAAGCGTTTACAAGCAGGGCTGGGACGGGAACGGGCAGACCGAGCGCCTCTCTCCGCAGCGCGGCAGTCCGTGTTGCAGGGCTGAACAGCCGACCGCTCCGGCTGTGCGCTGCCGGCCGTCCTTTCCCCTCATGCCACCCCACGGGCCCTGGAGGCAACTTCTGCGCCGGCGTTCAGCCCCGCGGGCCGCCTCAGCCCGGCCTCGGCTCTCCCTTTCTCCCTCTCCTCCTTCCCGCCCGGGCGCCGCCGCCATGTGGCCCCGCCGCCGGCAGGGGGCGCCGCGCCGCCACCCGCGGGCCCGGGCTGACCTCAGCGTGCGCGGCGGGGCCCGGCAGCCCCGGGCGAGCTTAGTGTGACCAGCACCGGCCATCGCCGCACGGCTCCGAGCGAGCTTGGTGTGAGCAGCGCCGGCCATCGCCACACGGCCTCGGGCGTGCTTAGTGTGACCAGTCCTGGCCACCACCACACGGCCCCGGGCGAGCTTGGTGTAAACAGCCCCGGTCACAGCTCTGCCCTGCGGAGGGGCTCGCGGCAGCGGCGCAAAAAGGGGCTGCCGGCTGCCACTGCCTGCTCAAGAGGCCCTTCTCCCGTACCAGGTGATGGCTGCGTACACTGGGCTCTGTCCCCGGCTGGGCCTCAGGCCGGCGGGGTGGCAGAGCAGTGCCACAGCCCGACCTTGGCCGCCGTGTGACCCTGGCACTGCACCGCGAAAGGGCTGCACGAGCCCCTCACCTTTAGCAGCTGCATTTGCCCCTCTAGCATCCCACCAGGGTGTCAGACCTACCCTGACCCAACCTTCTCCCCATGCAGGTATATCCCAGCCTGGAGAGGAGAGCTGTCGTTGGCATGAGCCACATTCCTCCATCCAGAAGCACATGTAAAAGGCAAAACTATTTTGGCCATGAGAACTGTAGTGGCCCTTTGGGGACCATGGCACAGGGCACAAAGCAGAGGGAAGAGGACTGAATCCAGGCTGTCGCCAGCACGTCAGCAGGAGCAATTTTGGGGACAAGCATTTTCCCTGACACCTGATTATCTGGTAGCTGGTCTAAGCAAGCCGGTGCTGAGGTCCTGTTTCATGTGGCAGCTCTGGGAATGACTTCCTGGCACACCCAGGGTTTTGTGGCATTCCTTGCTCTGGAGTAATTGTGCAGAGCATAGCTGCTCTTTCCTTCTCTCTTAGGACCCAGTTGTTTTGGGCCAGCCAGGCCGTGGCTGTGTACAGAGGCACATCCCAAATGCCAGGTGCTAGGGAATTTGTGGTGGCTTTGTGTCAGTAAGGAAGATCCACATGGCTCCTCCTCCAGCTCCACCCACACACGTCTAGGGTTCTTCCCTACTCCAGCAAAATAGTTGGCACACTGACTAGAGAAGCAGCAGCTTGCAGCTGGCACAGATCAGCCATGACTTGTTGGCCTCAGTGGCTTCACTTTGAACTTCCTCGCTTCTTGTCGTCTTTTCCTTCCCCCCTTTTCTCACAGAGCCGCACAAAGAGAGCTGGCAGGGCTGCCCACCACCCCAGCTGGCACCACTCACCTTGCCAAGCAGGGCGCCCTCCATGCCCCCTTCCTGCCACCCCCCAGCTGCTTCGCCCCCATCATGATTGCCTTTGAAATTGGCAGGAGACATCAGCTATGCTCAGATGATGAAAAGAGAGGGAGAAGCACCTGCTCATGTTTGGGGCTTGGGTTTAGAGCTGTGCTTGTGCTGAGTACTTACCCCCTTATTTGGGTGCTCACATGTAGAAGAGTTGGAGGGGGGGCTTTTATTCAGCTGCTGAAATATTCAGCCAGATCACAGTGCAGCAGTTTGCAGAGAGACCACCTCTCTCTTCCTCACACCACCTCTGTTCCAAAAAACCCCTATTATTTTAAAGCACTTTATATGCTGAATGCTCAAGTGTTTTTTACCTTACAATGGGAACACTGTTATGATGGGCTAAATGGACTAACCAACAGCACACTTCTTGCCCCACTGCATAGTGACAGCATGTCACTGCATACATCATGTCTCTTTAAAGCATTTTGGGACCACAAAATTTCAACCTGTAAGACACATTTGGATACCTAGGGGGAATCAGGAAGTCTCTAACATCAAGTGGGAAGGAAAGGACGTTTTTCCAAGGCATGGGAACTAAGGGAGTGAGGGTGAACTACTTGTGATGGTTGTTGGCAGTTTCCTTGCTCACTTCCAAAGCATAGAACCAAATGAGTGAACAAAACAAGCTTGGACTTTCCTCCCTCTCAATTCTATGACTTTTTCATGGGGTGGGTGGTGGGTGCAGCACATTTGGCCTGAAGCAAGGTAATGGTTATGAGCTATGCACACTCCAAGCCAGGCAGCAGCCCAGGGCTGCCCATGTGCAGAGTTGGTAACAGCACGAGGTGCAGCCTGGTGTCACACAGGCATAGCAGTGGGTCTGATGGCAGTACTGGCACATTTGCCTGGCATTGCACCTGAGCTAATAAGCCTCGGGTTTGTTAGCTTGGGCACAGCACTGCACTGACATCAGGGGACCTGCACTGGTTCCCAGCCTACCAACCGCGGTGCCTCTGGGCTGTTTTTCCTGGTGCTGGGTTAGCGCAGACAATTTGAACGCCAAGAAGGTTATGTCCTTCAAAGTCCGTCTTCCTTACTTTTTGTAATACTTACTAAGGCTGAAGCCCCAGTAGCTCCTCAGCTTTTGCTCCTGCCTCCATTTCCATAGGAGAAGGACAGGAACGGGCAAGCTAAGGGAGGGCATGGGAGCAGCTATAAATGGCTTTGTCACTGTGCCCACTGCAATGCCCTGCCTGCCCACTCTTGCCTTTATCCATTTTCAGCCATTGGACTTGCAGAGCATCTTGCACCTGAATCCACCTCATGGCTCCACATAGTGGCCAAGGGAAGGTCTGGGAAATCAGTCACCTGTGCTCAGATCTATAGTCAGCAGAACTAACTCTCTTTCAGCTGCTGGATTCCAGGATTGGAGTCACCTCATCCAAAAGGCAGCAGGCATATTGTCGGGTGAATTGTATCCAAAAGGTTTTTCCCTTACACCACTAACTGTGAAAGAGCCCATGGCTACACTAGAGTGTGAGTAGAGGAATCCCACCACTGGAATCCACAGGTGTTTAAGTGTTCTAAGTAACCCAAGGCTCTGCCCTGGATGTCTGCCCTGAGCCCTTGCCATTGCAGCAGGATTCCTCAGATTCCTGCCTAGAGCTGTGCAGGATGTCCTCCTGCCCTCCCTGAGGAACCCCAAGGCACAGGGGTCTCCACTAATGTCCTCTGCACAAGTTACATCAGACATGGCTGTGGAGACAGCCATCAGACATTAGGCTGGTAGAGGCAGCACTATCTTGCCTTTTCCCCTTAACACCATTATTGCAGCTAAGGAGAGATTTAGGGGTGATGTCTGAACTGACAGGCTACAGAGTTATTATCTTCCAGGTCATCTTCCTGACCATCTGATGTCAGTCTGCTGGCACAGGGGGAGAGGGGAGGGAACCAGGCTCATGCCAGGGAAGTTGGGCAAGTGACTCCCATGTCACTTACCAGGCCCTTCAGTGCTGGGTATTAAGGGTCTGTGGGCCACATCCCATTGGCCACTCCATGGAGCTGACCCTGCCTGCCCAGTATCAGGCAGCTGGGTACCAGGAATGCTGCGTGGATTGAGTCTGACTTACTAAATATTAGTTTGCAGCATCACGTGTGATCTAGTGAAATGTAAGCAGTTTCCTGCAAAAGAGCCCCTTTTCTAAAAGCTGGGGTAGTCAAGTTAGGAACACTCACTTTTCCCCAGCAGACACAATGCCTCAGTCATTAAGTGGGAAAAAGCCCCAAGGAATTTGAGCAGTGCAATGATGAAAGGTGGAATCCACAGGCTGAAAGTGTTCATGAACCAGGAGTAACTTTGCATAAGGAACTAAAACAGAAATAAAGCCCGGTTTGATTAAATGGTTGGATTCAGGAAAGCAGGTCACCTCCTGGAAAGCAGCTTATGTAGGTGTGAGATGATTCAGGCTATTTCTGAAGAGGAAAAATATGCAACAGCTTCCTGGCTAAAGCACAGGCCACCCCACTCCCAAGTAAAGCCACAGACTTTTAGTGACCCTTGTCATGGCCCCTTCAGGCCCTGTGCTCTCAGGAATACTAATGCTCCTCTGCCTTGTCTCTGCTTCCAAAGGTAAAATACACACACACGCATGCAAACAATTCCCAAATTGTTAAGATTCATTCACCAACACAAAAGCAATTTTGCGAAGGTGAAATTCAAAGGTGGTGAACCCTTCCACTCTTCATCAGATCATGCCCAGAAGTTCATTCCTTAGGTAGTACAGTGACCAAAACCCCTGATTGAAACTATAAGCACTTGGCATCTGAAAATCAGGACACGTCCATTTTTGTGTCTAACCTCAAATAATTGCTTGGAAATAATACCTGATTATCTCCCCTGAGGATGCAAGGGCACCTTGCAAGTCACTGTAGGAGATGGAAACCTTCAAGCCCCTGTGACTGTGTGGGTCAGCTGGCGACTGCTGCTGATCCTGCCCATGCAACCAGGTGAGCTGGAAGAAGCAAAACTATTTGCTAACTCACGGTTTGTCACTATGACTTGTGAGAGACGGGATTTTGTGGCCTGGGTGATTTCTTTGCAAAATAGCTGGCAGAGAGCCTGGATACACATCCTGGCTCATATCTGCTTTCTCTGTAATTTGGCCCAAGCAGTCAAAAGCAAATGAGGGAGGATGTAGCAATAATATGGGGGAAGCTGGAGAGGTTGGAAATATGTGCAGGAAATAATCAAATTAGACTGTGCCTGGGAAAACCAAAGTTGATATATTTGGAAAAATAGTCTGAAACACTACTGCTCAATAGGACAAAGAAATCTGGAAAGCAGGAACGTCAATTAGCAGACACTGCTGCACTATGGGCCAGGACAGGTCCATGTGATTTGGGGCTGCCCACCGAGGTATCTTAGTGCAGAGTGGGGTGTGCTGGGGCTGCAGCAGGGCTCTGCGATCATTACTGTAACCCCTGGGGTGATGCAGACAGGCTGAAGGCTTTCAGAGAGCACCACATCAGATGAAAGGTGGGAGGGAACAGCTAGATGAGGAAAGTCTGAAAGAATTTGGCATAAACAACTTTTCCAAATAGTGACTAAAGGAGGAGGATATGATAACCCTCTGCAAGTATTTGAAGCCTATAAACACCAAGTGTGGCTCATGTGGGATAAGATTCGATGTAATGGGATAAATGTACAGGCAGGGAAATATGTGTTTTATGCAAGGACAGAGTAAAAAGTAATAGGAGGTGATTTCCCAAAGGAGGAGTAGAAGTCTGATTGGGGTGCACAAAACTGCTCCAGGTAGGAAAAGAAAGCAAGGCCATGTGCTGTTGGGACAGTTCAGCAAAGGAGAAGTGGATAAGGTAGCCTTTACCTTCAGGTCTTGTGCTGTGAGGCTTGTTCTGTAGAAAAGCAAAACTTATATTCATCACATTGCTTAAAATCCTACCAGAACCAAGCTGAGTACAAAAATAGGTAACAAGACTCTTTTTCTGCAGCGGTGAAGAACATTGCTCATCATAGTCTAGAACTTTCCTTGCTTGTACAATGAAGGAGGTATGACATCCTGCTTTGTGTGGGTTTTGTTGAGGATGGCCCAGAGGACATAAAAAGGGATAGTTAACTGCAGTCAGCTATTACCTATTTCACTGGCAGCATGCTGGCAGTGCTGAGGTGACTTTATCCCACACTGCATTCTTTGTGGAACTTAACATACAACGTACTGGGAGTGTTTGTTGGCCAGGTACCTGGTGACCAAGCTGTAACTAATTCCTGGGATTGCAGTGAAAATCAAACCAGGAAGGGTCACTCCTGTTCTACAGCTAATTTTTCTTCACAGTAGAAGTGAGGCACAATTTTTCACCTCATGTTTATTTGGACCCTTTGGAGGCTCTCTCTTGTACAGGCATTTTAAAGGAAAAAAAATCAAGACTTGGATGCAATCCTATCACCTGCCAATTGCTCTCTCCATTCTAGTCAGCAGAAAGTTAGGCAGAAAAGGGCCTTTTTTTCCCCACTCTGTCTCTCTGTTCCTCTCCCATGCCTCTAAATCTGTGTAATCTATAGAGGCCGGGGTATTCAGTGCTTTTCAGACCCTGTATTTTGGCTCATTAAAATGTCAGACTTGCCACTGCACATCCAGGATGCTCATTCCTATTGACATCAATGGACAATGAAACTGGTGGGAGTTGGGGAAGTAGAAAAAGCCCACAACTTTCTTTATGATGAGATTAGTGATCAAAGTAGCTTTAAATTATGTTAAACTCCTCTAGTGTCATTAAGCAGAGTTGTCAGGCTGTCCAGCCTAACACAATCACAAAACATCTCAGTAAGTTTTCTTGTGTGACTTATGAAGATAACGTGTCTGACACTCACCTCTGCTCTGCTGATGAGCTGTGCCAAAGCTTTTGTGTTGCTGGTGATCAGTAAAACATGAGGAAAATGGATTTTGCTGCTGTGTTTCCAGGTTCTGTATCACACAAACCATTTAATAAATACACAGTAAAGTGGAAAATAAATCGTTCTGAGAGAAGCCTGAGGTAGTCTGAAAGCCAAGCACAACAAAGATGTCACTCAGCTTCTCTGGGACAAAACTCTTCCTTCTCTTATTTTCAGACTGCAGAATTGAGTAAGCAGCTACTACAAACTCAGTTGTCTTTTACCTAGTTGCTTCCAAACCTTATCTAAGGTATTTCTTATATGTATGACTGCTCACAGAAATAATGCACAGCCTGAAAATAAAATTTGATAAGAGCTAAATTACAGTTGGAAAACTGTACTATTTTGATCTGTCACCTTCCTCACATTTAAAAGAATTTTTGTACTTTCACATTTGGAACAATACATGCCTTGCCCTTAGATGAGACTTTTGTAGCCCTAAATATGTCTAATAATGTTTCTAGTTTAATTCTGGAAATTATTTTAATGAGGACTCTTCTAATAAACCAATATAATAGAAGCTCATTAAATACAATCAAAAGGTTTCTCATGTAATAAATCATTATAATATTTTAGTATGCATGATAGAGCTTCTCAGCATTTCTATGTGTCCCAAACATGAACTACTTTTCCAGGATACTACCAAGGAGCTGTGTTTTCCCAGAAGAAAAACGAAGTGGTAATGTTTCTACTTAATTTCTCATTTTCTGCTGCACCAGACATATATGAGGCTGGGGCTGGTGTGGGCAGCAGTGCTGCTCCAGTACAGGCATGGACACAGGGTCCTTAGAGAGCTCTCAAATAAGTGCTAAAAGAGGGCAGTGCATGTGTGACACAAGGCATTTAATTAGCATGTTAAATACTCACATGTGCATTTCAAAGCAGTGCTAGCTGAGCAGGAAGGCAGCCTAACAGACAGTTTGAAGGAAACAATCATTTTTGCAAACGTTTTTTCCCCCTAAGTTGACTGTTGTTTTTTGGACAGTAAAGGGAAATCTGTTTTTTTGGAAACAGAACATACATTGAAGTCCTTTATTAAATCAGCTGGCTGAACTGCAACTGCTGAAGGCTATGGTAAGAACTTGCCAGCTTCTTTTGAAAAGCATTGTCTTGTTCTGGGCATTGTTTAGGCTATAGAAGTGTATTGCAAATGCTGAATTCTGCCCATAGGGTAGAGGGAACACACTTCAGCATTCATCATTGCAGATTTCTGAGACACTGAAATGCTGCCAGAACAAGATACCTTGCTCCACCTGGACCCAAGTGAAAAGAGATTTCTCTCTTTGATTCATCAGGATCTCAGCCAGATGAACTTGGAATCTCAACTTGCCAAATTCACACAGTTTGAGAAGGTTCACATTAAATCTGTGGGACCTGACTGTGCTTTCCAGAGCTTCTCCTGGCATTATTCCTGTAACAATCCCTTCCAGTTCCATTGGCCCAAAACCCTGTCAAAATAAATTCTAAGGTAAGTGCCTCCCTAGTTAGAAAAGTTCCAGCCCTTTAGCTCACCTGGTGTGAAGCTGGCCCAGCACACACCCACTCATTTATGTTTTGGGCCACCTTCACTTGCAGGCCAGGTAGCAGTGTCCTGTGCAGGCAGCAGAGGGCAAACGAGTATCTAGCTCACCTGATACCAGCTAGACATAGGCATGGTGCCGCTGCAGCTTCTGCTACCTTGCAAACATTTGTACCTGGGACATAAAGGACCCACACTTTAAAAAAAAATTCACAAGGAAAACAAAACAATCCAAACAAACCTGTCACCCCATCAAGTCTGGTTTTAGAAACACCAGGAGTTATTTTACGCGTAACCTGGGGTGTAGGAATTGTAAAGACCTTCTTCCCCAGCTCTTTATCAGAGCATCACTGATTGGGGGAGCCATAGTGCAGCCTTGTGGGTAGGTGCTCCAGAGGCCCAGGGGAAGGGAATTAATGCTCCTTTGGACATTATGTTCCATCATGCTCCCTTTCCCAGTATTGTGGAGTGGCAGCCAAACACAAAGCTGCTGCCAGCAGAGAAGAGGGACCTGTAGTGACTGCACAAGGGGCAACAGTTTTCAACAGTAAGAGGGAGGGTTTAGGCTGGACATCAGGATGAAAATTTTTATGACGAGGGTGGAACAGATTGTCCAGAAAAGTTGTACATGCCCTGTCCCTGGGAGTGTACAATGTCAGGCTGGATGAGGCTTTGAGCAACCTGATCTAGTGAAAGATGTCCCTGCCCATGGCAGGAGGATTGGACCTCTGAAGGTCCTTCCAACTCAAACTGTGCTGTGATTCTTAGAGCCACTGCAGCAGAGTGCCAGTGAGAGGGGAGCTGAGGGTGCTGGACACATTGCAGGATTGGGCCAGGCATAGAGACAAGACCTGCAAGGCAGTCTTGATCAGGCATGTTTTGGTCATTGAGTGTTGGCCATTTGGATGCAATGCACTCTAAAAACATATTAGATGTCAAGATCCTGGCAGCTGGAAGCTGATGAAGAGGAGAAGACACCTGGGGAAATCTGAGAGCAGCAAGAAAACAGGAGGCTAGAGACACAACTGCAATTTTTAAATCCCTTTCTTCTCTAGAGTTTCACAGTCTGCTGGGTTTGGCCTAAGTTGACATGAAAGATCTGCTGTGTTTCCCATTACACATGAAAAATGACATACACACCGGTAACATCAATATTATTATAATTTTTTAAATTGGACTTCACTTGTAGTTTTTACTAAAAGTATGTATTTTGAGATTTATAGTCATCTTAGCCTGGTTTTTCTCACTGAGTGTGACCAGAGTTTTGGGAAGAGTGATGAGACACTGCAGCTCCAGGCAATGCTCATCACTGCCCAAAGTTAAGTCTGTAGTGACAATGGGCCACTTGCATCTTTAATAATGTCAAGCAGCTTCAAAACACTGACATCTGTTTGTGGAGTTTGAAGTTTAAGTGATTTCTCAGATATGCAAGTGAACACTCTTTACCTGGAACCTTGCTTGGAAAATACTTGACATTTCTATAGCAGGCATTTGCTCACTTAGGAAAAAATTATCCAGAGAAAATAAGGGCTTTGCTGCTTAGCCAATCCTTACACACACCACAAGTGAGCTCCCCTATCCTCACTTTTCTCCACATTGTCATGTTTCTATGAGAGAGAGATACACCACTGCCATCAGTCTGATTGTGGGCTTTTCCCTCCTGCAGGAACTCTGCTCCACTGCTCATACACTGGCATATTTTTTTTTATTTTTGCTTGACAGCTCACTATCGAAACAGTAAAACTCGGGGATTTTTGGTTATTTAACTAAGTATACTTTTAATTGTTTAATAATGTAACAAATCTTGTAACAGGATTTGAATTTTTGCTCAAATACCAAAATCCCTGGAGGAAGTACAATATTTCTTACATTTTAAGCAGGCCTTTATACAGCGTTTTTATAATGTTTCAATGTTTTAAAGGGCCTTATCTTTTTTTTTTTT